>PVJI01001140.1:0-198557 GCA_004026765.1 Micronycteris hirsuta | reverse complement strand
GGTCCCACTTCTTTGGGGTTCTCTGAGCTTCTTGGACTTCCAGGAAGCCTATTTCCTTTGCCAGATTTGGGAAGTTCTCGTTCATTATCTGTTCAAAAATACGTTCAATTTCTTGGTGTTCCTCTTGTCCTTCTGGCAGCCCTATGATCCGGATGTTGGGTCGTTTACAAATGTCTCTGAGGTTCCTGAGTCCCTCCTCATTTTTTTAAATTCTTGTTTCTTCCTTCTGATCCACCCCATTGGTTTGAGTCCCAGCTTCCTTTTTTTCCCTATTGGTTCCCTGTAAATCTTCCTCCATTATCTTTATCGTATTCTTCATTTGTTCAATTATTTGCGTCCAACTTTCTTCCAGTTTTGTGAGCATCCTGATTACCAGTGTTTTAAACTGGGCATCTGTTAATTTGGCTATCTCTTCGTCCGTTAGTTGTAATTTGTTCTGATCTTTCATTTTGACCATTTTCATTATTTTTTTATCTCGGCGCACCAGTCGGAGTCTTAGGTGTTCGTCGGTGCCTGGTAACCTGGGTCGCTTTTTTGTGACGTTTCCTCTGGGGGCGGGGCCTGGGAGGGAGAAATGGTGTCTGCCGTTCACCGCCACTCCCTATCACCCTCTGCTCCCCAGTTCCCCACTGCCTTTTCCGCCAGTCTCAGCCCTGCTGGTTCCCACTGGCCTCTCTGGTTACGCCGCTGGCGTGCAAGGTTCACCCGTTGCTCGGGGTTGTGATTTGGTTAGGCGCTCGCGGGGTGAGTTCCTCCGGGCAAACTGCCTCTCACTCCACTCCTCCACTAGGTTCTGCCCCGCTTACTGGCCTGGATGTACGTCCTCCCCAACTTCCTGGGTGTCGGACTTCCCTTCAGTTTGATTCTGTCCGTTCTGGTTGTTTATTTTTCGCTATTGAGTTCGTTGTTTAAACTCTCTGGTTGTGAGCAGAGGCGCATTGCGTCCACCTACGCCGCCATCTTCGCGGAAGTCCCTGATTTCCAAGATTTCATACTATTCATTACAGCACTACCAGACAGAAATGCAATCTTTCCGAAGACAATCCCAAGTGGAAATGATGTCAGGAAAGTGCTGGAGCTATTTTTCCCTGTCCTCAGGCAAGTTGCACTGCATGGCCAACAACACCAACTTGTCCATCCTATGTGTGGGGAACCCTCCTGTCCCTGGACTGCGTTGCTCGCATCACGTTTGCGTGACATCACCTCGTGACCACGGAGACCAGCGGCTGTGATGCTTGACATTTTGACTACTAAATCCAAAGCTTCTAAAGTTTTGTCAATGGATTAAATTGCATATTATAAGTAATAATAATGTATTTCTTTTTCAAACTAGTGAAAGGCATTTATAACTTTCATTTGGCATAAATTCATGCTCTCATAATAAATGATATAATTTTTGCCAAAAGGAACATTTTCATTTGCCTAAGCTACCCCATTGCAAATAAATATGTATTTACTGAGTCTTTTCAATATATAAAATACCTCAATCCCTGTCTTTTTAGACACCATTAGGGGGTCTAAAATGCCTCTTTTGTAATGCTTACATTCTATTTTGTATTATAGTCTCTTTTTCTTTTGCTTAATTTTAATTACATGATCTGATAAATGGTTTAATATAAATGTAAGGACTAATTTCTGCAGTTCTAAGGTATTTGTTACACAGAGACTTTTTATTTTCTCATTTTATCAAACAAAATAAGAAAGAAAATTCTTTCAGAGAAGTAGAAAAACAAACAATACATTTACAAAGTAGTTGTACCAGAAAACCATACACACACACACACAGACACACACATCCCACAACCATACACATTTGTTAATGAGTCTTGAACTGATCTTATCCTGTAGTTATGTTTTCAAAAAAATATTTAATGGAGAGAAACATAGCCTGTGAAAACCAATTCTGAATGAAATATGAATTAAGACTTTGTCTTGATTAGGGTATGCTAGAAGCTACTGTGCCTGCTCCTACATCAGGCAAGATGAGAGTACCAAGGCCTCCCAGAATCAGAGGAATGCTCACTTATAAATAATTTTTAATTGAAGGAAATTATAAGTGTTTTCTTTTAATTTTATTGTTGAGACAATGACATAGGTAATTTAAATGTCTTTTTATCATAAGCAGAGGATATTTTACACACAAGGTTCCAACTCATTTCATTCACAATAAAATATTTAAAGTGCTACAGATGATGATCAAACTCCTGATCTCATTTTTGTGGTCCTAACTACTCGAATACACAAAATGTGGGTTTGCAAGAGGGAGGAATGGGGAATGGCAGAGGAACCCCTCTAGGGAAATAATTCTATTAAATTTTACATTAACAAACCTGGCTAGGTTTCAGAAAATGCTGATGGCAAATCTCTCTACCAATGCAAATTTATGTCTGTATTTTTCTTGGTGACATTTAAGTGTCTAACATCTGTACACTGAGTTTTATTACAAAGAGCAACATTTAGACAAATTAAACCTAGCTAAAATCAACATTTATATAACTATGTCCAATCTCAACAACAGCAAATGAGTTGAAAGTACTAATGAGATGATATTTGGGAGCTTATTACATCATTCTTCATATATGTGCTTCAGTGGAAATGACTGGGTTATTTTGATGGTCAAGTGTTAGATGTGTTTATATTCAGCCAGATAGTGATTTCCAACTGGGTATGGATTATAAACAAATAGTATATAACTATCTAAAGGGAGTTGGTGTTTAGTGAAGGTCAGAAGAAAACTAACCTTGAATGGGAATAAGAAAAATATATGTGCCTTGTACTTAGTAAAGTCTCATTAATTTTTAGGAAAAATGCAAATCAACATGTTACAAAGAAGCCTCTTGGACAAGCAGCGTTCTTGTGATGTTGGACAGACATGGGATCTATGAAATCTTTAGCTGAAAACGGTGCTGGATTGGGCCCTGAGACTCTGAAGATCTAATATCGTTCAGGAGAGAACCTGGAGTTGAAAATAAAGCAATTATTCCATCCTAAGGGCCAATTCGGAGTAAATGGACACAGAAAGAGAAATTGGACACGAGGCAACGGAGTGAATCAAAGGCATGGAGACCAAACAAGATATTCCTGGCAACATTCTGTGACTTAAGTGCGTATTTCACATCTTGTGACTCCTCTGCAGGTGACGAGGAAGCCAGTAATTAAGGGGTTGTGACAGTTTGCTATAAAACAGGTTGCAAAAAGGTATGTTTTGTTTGATATAGCACTTAACCACAGAATGGTTAAAATAATTTTGCATTAGTTGCGAACATTTTATACTGGTAATGTTTTATCTACAGATCTTGATCGATGGCTTTTCTGAAAACATCAGAAGACCTAGCATTATCAACCTTGCTGTCCTGAACAATATCGACAGCCTTGCGCTGAGTGGCTCCTGCCGCTCGCAACGAGCATGCGCTCTCCTGACTGACACAGCCCCACCTACTCCCCACTATCCCCAGCCCGACAGATGTCAGGCAGTTGCAGTTTGCCATTATACTCAGTTTGTTGTTTTGCTTGAAGTAGAACTAAGGCAAAACTGAGATATTTCTTAAATCCATTCTGCAGTTTTTTTTTTAATTTTAGATTTTCCTCCCCAGTTTTAAGAGACTTCTACTGTAAAACATTTCAAACATACAGAAAAATAGATAGAATATTAAGGTAATTCTCTATGGCCCTACTTCACAGCTTTAACTGTCATTGCCAAGTCCAACCTCTTTCCGTCTATATTCCCACCCACTTCCTTTCACTGCATTATTTAAAGGGAAATTCTTTACGTCCAATCATTTTACCTTTAAATATTTCAACATGTAACAATAAAAATAAGGACTCTTTTATAAAACAACCATATATCATAATCAATATAAATATTAGCAATAAATACATATCATCAAATACCCAGTGTGTTCAAATTTCCAATCGTCTCATAAATATATGTTCCAGTTAGATTAAATCCAGATTAAAATAAGATCTACACAAGGCAATTGATTGATATCTTTTAAATTTCTTCTGATTTACAGCCTTCCTTAGTCTCTCTTCCTCTTTCACATCTCTTCTGGCTATTTACGTGTTGAATAAACCTGATTAATTATTTTATAGAATTTCTTATAGTTCAAAATTTTCTGACTTACCATGGTAAAATTTCACATGCTCCTTGTTGTCTGTATTTTCTGTAAATTGCTTTTAACTTTTGGAAATGATGTTTCACAGGTGGTGGCATATGCTATCGGGAGCACAGAGTGGTAGGGTCTCTGTCTCCTCTCTCTAACCAGCAGCTGTTAGTGCTTAATGCCTGGATCAATCAATTCATTAAGGTCGCAAAATGTTGATAGTCTAATTAACCTGTCTTCAATCAACACTTAGAATACATCTATTAAGAAAAATATCCTCGTGTCTATTATTTGTTTACTTAGATATACAGTTCTTATAGGAAAGGCTGAATAAATGCTCGATTCTTTACAAGTTTCTCAAAATAATTAGCCTCTTCCATTTCAAAGTAATTTGCAGTTTTTAGTATTATGGATTCATGTATTTAAACATTTATTGTGTTTCAATTCATTGTAGGTATTATCCTTATTGACACATTTTTCTGTCTTTTGTTCAATTTGGCTTGACCCTAGTAAACTTTGAAAATTTCTCGACCGCTTGTTGGACAGTGTTCCAACTCATCTTGTATATTTCCAGCCCAGACATAACCAGACATTTCCAGAATCCTGGTTCTTTTGTGTGGGAACAGGGATTTAAAGGGTATAATCTGGGAGCCATTCTCTATCAAATTACAAACGTTAAAGATAGTTTAGAGGACTATGTGTTAAAGGTTTGTTTTGTTTTGATTTGTTTTCTTAAACCTGGCCCCCTTATTTATAATGCCTTCTTGGCCCTCCTTAGCATTTCAGTTTGCGACCCCCGCCCCCCCCACCTAAACCGGTTCTAAAACCATCAATGTATGGTTCTGATTGCAGAAGTATTCTATTGCAGGGCAAAAAGTAAAGGAAGTGAGTTACTTTACAATTAAGGGAAAGAAAGTGAGGAGGAAATTATTTAATATTACAAAAGATTTTATTTACAAATCTCAGTGTGAAATCCTATTTATAAATAACAGAACCCTGTAGACACTGTTTATTCACTTGTGAAATAAACCATGCTCTTGATGTTCAGGACTAATTGCTGTGCTTACTTTGAATTTCAAAGGATCCTTCTATTGAGATTATCCATGGGGAGATATACTACCTAATTTGTTAAAACTAAAGTGTTGTGGTATTTAACTGACATGTTATATTTCAGGATAGGAAGATGGACAAAATGGTAGGGTTTTTCAAATACGTGCTCATTTCCTTCTCATAATTGTTCCTGGTGGTTGTATTCCTCTAGTTTTTACTGAACAATATAAAATATGGAATTGCCAAAGTTACAGAAAAAACCTTTCAAACATTTTCCACTATAATATTTTGAAAACCAAAAAAGTAAGGGGAGTATATAAGAAGAGGGAAAAATGTTTCTTAGTCATCAAAATGAATATTGCAGAATTTCTGGATCCATATTGATATTGTGTAGGAAAATTTGACACAGGAAATTGATGTACCGTATTTATTCTCAAGAAAATGTACCACTCAAAATAGATAGGTGTGTGTTTGGATACTATATTAGCCAAGAGAGGCTGGGGTTTACAGCATAACTTAGGTTGGTTTGTTTCTCACCACTGCATATCCAACATAGGTCAATAGGAGGCAAGAAAAGGGGAGATTCTGTTACACACAGTCGCCCAGCTGACAAAGCCTCACCACCTGTAGCCACATCATCTGGCGCAGGTGACAGATGGGGTACCAGCAGAAGGAGAAGAGAGACTGTGAAGAACTCACACACAATTAAATGTCTAGGATTGAAAATGACATATATCACTCAAGCTCACAGCTCACTGTCCAGAATTAGTTTGAGATGGAAATTTGTATGTATTAAGTTTATCGGGAATGCTCTCAGAGATGCCTGTATGAGAGTGAAGGAAGCAAGTTTGGAGAAAGATATTTGAACTCTACTGCAGTTGCAACAGAGACTGGAAGTGATGTTTTAGGGAGTCCTGGACAGAAATAGCCTTTCAGAGTTGTTTAGCATCCAGTCATTGAATACAGGCTGCCCTTGGCTTTAAGTTTAATGGGGATGTACTTTGTCCATTGATGAACGATTTATGAAGCTCATTTAATAGGTTGAATCATATTAACCTAAATATATGAAATTAATGTCATCTATTTTAAAGTGAATATTTGCCTTTTCATTTAGTGATCATTATGTTTGCTTTAAGTCACTAAATAACTATGGAACAAAAATTCTTCATTCAAATTTTACCATTACGATATGTTACAGAAGAAATTTTTTATTTTTATTATTGTTATGCATTTAGATAACAGTCTCATCCTCTTGGAGAAAGAGGGATGTTATTCCTAATCTTAGAAATTCCCACTTTGCCAGAAGACTACTAGTTTTAAAGCAAGAGATAAATTGTATCAAATAATAGAATGTCAGTATTTGGTTTTTATCTCTATAATATTAGTTTTGAGAAGTATGTTATCATACCAGAGGTTTTAAAGGGAAAAATGATAAAAATGTTGAAAAAAATTCCACATGCCTAATAAGATATTTCTTAGGGTGTGAAAATTTTCTTCTTTTTGTATGCACTGTTTTGTATATAACTGTGGAAAAATAAAGAAGAAAAGGGGGTGGCAGGAACTGTAGTTTTTTAAAACGTGATTTATAGGTCCTTATTTCATAATTACCTGTTTTCCTTCTCCCAAGAAAAAGCAGAACTTTATTAGAACATATATTTTGAAATATATCAAAATTTTAGGTAATTTTTTATGGCTCAGAAACTTACTGTAAAATGGTCACAATTAGATTATAATTCTATTATAAATTTTTTTACTGCGTTTTCTTTGTGCAGCTGCATAGAGTGAATTTGCGGACATGGTATCAAGTGTGTGTATATGGAGCTCTGCACTGCTCGTAATGCAGCCAAAAGCTACATATGGTATCAAGCATGTAGTTCTGAGTATCTAGCATGTGAGATGTGGTTAGTCTGAACTGAGATGTGCTTTCAGTTGAAAATACACACCACATTTTGAAAATATAATGAAAAAACAATATAAAATACCTCATTAATTTTTATTCATTACACCTTGAATATAATATTTGAATGTATTGAGTTAAATAAAAGGTATTATAACATTAATTTTACCTGTTTCTTTTTTCCTTTTTAATATAGCTACCAAAAATTCAAAATTATACTTGTAACCCAAATTTGTGGCTTCTATTAGACACTATGATCTAGATTATTTAGTTCTTTCCAATAGTTTATGACGAAAAATTTCAGATAGAAAATAGAAAAGTTGAAGCAGTTTTAACCCTGCAGTGGTTGCGCTCTGAATGGAGCGTGAGAGGTCGTGACTATTGTCATCCACGCGACCACTTGAGGGTTAAAGTGAACATCTACTATATCTTGTACAAGCAACATTTTGCTGTACTCATTTTATCACATACCTGGCCATCTATTCATTTTTTCTCTTTTTTTCATCGACCCATCTTATTTTTTGATGCATTTCAGAGTAAGTAGCAGACATCACTCTGTGTTTCTCCAGATACTTCAGCACATAGGAGCTTTAGTTTTGGACTCTATCAAAAACTGAAAATCCCTTTAGCCAGTTCCTGCTTCTTCAGATTTGACTGTGTTGGAGCACAGAGGCAGAAACAGACTAAATGTATCAAAGGGAGTTTAACAAATCTTCTGAGTAAGAGGAACATTTAATCTCTGTTGACATTAAAGAACAGATTTAGATTACTCAACAAATATTTGGAAACCTTATAACATTAAATACTGATCACTAAAAAAACATTTCTACCTTCTTCTGAGCAAGTGGCTAAAGATCCAGGTTGTATGCATGTTGATTGTATGACCGTGGGGGTCATATAACCACTTTGAGCTTTTTTGCGGTAATGCTCATCTAATAAGATTAAAAGAAATAATATGTGTAACTGACTTAGTGATGTTTTGGGGCATACTAATGTTTAAAAGTAAATTTCACTGCAAATAAATGTAAACTATTTGGAGTATTTTGTGTGGCAGGTGGATCAGGGCATCCCTTGGCAGTGTAGAAATATCTCTACAAAGGAAAATGAACATTCAAATAGATGGTTCATTATTTATAAATATATTCAGAAAGCACATGTTAGGTAATACCCTAAAAAGAAATGAGCATTTGTTTTCTCTTGTGTTTACTTATAAATATCTTATGGAAATATCCTAAAACTTCTGTCAACATTTACCAGGCTGAACCTCCTAAACAGTTTGGATTTGTGCCTTTGCTGGGTTTGGAGACTCAAGGAGAAAATGTGTTTATTTGATTGTTGGTGATTCACTGACAGATAATGCACTGGTTGAAAGGCCCACACAGGCAAGGAACTGATAGGAAAGTAGGAGCTTTAGCTGTGCTGTTTTCTACTTTGTGTGTATAGCTATATGGTCAAATTACATTAAATATCCTTCACGGTTTTTATTATATTAAACTTATTTTACTTTTATCAAAGTAACATATGAACATAATTTTAAGAAGTCTTAAAAAGAAGCCTCAGAAAACAAAACAGAGGTCCCCTTCATCAGCAGTGTTCTTGCCCTTATCAGTACTCCTTAAAGGCAATCCTTTTAACTGTTAAACTATTTTGTGGGTTTTGCTTATATATTTCTAAGTACTGTCAAAGTATTGATAGCTTTTGGTTCTTTCAGTTTAGATATTTGATATTTAACTTCTTTTACACTTCCTTTATCATTCCCACATCTGCCCGATATAGTTATAACTAATTAAAAAAATCTATAGTGAGAATTAAGACCATGAAACTTTTTTCCCTGAGCTAAATGATACAGATATAAATTTTATTACACTTTAAATTTTTTCCTGGACTTAGTCATTGCCTTATAATCTTTCATTTATTTGATATCTTTGAACCAGCAGTCAATTTTTTTCTGCTGAATCAATAGCTCTCCAAAATATTTTTCAATAGAAATTTCTATAATTTAAAATTGTTAAATAATCTTCCATTTACTTTTTTTTTTTATTGGGGAACTCTCCCCCTGAAACCACCCATTCTTCTTCTCCAGTCTGGACCAATAACCAGTAACTGGACCTAGACCTGCCTGCAGTAGTGGGACTTCCTCTGCTTATGTCCCCTGTTTGACCTCAGCGTCCCAGGGTCCATGTTTCCTCTTTGTTTAGTCACACATTTGAGGAGACAACCCTCCTTGATAGCTTCCTGAATAAGGACAAAAAATGCATTTTTTAGTGAATTTAAATATTTGAAAAAGTCTTTATTTTCACCTAATATTTTAATAATATTTTGACTGGCTATAGAATTTAGAATTAAAAATCATTTTCACAAAATTTTCTTTGAAAGCATAGTCTTTGCCTTTTAGCATTTAATATTGTAGCTGAGAAGCCATTCCCAGTCATTTGATATAATTGTACTTTTTAAAAATATCTTCCCGTGCACTGGCTGGCGTAGCTCTGTGGATTGAGCGCTGGTCTGTGAACCAAAGGGTCGCAGGTTCAATTCCCAGTTGGGACACATGTCTGGGCTGCCGGCCAGGTTCCCAGTGGGGGCCATGTGAGAGGCAACCACACATTGATGTTTCTCTCTCTCTCTTTCTCCCTCCCTTCCCCTCTGTCTAAAAAAAAATAAATAAAATCTTTAAAAATAAAAATAAATAAATAAAATTAAGTTTGGAAATTTAGGAACTTCTAACCATTTTTTTTAGATTTCATAATAAAATTAATATTTTTATGAATTAACTATTTTTTATTTCATAATAAAATCCCTCTGCCTCTCTATAATTTTATTAAACACTTAGTTGGTCCTTGCTATATAGAAGTTATTTTCCCTCATTCTGGGAAATATTCCTTATTGCCTTTTATTTTTGGGAAGATAAGTTTCTCCCCACTCTCTTCTTTAGTAATTTTTGGGGATAGACACATTAAATGTGGGATACCTTAGATCAATTTTCCAATTTTTTTCTTTTGCTCTTATATTAATTATTATTTCTGGGCTTTTAATTCTATTTTTTCTAGAAGTTTTCTTGACTTTAAGTTCTAACCCATTCATTGAATATTTTATTTGCATATTATTTTTAATTTCCAAGAACACATTGTTTGGTTTGTGATTATCCCTATTCTTATAGGGTCTTAATCTCATTTTTTAAAAAATAGAATCATCTTGTATTTTGAAAATATTAATAATAGTTCCTTCATTGTTGTCCCTTTCCCCCTCTGCATCATCTTAGCTTTCTCCTAAGTACAATTCATAATTCGTTTCGGGCATTGTCTTTTATGATCGACTGTCAACGTTCTCTGATGATCAACATATATATTCAAAAGTAATGAACCAATGAAGAGGCTGGAAGATCTTTGAGTTGGGACCCATTTGTCCATTGGATTGGTGGACCTATGTGATATTTGTTGGGTGGTTTAGTGTTCCCAGAGAAAGTTCTTTTAGACTTATGCTCTGAAGTTGTAAGTCTGACAGCTGGCATTTGGGGGATGGGTAGGCCCAGGAGCTGTTTAGCTCACAGTCGAGTACATAGATTTCTCCTAAATTCCATCTCACCTTTCTCCTGTCACCACCCAGAAATTAAACCTAATATCTTCCTCTGCGATTGCTTTTGGGTTTGTTTTCCAGTCTGAAACAATCCAGGTTAAATATCTCTTGAAAAAATAATTTGTGTACCTGAGGGGTTGTTACTTAAGGCACAGAGAGAGAGAGAGAGAGTAAACTGGAAGTCTTCCTGCTCTTCTTAAAATTTCATGAATATTCCTGCTGTCTTCAAACCCTTGATATACCCACCTACAGAGATACCTGATGCCTCCAATCACCGAGACTTTTAGAGCACTGGAACAACAATCTGAATTATTTTGCTTCAGGTTCTTTGTCTTAAGCACATGGATTTAGATTCCCTCCACTCTGCTAAGGCATATGCCATTTTTTCATTTGTTTTCTAAGTTGGTAATCTATTGTAGATGGGGTTACAGATGTTTCCTGTATCCTAATTTCATTGAAGATGGAATTTGTGCTTCTGTTTTTTGTTTTCTTTGATTTTGGGGTGTTTTTAAGAGAAGAAATATGATGAATTTTCTTTACGTAACCATCCAATATTACTGTATTTTTCAGATTAATAATATGTACCTAGGTTTTAGAGGAGGAAAATAGGAAAAAAAAATTTTGAAGCAAAAAATGTGGTAAAATATTTTACCTGCTCCTGCCTCCTGTGACCCCACTCCATCACAGCACCCCCATTGTCCTCCCATATTTTGGGGAAAAATGTGTGTCTTATAGTCCAAAAAATACTGTAAATACTTTTTTTTCTTTATCTTTGTTTTTCAATTCCCTCTTAGTGTCATTGGTTTCTTTGTCTTCTTATCTTAAATGTTACATTATTTTTAGTTATTTTACCTATCTGTTGACTAAGTATATATTGTCCCAGTATAGGGTTATTGCCCACTGCTAAGTAAATGCTGTTTTTCAGAGTCTCAACATGACTGCCACCTTCTCCTAAACATTTCTCTCAGACCTTTATTTTTAAATTTATTATTATTATTTTTTAATTTATAAAGTTTTATTTTGAGGGCAAGTTCCATTCTCATATGTAACTGTAAGAGCATTGTAGCATTTACCATATCACATTGAAATTACCTGTTTATTTGTCTTCCTGATATTTCACTAGAAGTAGGACTGTACTGTGTTCATTTCTATATCCCCAATGCTTAGCTCAATAACCTCAAACATATTAGGCACTTGAGAAATATTTGTTGACTTAATTGTAATTTATTTGTTAAAATTCATAAATAATTTCCATTAGTGTAAGACAGTGAAATATTTTAGTTCATTATACTTACTATTGATATTATTATATTGATCATTATAGGAATTGATGCAAAATATAACTTTAAAAAATCATATTCTAGTACTAATTATCCTCTTATTTTTTACTGTAATTAATGAAAATGAGACTTTGTGAATGTTTCAACAAATGCCTTTGAATAATTTCATTAATACTTTTTTGTAGTTTTTATTGCAGTTTTATTAGACAAAGTTGTTATAGCCTTCTATAACTTTGCTTTTCAGGTGTTAATTTTAGTGTGTTTTCAGAATTTCTGTATATTACATGCATTTCTCTTCAGTGGGAAGAATTTCATGAGAGAAGGAAGGCAGGCATTACAGTATACTTCTTTATTCTGAGATAAAAACAAAAAACTGTGAGTGGTAAGATTTGTAAGTTTGAAATACTTGTGCTATAATGAAGAAACCGGCTCACCAACCCATATAATTATGATTATCTCTCCCAGGGAAGTTCGCTTACAAAACAGAATGCTTTCCCAGGCTAAACTTCAAAGTCTGTAGTAGCTTCAAAGAGACAGAAATTTCAGACAAAAAACAAATGGAACAAAACAGAGAGAGACTGAGAAAGCTCAGAGGTAAAATACGTAACTAAAAATGTGGGATTAGCCTTTAGAAGTTTTACTAAAAAACTTTGAAAGTCAATTAAAATAATATAACAAGAATACATTGGAAAGGAACATTAGATAATCAATCACTCATATTGTGTTAATGCTTTGTGATTTTCTTAAAAAAATACAACTAACCTTATGTTTCTTTAACAATATGCAGAATTTACTACACAAATTTTTAAATTGAGGTGAAAACACAGTACAAGGCAGCACACTTGAACAGCTATGAACACAATTCTGTTAAACTAGATTTGTGTTTTCACTGGTGGAATACATTTCAAGATATCCAAAGGATTTTTAAGTGCACTTATTTGAGCAACTGAAATATATATATTTGATGTTATCAGCAATATGGACAGGCTGTCTCTTAAATATGATTGATTAAAAATAGTTTGGCTTAGTTCACTGTTTTGGAATAAAAGAAATAAAGCATTACTGGGGATTTGCATCAATATTCTTTTTAAATACCATGACTACACTGTAGCTATGTCCTTAAATAATGTTTCCTAATTCTCTTTTGACATCCTTATGTGCGTATGCAATAACAGTAAAGTAAAAGGAGGTTGGGTTTATTTAGGATTAGAGTCCAATAAAAAGAAAGAAGATAGGCCCTGGCTGGTGTAGCTCAGTGGATTGAGTGCAGGCTGTGAACCAAAGGGTCGCTGGTTCAATTCCCAGTCAGGGCACATGTCTGGGTTGCAGGCCAGGTCCCCAGTGAGGGCCATGTGAAAGGCAACCACACATTGATGTTTCCTTCCCTCTTTTTTTCCCTCCTTTCCCCCTCTCTAAAATTAAGTAAAATCTTAAAAAAAAAAGAGGGGGGGAGAGATAGCATACATTTTATAAAAATAAACTCTAGAGATTGTCTTTATTATATATGATACATGCTTATTTATGGATATTTATCAAAAATAAATAACTAAAAAGCAAAAACAAAATGTACAAAGTTGCAATTTACATCCACACACTTAATATATTAGCATATTTTCTTTGAAGCATTCTTTTCTATACCTTTATTGTTGATGTTATTTTTTTAAACTTCTATTGTTGATTAAAAATAACAATTTTTAACTATGATAAAGAAAAACAAAGAGAAGAAAAATAGAGCAAAAGACCAGGAAGAAATGGATCAGAAAAGAGAAGAGAAAAATTTTACTTCAGATACTTCCCCAATCCTGAACGTCGTTTTCTCCTGCCAGCCTGAAAACGGTGTAGTACATGCAAAGACCCAGGAGCTATGTAACTAGTGGGCAATAAAACTTGCAGATTTTAAATTCAGCACAATGTTATCTGGGCTTCTTTCCCATCAGAATAAAATAAAATAATAAAATAAAATAAGCCTCATAAAATCAAATGCATCTTTGAAACACCACTGAATTCATCAAGCTACATTATTTCAGAATCCATAAATATTTATTAATCGACACACAGTGCCTGACCCAAAGTAGGCTTTGAATTTTTTTTTGAGGAAATGAATAACGTTTTGACTACAATAGAGTGTGAAAATAATATAATAGTCTGCACTCAAAAAGATGTTATAACATTGTTGGGAAGATGAGTCAA
Organism: Micronycteris hirsuta; assembly: GCA_004026765.1. Taxonomy (NCBI): domain Eukaryota; kingdom Metazoa; phylum Chordata; class Mammalia; order Chiroptera; family Phyllostomidae; genus Micronycteris; species Micronycteris hirsuta. The sequence continues at coordinate 184,464 of PVJI01001140.1, read as the reverse complement.
CACATGAAAATGTGAACTGTGAAAATGAGAATATAGAGAGTTTCAGAGAAGGCAGTTGTCACAGAGCCGTGAGAAAAAAATTCATGGAGAGAGAGGGATTTGAGCTGGAACTTAAAGCAGTAGAATTTATATTGTTTATCTTAGTAAATTGAAGAAGTAGAGATATCACAGATGAGACCAATAGTGTTACAGAGCAAAATGGTATTCAGCCACCCGTTGCCATAGTCAACCACAAAACAGAGATTGGTGGGGAAGGAAACAGGTTTTTATTAAAAGGGTATCCAATTTGGGGGACTGGAAGCTCCCCTGCTCCATGCATTTCTCTTCTGCAAAATACAGAAATCTTTTTGTTCCCCCCAAAACTGAAATCCAAATCCATGCCCAGAGACCACCCCTTCATTCTTATCTTTCTTCCTGTAACCCAAGGCCGCTCCATAAATGGGTGTGTATCTCTCCAGATCCAGGCTCGCTCTCTCTCTCTCTCTCTGGAGTGTACAACTGTTAGGCCAGTATCTCCACTGTCTTGCAACAGCTTTCTCCCTCTCCTGGGGTTGGGGCCCACTGCCAGATCACTGCAGCTGGTCCTGCAAGGGGATAAGTATGCTGGGCCTCAGCATCCAAAGCTGCTTCTGCCCTCCAAGGCTGAGAAGCATTCCTGGCCCTCGCATCTGTGCACAGCTCAGCACAGAGAATGGGACCAGTGCAATTCTACCAGAGTCTACAGATGATAAAGTGCACATCGGGCACGAGCCTGCTCCAGACCATGCAAGCAGGTCAATGCAAACGCTGCAAGCAGGGCCCAGTGTCCTGTGGGCCTGCCTCTGTCAGGGCACAGTGTCCTGTACATGGGACTCAGCCTCCGCGGGCTGACTCCGAACCGTGAAAGCAAGGGGGACACAAAAGGGCTGTGAGTGGGGCCTGGCATACATCAGGTCCTGCAAACACCTGAGCAGGGGGAAGGGAATGCAAAGGTGGCTGTGAGTGGGGCCCCACACCTTCCAGGTCCCATGAATACCCGGGAGGGTTGTCATCTTGTTACATGTGTGTTGTGACCTTCTCAGGCCCACCAGGCTCTGTGCAAGCTCCTTCCGATTGTATCACATCGTGCTGCTCACTTGCTGGGACAATGCATGCTGGCAGCATGCTGGCGCCATGCTAGCTTGCTTAATGTCGTCTGAGAGTGTGAAAAGGCTGTCACACGGTTTCGGTTGCAACTTCAATTGGCACTTCCTGACCCCTCCCAGGGGTCCCTCTGTGGAGTGCAGGCTCTTGCACTGCTTCTGGGCTTCCCCTCCCTGTTCCCCAGTAATCTGGCCAAACCCCTCTGTTACAATAACAGAAGGAAGAGTTGAGAGAAGATAATTGGGCATGAAATGCCTGGAAAAGGACATGGAATTAGAAGACTAAATGAACAATATACTGAATGCTTATATCTAGGATAAAATTACAAGACAGTTCTCATGGAATAAGCAGATAACAAGTAAGTATTTATAGTTGATGATATTTGCAAAGCTGAAGTTGTATACCAGGCATATTAGAGTGTAATTGGCACATGGACCACGTGGGAACATGGGTGTACTGCCAATGTACCTGTTTGTTGTCCTTTATTACCCCTTTGAAATTTGGTGGAAGGTGATCTTTTCCTGCTCCAATGAAAACTTTAGTAGCATTATTTCTCTCATGATCACTTTAAATCACAAATACTTAATAAATTAGAAATTAGAGCGCTGCCCCTTGTTATAGTCAAAGTTTCCAAGTCCATTCAATGTGGCTGCCTCCTTCTCTCTTTGTCATTCAGCAACTCACCTTTGTTGTTTCTCATTCTTCTGGGAAAGTATTGAGAGGAAAGGGAAACCTGGCCCATCTCTAAAGTTCTTTGAGGTGCTTGTGTGTATTTTTACTAGAGCCTCTTGACTGTGCTTTCCTGGTATAAGGTGATATATTTTCCTCTTGTAGACTGCATACCCCTTCCTTATGCCCTAAAAAATCTTAGGTTCCTTTAGCTTCTTTCAACCGAAGCTTTCTACCCCAACCCGATGAGCCTGTTAGACAGTACCTAAGTCAGCTCCACATCTGCTTTCTGTAGTGCATGCCTCACAACTCTCTTGGGGACCCTTGCACAGCCCATGCCCCTATAGATTCTGGAAGTTCAGACTGATTCAAAAGCAACCCTCTTTCTGTCAGCTTATTTCTTAGCATCATTGCTCATTGTTTTTTAATTTTCTGGGCAGTATATCAGACTCCAGTTTCCTATGCTTCCTTCACTGGAAGTGATAAATAGTGAGCTCTTAAAAATGTCTCTTTGAGGTCTCTTTTATAAGTTTGAGGTACAGATGAAGAGGCCTTCTCCATTAATGTACATTGGTCTTATAGCTCAGCTATTCCCCCCAAAAATCTTCAAAAATTCTCTCTCTCAATATGAATAAGAGTTTGAAGAAACATAAAACCTATTTTGATATTTTTCTCTAAAAGTTTCCATCTTGGCCTGGCATCTCACTTTGGTATATGTTTAGGGATTCAGCTAAAACTCTCATTTTTTTTTTAAGATTTTATTTTTATTTATTTTTAGAGAGAGAGGAAGGGAGGGAGACAGAGAGGGAGAGAAACAGCAGCGTATGGTTGCCTCTCACATGGCCTTCACGGGGACCTGGCCTGCAACCTAGGCATGTGCCCTAGGTTGAGGCTTGAACCGGGACCCTTTGGTTCCCAGCCCGCGCTCAATCCACTGAGCTACACCAGCCAGGGCTAAAACTCTCATATTAAACCCTCTTCTACAAGCACATAGCAGGGGCGCTAATATAGTTTGTGAGACCAGGAAGAATTTTCCTGAGGAAATGACATAGGGGATTTCATGGAATTCAAGGAAAGAGTATTTCAATAATGGAAGGGTACTCTATGGTGTTAAAAGCTTCCAAGGAGTTAAGTAGAAGAAGAACTGAGAAAAAGCCATTTTCTTTGGTAGCACAAAGGTTGTTGGTGATATTGGCAAGAACAGTTCTTGTGGAGAAGTGGAAGCAGAAATTGAATCTATGATGTTGATGAAAGAGGGGGAAGTAAGGAGATGGAAACCACACAATTTGAAACTTCAGAAAGTTTGATGGAAGAAAGAGGAAAAAGTTGGGAATTCTTTTAAATGTTAGAGGCAGAAGGCATTTCTGTGCCATGGGAAGGTGTTGAAAATAAGGAGCTCAGGATATCAGAGAGAGAAGTGATCATGCAAAGGACAGGTGGGTTCAAGAAGGCTAGTGGGGCTGGAACTTGGAGTGGAGGTAATGACTAGCCTTGGACAGAGAAATGCCTCCTACTGGAGCATCGGGAGGAAAGAATTAGTGTGGATTTAGGACAAATTTGAAGATTTGATGTTTGAAAGCTGAGGGATTTATGACCTAATGGCAAAGTCTTGGAATAGAGGACTTTTCTTTTTTTTTTTTTTGAAATGGGGTATATGGGATTGGAAAAGTAAAGTGAAACTGAATAACAGAAGGCCTTAAATGTTTTCCTATAGTTGACATAACAAGAGACATGATTCAAAGCAAAATTATAAAATATATAAATATGGGGTCTTAATGCTTAATAATTTAAATTAGTGCTTTCTCTGCACCAGAACCCCTGCTAAGCACTTTATAAACATGTATTGAATTCCCCATTTCCATTTAACCTGGACTATGGCTGACTTCCAATTTCCTTTAGCTCTCACAAATCATTCTTTATACAAGGCCAAAGCGGGTCTTTTAAAAACACAAAATGTGCCGGTGTGTACCCCACCTCCACCCTTGCGTGTCTCCGCGTGCCCGGGGACAAGCCCCGCCTGCTCTGGGCCCGCCCAGCTCTTTAGCCTCACCTTTTCCTTCGTTGCGCATTATAATACTTTGGAGTTATTGTAAGTAGATGACTTTTATTTCATTTAATTTTTCTAATAAGTTTTACAGGAATATAAAAAAGCTATTGGTTTTTATTTCAGTCAGTTTACAGTAGGTAATATTTCAAAACATTGAGTTAGGTTAAAACTTCTGTGATACACATGTAGAAGGAACACACCACAACAAACCCCGCCCCTGCCCCCAAACGCTGAATTCCATAGTCATACAGCTTGAAATCTTATTTTGGTTTTAGTAAGAAAAAGAAAGCCCCACAGAGTACTATATTCTCATTTTTACAGAGGAATAGGAGAAACCAATGCATGACATTGAGAATTTGGAAAAATGCCAACATTTTGTTTCCAACTACCCTGTTTATTCAAATCTCGCTCTCTGGCTCCATTTGTTTTTGTATAGTTCTTAACATGAGTGAATACATATTGGGCATAATATCAAGATAAAATTTCTGTTAGTTGTCATAGTGATGTTTTTTTATTCTTTTATTCTTATTCCATATTTAAATGAACCCATAAATTTAGGGAAGTTTTCCTAAGCCATTAACATTTTCTGTGGGGATAAAACATGGCTGGTGAGGTTTTAGCATGAAAATGTTTTTCCTTTCCTTTCTTCCTTTCCTTTTGTTTTTTGTAACACTAAGTTAAAAAGAAGTTGTCTTGACATCTTTAAATCTTAAGGTGACCAAAAATAAATAAAGAAGATGATAAAGACATTGGTTTGGTTTCAGTAGTTCTTTGGATTCTAGAAATTAAAAAAAATGAAAAAAGAAACTGAAAATTATTCCTACTTAAATGATTTGAGGGAAGATCATTTGAATGACCACTTACTGTTTGAGTGTGATCTGAAAAAACTGACACTTCAACTATTTTGAAAATTTCACAATGGTCAATAGATTTCAAATAGTAATTTTAAAGGAATGTTAGAAAATATGAGGATATTTAAATAATTAAAATATCTCAAATTAATGCATTTGAAATAGTCTATGTACATTTTTGTATAATTTATGAGCTGCTATTCATTTTAATAAAAGTTTTTAAGAACTTCTCTCACTAGTACTCCCTTCCAACATCCCTTAAAATACAATACTCATGTAGTAATTGGCAAGGAAATGAATATCATTCACAAAAGCCACAAAATAAACCTTAATTCAACATAGTTAAGAGCTTTCTTCCACTTTTACTGTATATGCATGGATTGATTTTGGCTTTGTAATGGAGCATTTACACCCAATGATACAATTTGTTCTAACCAATCATTTTCCTACTCTATCTTAATAGCTTTCATGACTTCTACTCAGATGCTCTTCCTTTGCTAATCTTATATTTGCTTTAGAGAAACATAAATTAATAGGAAGAACCAGAAAAGATAGCATAACCAAGCACTAGTAAAGCGTATCTGATACATGATGATCTAGAAGGGTTACTAGTTGAGCTAATCCTTTCACATTTTGCAAGTTACTTGGTGGTTTACCCAGAACATCAGAGGAGACAAACATCTTTATGCCCCCATCATACTCTCTAGGTAGCATTTCAGACTTTAGACATGGTTCTTAAAGTGTGTTCTGGGGCCAGCAGCATCAGCAATCTCCTGGAAACTTGTTAGAAATGCAAATTCTCGGGCATCACCCAGACTTGCTGAATCAAAACTCCAGAGTGTGGAGCCCAATAAGCTATTTTAACAGGGCCTCCAGGCAATTCTGAGGACCATTGTCCAATCAGCTGCGCACAGTTCTGGCACAGTTAAAAGGGGAGGAAATAAAGCTCCACAAGGAAAAACTTGATAGATTTATTACATGTGGTTATATTCTGATCTATATAATTTAGGGTTTTTTGTTACATTGAGACAGAAATTCCAACACAAACTGGCTCAAGTTAAAAAACGTATTTATTCACTCAGTAATTGACCATCTGGGGATTAGTAAGAGTAATAGGCAGCACTTATTGACACTAATATATTCAGACACAGGTCTAATTACTTGAAATGGATTAATTAATACTCGTAAAGACTCTCTGAAGATGGTAGCATAATTAATTCTATACTAGAGAGGCAGAAACTGAGGTATAGGGAAGTTAAGTAGCAAGATTGGAATTCAAACCTAGACAGTGGAGTTGGCTTCAATCTGGCTGGATCAGATAGGTCAGGTCATGTCACTGGAAATCTCACTTTCCACTCCCAAAGTTTATCAGAAGTATGAGTCTGACTTAACTGACTCAGGGTCATATGCTCATCTCTGAACCACTCACTATGGACAAGGTGATGGGATGTACTGATCAGTTAATAACAATCAGGGCCCATCCAGACCTGAGAGTAAAGTGAGGAAATCAACCCTCATCACAGAGTACTATTTTATGAGAATAGGGGTGAATGGGTAATGCTCTGCTACAAAGGGCAGAGAAGATCACCAAAGACACGGCTTCATTACTGAAGACCTATTTGGGTCCAAATGGCATAGCTTCATGCAAATTAGTCTTGACAAAGAAGCATTTACTGGATCATATTACTGAACCATCAAAAAGGTAAAGGTGCATGAGGATCTGAGGAACAACTCTCACCAGTGATAAGGTATTGCCAAGATTTCGCCTCTTCACTTTTCCCCTTGAATTTTTTATGGATTTTATGCTCAACATCAAACAATTTCATTCTCTAGTTCTAAGTTCAATAAACCTAGAGAAGAGCTTATATTATCTAATCTTGGATTGTGAGTCCAGCCCTGAGTGACTCAGCTATGGCCAGAGAACCAAATCAAGAATAGGGGCTGTCTTGTAGATGCCATCGGATTTTACTAAACAGCCATTCTCTCTCCTTTCTCGTTTCGAGTCAAACTTCAATTCTTTTCAAATATCTACTTTCCTTTGCACAAGCCCATCCTTGCTAAATGATGACTTCAAACTCCAGCCTTAGGGGGTGAATTGCAATTGATAGAAGCTAATCCCTTGCAGATATTGATTTAGAAATAAACATATAATACAGCTTTGGACCAAGAGATATAAGAAGACTCTACTGAAGGGTTTCCGGGGTTGGTTTATCTCACTGAGAAAAATAAACTTATGAGATCTTCAAAAATTCTCTAGATAGAGTAGAAGACAACAAACAGCTAAAAACAGAATCAGGGTACTACTCAAGTTGACTTTGTCATCACCAGAATTGGGTTTTGCTTTTGATGACTATTTAAAAATAATTCTGGATGTCTCTATTTTGTAAATGGGTAGCCATTTATTTGTCTTTATCTTGAAGTACCCACATATCACATGCACTTTATTTTAAGCATATAGAGGAAAGGTTAAATGACGGCTTCGTTGGGTTGGCATTATTCTTTTCTCCCTCCAGCGCTCTCCACCTCCACTATGTTTCTGTTAGTAGAATCTAGTGCCATTGATACATTTTCCTGTAGATAAATAAATGCTGGAGTGTTTGATTTTTTTTTAAAGATTTTATTTATTTATTTTTAGAGAGAGGGGAAGGGAGGGAGAAAGAGAGGGAGAAACAGCAATGTATGGTTGCCTCTCACATGGCCCTCACTGGGGACCCGGCCCACAACCCAGGCATGTGCCCTGACTGGGAATCGAACCAGGACACTTTGGTTCTCAGCCTGCGCTCAATCCACTGAGCTACACCAGCCAGGGCTTGATTTTTAAGTTTTACAGAATTTGTGACCTGTGAGTAGTTGTCCTCCAAGAACTAAAAATTAAGATGCACTGGTTCAAGTCATCATTGTGCGCCCCTATTTCATTTTTATATATAATAGACTTTTTTGTTCATGTCTTTCTTTTTGATCAACTCAAAGAAGCTAATTGAGAATGAGCATGGTAATATCAAAGAATAATTTAAGAACTTTAAAAAACATATGTATTATAAAAAATAGTGAGTGAGTATATATCTCAAAGATGTATTTGACTCGCTATTTAGGGAAGCAAGATGATAAACTGACTCAAAGAGCTTTTGAGCAATGGAACAAAAGATTTTGGAATTCAGGTTAGATACAAACCTAGATAACATTGTAAAGGGCAAACAAACCATATCTTTGATTATGATTTCAACGAGACAAAAATTATTTGCATTTCTACAGATAAAATCTACATAGCGACATGGAACATTATACAGTTTGTACTCTGGTCAGTAATTTCATTAATTCTTGTGTGAGCCTATTAAACAGTCCTCCAGTGTGACATGTATACATCCTTTTACTTCACTGTCCAGTTTTTCAGATATTTTCTTAATAGCAATAATGCTACACTGTTATGAAGATGAATAAAATATGTAAAAATGCTTTATAAAAATGTAAATGGGTATTTTTATAGGTTATTACAAGAATTACACAGTATTTCAAAGGCAAGCTTGACATGAAGGAGTCAAGTTAGAGTTAGACCATCAATGTTCTGTTTTTCCTGAGCTTCGAAAACAGAGACATTGGTGCCCCCAATGGCAGGATGAGGACATGTTATGTCAACTGGAACATGATATGCAAAAAATTAGAGGAACCACAAATTCTTCTACTTCTCTGGGGAGAAATGTTGCAAAATAAAATTATATTTGTTTTCTTGCCCCAGCCTGAGAACAAAACTCAGGAAAAACTGAATGCCCCACTTCTTTAATCCAGCAAGTAATGTGTTGGGCACTAACGGGGTGCCTGTGTGTCCCACTGTAAGGAGTCAAAGGGAAGGCAGATACACATTCTCTTCAAAAGAATCCAGAACTAGTGTCAAGGGTAATACAAAAATAACCAATTGGTTAATTTAACTACTGTTTCTTCAATCATTGGTAAGTTGGTAGCAGTATTTCTTGTATTTTACTGGGTATCATTCACATTGAACTGCATGTGAAACTTCTGGCTACTCTGTCTTTATATTTTCTCTTTCTTCTCATATTTCTAAATATAAAGTAATTTAAAAAATAATAATTGAAAAATAATCTCTGTAAAATGTTTGATTTTTAAATGAGATTTAACATATCTAACAAGAATGTTAATTTAGTTCGAAGTATATTTAGTGCCCAGGAATAAAAATAAGCACACATTGCAAAGTGTTCCTCCTGAAATTTCCTGGACTGAACTTGCCCTGGACATAGTTCTGGCAATATTACTGACTATATTTCCTGTACTGCACTTCATGTCCTCGACTGTCTAACATTATATTGTACACCTGAAACCAATATAAAATAATATTAAAAGTAAACTGTAATTAAAAAACAAAAATTAAAAATTAAAAAGAAGACTACAGATCTCTGTTTGAAGAACCAAACTGAAATAACTTCAAATCTCCAGATTTTTCCAGGTATTCTGTAAAATTTCCTGAGTATGATAATAGCAATTCTAGAGAAATAGTATCTCTTTTTTTACTACAAATATTAATCATTTATTATTAGCATAGCTAAGTGAAATAAGTCAGACAGAAAAAGTGTAAAACAATATGAAGGATACAAAACTGAAAGCAACAAATGAGCAAACAAGAAAAACAAACAAACAAAAGCTTACACCTATAGACAACAGCACGCTGGGTACCAGAGGGAAGGGGGGAGGTAATAGAGAGTAAAGGGTCGTGGAAGAAGATTTGACTTTGGGTGGTAGACACTCAATGCAATGCACAGATGATGTAGCATAGAATTATACACTGGAAATGTATATAATTTTATTCACTGCTGTTGCCCCAATAAATTTAATTTAAAAATATAATTAAACCAAACCAAAACCATAACCCACAAAAGAAAAGCAGGCTATTTAAATGAAACAATGGGAAGAAAGGAGAAGACTACCTCTGAATTACAGTGATTATTATAATTAGTTATAACTATATGTCTCCTTTCTGTTTGAGAAAAAACCCAACATATGCCCTTACAATTTTTGTAGAAAATTATTTATACTAATAATTACTTGATATTTTGCCATAATTTATTCGTTATTATTTTAATATTTTTTAATTTATTTTTAGAGAGATGGGAAAGGAGGGAGAGAGGGTGAGAAACATTGATATGTGAGAGAAACATCGATTGGTTGCCTCTTGCACGACTGCAGCTGGGGACCTGGCCTGCAACCCAGGCACGTGTCCTGACTGGGAATCAAACAGGCGACCTCTCAGATGGCAGACCGGTGCTCAAGCCATTGAGCCACACCAGTCAGGGCTATTCCAGTTTTTAAAGTATAATGTTTGGAATAACCAAGAGCTGCTTGGAGGATGGAATGCATCTGCAATATTATTAAACTCTGTAAACCAATGAAAGAAAAACTCAAATACTGTATATAGTTTGCTACTGTACTTTTTCCAGACATACTCTGATGCATTATCACTGTTTACTCAGAAAAAAAATCTTTATAGCATCAATGTGGTTTTAACTTTAGAATAAGTTAACTTAATAGAATTACAAATAGTTCTGGTGAAAGAGCTAGAGGCTGTCTGGGCTGAATTGGTAAAACCAATAATTATCATTCATCAATACTGTAAGTTAGTTCCATATGCTAACCTGAGATGGTTGCCAAATGTTATTCAGTGAAAAAAACTAAACTGTGAGATCATATGTATAAGCTGATTCCATTTATATTCAAATTAGAACACAAGAACTTAAATTTATGTTTCGGTGTGGAACAGAAACCAATGCAGTCCTCATTACCTGGGAGTGGAAGCCTACGTGTGTATCTTTTCTTCCCAGTCTTTGAATTTACAACACTGAAATTGTATATATCTATAAATATATACACACACACACACACACACACACACACACATATATGTATACACACTTTGCCATCTATTTCCTAGTGTGTTGTTTGATTTTTTATAATGAATATATGTATACTCTAAAACTATAGTACAAAGGACAGGTAATTTTTAAAAGATGAGTTATAAATACAGACTTAAAAATACATATATACTCAAATACGTATTTTATATAAATAAAGCAAGTTACAGAATAACATGGTGTTTCCTATTTATGTTAAAGAAAATGAAAAGCAAACTGTTGAGAGTAATGTTGAAGAGAGACTTTTGCTTTCTCCTATTCTGTGTTGAATTTTATACAGTAAGTCTGTATTTATATACTTCATGTGTTACTTAAGAAAAACGATTTTATTTGTGTAGAATTACCTAAAAGATGAGTCATAAGAAACATTTTAAGAAACTATTTAATATGCAGTCAATGATTTGATAGGAAAATATGTTTATCCTTGTCAAGGAATCTCAATATTAATCAGAAGATTCACTTGTGAACTTATTTATTTCTGAAATAAATTTTTGATATTTTTCTCAATCTCCCTAAGAAATCAAGTCCTTTATTTCAATACTGTATTTTTTATGCATAATTTCTCTGTGAGATCTTCTTTACTTCTTGATATTTACAGTATCATCTCTTTATTCTTCCAAGATCAGATGAGATTGGGTGTGTTCAGGATGGTATGGCCATAGAATGTATCTTCATTCTTGATAAGGATGTTTTGTGACTTTTAATATTGGTGCATTAATTTTCTTTCTCATGGAAAGGTTGTGTCATTCTTCCATAGCGCTTGCACTTGTAGTCCTCAGATGTCTGTTTACTCTTTCCTCTGTGATCAAATTTGTGGAATTGCCGTCTTTCTTGCTGGTGACGTGCAACTGAAGGGAGAGATGACAACTCCGATCCAGCCACCACTCTTATTGGTGAAACGATATGTGTGTTGGGGGTGGTCACTAAGAGAGAAGACCCTCTGGTGTTCCATTTTGTAACCTGTACCCCCTCCATCTGCACCAAGCATAGATTTTTTTCTGGGGGGTTCCCTTTCCCTCTTGCTGTTACCCAGTAGGGGTTAGGTGATGGGAAGCTAAATAGTCTTTTTGTGTTAGGCGGTTATTCTATTCTTCCTATCCACCCAGAGACCAGCGATGTCCAGATGAACTGCCACTGTGGCAGGCACTGGACCGGAGCTTATGTTTTCTGTCCACTCCTTGAATCCAGTATATGACAGAGTAGACCCTGAGCTAGCCAGTAAAGTATGAAGAGAGAAAAGTGCACAACTAGAAAGCGTTTCTCCTGGTTCTGTGCAACCTGACCTACCTTCTGGTTCTCCAAGGCCTTTTCACAGTGTTTGGTTTAGGTTCTGGAGTCTATTGAATTCCTTTTTAACTCTGTGGCCTCTCCAGTTTTGGGTTCAGGGGAAGGGATGAACATCTATGCTTGTCCATCACTGATCCTGACCACTATAGCACACTCCATCATGGAATGTGTCCACCCTCAAAGTCTCCTGCCTTACATGTTTCTTATATGTTAGATTTCAGATATGTCATTTCTCAGGAAAACCTGACTCACAGATTAATGTATATTTTCTAATACTTTTCCACATATCTGACACTTGGAATTCAATTATAATTCCTTCAGTAACTGGCCATATTTTTAGATATTAAGGTCCATAAGAGCAAGGGATGTGTCTGGTTTTCTTGGTGCAGCTTCATGCATGACATGTTTCCTAGTGCTTTGACAGGAGGTGAGACTTGATGAATATTTTTTCAAACAAAAAATAAGGGAAGAAGAAGCAAAGGAAAGAAAACTAGATATATTTTTGTTAAAGTAAAAACGTAATGTATATTTACTCAAGTAATCTACCTGTGAATTAGTCACATCTGTAATATATAAAAAGCATGGAGCCACAGACTGGCTTTATTCTGGATGCTTAATAACATTTGGCCTTCTTGTTTTATTAATATCGTGCTATAGACCAAAAATAGATGAATTTCCTGGAAAAGTAACATAAGTTACAAAAGCGGATAAAAATGAATCCTGTATTATCTAATGCAAATGAGTAATAAAGTGTTAACTGTGTAAAAACTCTTATGAATAAGAGACTATAGAATTCCAAGGACACAAAGAATTCCTTACTTAAAAGACTGAAAATCTAAGTGAAACATTTAACAACAACAACAACAACAAAGAAATGACTACAGAAAACTAGTGAGGATTAAAATGAGTAGAGCTATAAAGAAAAAAAAGGAAATGATAAGCACACTGTCAAGATTCTTCTTTTAAACATATCAACAATTAATTAATTTATTCTCTCTATCTTTCTAATACATAAGTGAATTACTCAGACTATTGTGTACATATTTCCTAAACCAGATAGTACATTTCCAGGCACATTCCTCATGTGCTCATGCTGTATCAGGAGATAAAATTAATTATAACCTTAGATTACTTTTTCCCCCCCTGGGGCACCAAGCTATGGTAGAAGCACTTGGTGCTTCTGTGTTATCCTCTTATCTAGTTCAATTCCACTGTTCTGGCATAATGCTTTAATCTCAGAGGTACACGTGGATACATGAATGGACAAGACTTCTCCCTGCCATCTCCCCCTCCCAGATCTATCAAGTTCTCCAGGGCTGGGGGGTCATCTTTACTTGTGATCTATAATGAAAAGGTAAAGTTTCTTTACTTTCCAAAGAAGCAAACAAGAAACTATTTATCTACAAAATCTCTGCTTCCCTCAGTATTAATGTCTTTTACGATTTCTAGTCAGTGCCAATTTGTTTTGTTCTTTTTGCTTGCTGTTGGGCCAACTTTCACTCCTCCATGTAAAATACGCACTGTGGAAGTTATCAACTACCAATTACGGTTGTTCCAAGCACTAGGAAGGAAAACAAAACAAAGCTCTCAGCAGGCAAGGCTTATACTGATAACTGGAAAGCACCAAATTAAGACTAATTCACATAACTTCAGAGTATGACTCAGAGCCGCAGATCATGAGTCATGGACTTTCATTGAGATAGGGCTGGCAGTACACACAGACGAGCTGAGTGTATGCAAACACAGGCTGAAAAATGCACAAATTTGTCATGGACAGACCAGTGTGTTGCAAATATGCATATTATGACCAGGACAGTCATAGAAATAAAGGTTAGTAGCAGCTGTGAAGAAATTATTGTCTCAAGTGACTCAGAATAGAGTGTATTGTAAAAATAGAGGCTCTGTTTATATTCAGATTGTCACTATGACTATGGACTTCCAGTATGAGGAGGAGTTTCAGTAGTACTTAGTGGAACAAATACGCCATAGCTGCTTGATGTCATGAGAAAAAAGTGAAAGCAGGACAGCCCATGTCAGATCATCTGTGCTCATGGGCTCATTCTTTCTATCTCCCTGCCATTTGATTGGCCCAAGTCTATGGTTATCAGACTCACTCTTTGTCCCGACTGTGTATTCTACCAACCTTTTGGCACACAACTCTATGTTCCAACTCCTCTCTTGTCGTGTGCTGTGGACCATACTATTTTTTTCCACCCTTGGATCTACTTTCTATCAACACTGGTAAGGATTTACCAGAAATCTAACTTACTCTGGAGTTTTATCTCCAACTTGGTTTGTTACTTGCCTCTGACTACTTCCACCTCATCCATATCCGGGTTTACAAAGACTCTTCATTCTATTTCCTGACACTATGATGTATGTTAACCTCTCAGTCAGTATTAGTGGTGGCTTTTATTATAGATCTTACAGACAGAGACTACTAAAAAATATACTGAAGGACAATCATTTCTAGGTAAGGGGAAATAAAATGTGGATTCAGACATCTGAAAATAATTGAATATGATAATTGGACATAAAGGTAAACAGATTTTTTTTGAAAGAGGAAGTAGCCAGATGAGTGAGGATAAATGGTAACACAGGTGAGGTAATAGAATGGCCACACAGAGGATGGCACTTGGAAGGGAGAGGAAAATTAATGCTGTGAAAGGTTTTAGGAACATTGGTCTGAATTCCTGATAGGAAAACACAGATGAAAGATAAACAGTCACTTCTAGTTCACATTCTTTACTGAATTATTACATCTGTGATCAGGATAGGAGTGAAGAAAGCAGATTCTGAATTTAAGCAAACCTGGTTTTAGGTCCCAGCTCTACCAGTTACTGTTATGTGAACTTGGGCAAGAACAAACCCTTTCAGGCCTCTGTAAAACAGACTATAATTGTATCTACTTCTTTGAAATAGTTGCCCATGCTCACTGTTTTTATCTCCTAAACTCTCTCTCATCAAGATTTTGTCCTTATCAAGCCATCCACTCTTGCCCTGGTCACCAATAACACTCATGCCACTAAATTCATGTGTGCTCAATTCTCAGGGCTCATATTATTAACATGCCAGTTGCATTTAGTAGAGTTAAGGCCTCCTTCTTCTAGATATATTTTTTCTCTTCATTTTGAGGACTCCAACATCGCCTGGGTTTTCTCCTATGTCTCTGGCTGCTCCTTCTTGGTTTCTTCTTAGGGGTTTCTCCTCATCTTCCCTAGCTCCCAGTGTTAAAGTGCCACAGAGTTTAGTTATTTTTATTATTTTCCACATAGATTCCCTCCTTTGGATATATCAACCAGTCTTGTGGATTCAAAGCCTATGTATAAGCCATAGACAGACAGCTGCAAGTAGAAGATCTAAGTGGGAGAAAACCAGAAGTTCTACTTTGGACATGTTACGTTTGAGATCTTCATTAACCGTCCAAATGGGGGTTTCAGTAGGCAGTTTAATATTACAAGCCTGAAGTTCAGGAGAGAGGCCTTAAGACTCAGAAAATCAGAGAATCCAAGATAAGTGTCCAAACATTTTAATTTTCAAAACATTTATATAAAGTGCATGATTATACATTTTATAAATACTTCATTTGTTGAGAAATAGTGTGATAAAAATTTTAAATTAGGATACATGAATGCTTTTATGACATAAGAAAATATATCTTTCCCAATGGCAATGCCACGATTAGGCTTAAGGGTGAAACACTATAAAAAGTTGCATTCACCTAAAGTCAGAAATGTCCACTCTAATTGCTATTATTTAATAGTGAACTGGATTTCCTAGTTTGATTATATTAGACAAGAGGAAAAATTAAACTTATAAATATTAGAAGGAACATATATAGTTACCAATATTTGTAGTTAATTTGATTACTTGTCTGGAGAGCTCAAAAGAATTATTAATAAAAAATCACCTAACTTTAAAATTTATTTTAAATATTTTATTTTTATTTATTTTTAGAGAGATGGGAAGGGAAGGAGAAAGGGAGAGAAACATTGATGCTGCCTCTTACACACATGCAAATGGGGACCTGGCTCACAACCCCAGCTGGGAATTAAACCAACCCAAGCATGTGCCGCAACCAGGAACTGAACAGGCAACATTTTGGTTCTTAGGCCGATGCTCAATCCACTGAGCCACACCAGCCAGATTGTATAAAAATTGCCAGATTTTGTAAAACATAAGGAATCCAGTAAGATTTCTGGAACAAGATCAATGGTTGTTATTCAGGCAACAACCAGTTAAAAAACATATTTGAGAAAGACTCTATTTCAATACCATATAAAATAATAAATACCTAGGAATAAATTTTACATAAAAGGTACAAGAACAA
The DNA here is from genome assembly GCA_004026765.1 of Micronycteris hirsuta. Classification (NCBI taxonomy): domain Eukaryota; kingdom Metazoa; phylum Chordata; class Mammalia; order Chiroptera; family Phyllostomidae; genus Micronycteris; species Micronycteris hirsuta. The sequence continues at coordinate 168,243 of PVJI01001140.1, read as the reverse complement.
TATGAAAAAAACTTTATATCAATATTGAAGGACTAAGAAAAAGACATTAACAAATAGAAAAATATATTGCGTATTTAGATAACAAAACTCACACTATCAAATACTAAGGTATAGTCTATAAATGTAATATTATACAAATAAAACTGATTTAATTATCTTAGTATATAAAAGGTATGTAAAGTATTTAAAATAATTTAAAAGTCAACAACATGCTGATAGAAACATGTTTGAAGGATAGGAATACACGGTTTAGAGAGAACAAGCGTACACACATGAAAGCTACCTATGTAGCTGTGTACAGATTCAACTCATTTACTATAAGTGAAAAGGAAACTAAAATAACACTGAGATCTCATGTTTTACTTAGCAAATTTTGAATATAAAATGTTTCATTATGTATTTTATGAGCATAAGTGTGAGGATAAGGCAACATTGGCTCTTTTGCTTTTCTATACATTGTTACTATGAATATAAATTGGCAGGCCTTCTATCCAGCAAGATCTGTAAAAACCACAAATGTGCATAAAGGAAAGAATAAACAAATGGGACCTCATCAAAACAAAAAGCTTCTACACGGCTAAAGGAAACAGTATTAAAATAAAAAGAGAAACAACCGTATGGGAAAAACATATTTGCCAATGATACCTCAGACAAAGGTTTGATCTCCAAAACATCTATAGAACTCATACGACTCCACTCCAGGAAGACAAAAAACCCAATTAAAAAATGGGCAAAAGACTTGAGTAGACACTTCTCCAAGGAGGACATACAGAGGGCCCAGAGACATATGAAAAGATGCTCAACATCATTAGCCATCAGAGAGATGCAAATTAAAACCACAATGACCTGGCTGGTGTAGCTCAGTGGACTGAGCGCGTGCTGGGAACCAAGCAGTCCCGGTTCGATTCCCAGTCAGGGCACATGCCTGGGTTGCAGGCTAGGTCCCCGTGAGGACCATGTGAGAGGCAACCATACATTGCTGTTTCTCTCCCTCTCTTTCTCCCTCCCTTCCCCTCTCTCTCTAAAAATAAATAAAAATAAAATCTTTTAAAACCACAATGAGATACCACCTCTCACTGGTCAGAATAGCCATCATAAACAAAGCAACAGATAAGTTTTGGAAAGGATGCAGAGAAAAGGGAACCCTACTGCACTGTTGGTGGGAATGCAGACTGATGCAGCCACTGTGGAAAACAGTATGGAATTTCCTCAGATAACTAAAATAGAATTGCCTTTCGACCCAGCAATTCCACTGCTGGACCCTAAGAGCCCTGAAAAACCAATCCAAAAGAACCTATGCACTCCAATGTTCACAGCAGCACAATTTACAATAGCCAAGTGCTAGAAACAACCTAAGTGCCCATCTGTAAATGAGTGGATCAAGAAACTATGGTACATTTAAACAATGGAATTCCATGCAGCAGAGAGAAAGGATCTTATATCCTTTGCAACAGCATGGATGGAACTGGAGAGCATTATGCTAAGCGAAATAAGCCAGGCAGTGAGGGACAAATACCATATGATCTCACCTATAACTGGAACATAATCAACAAAAGATAAAAGCAAGAAAAACATAACCAGAGACATTGAAATTAAGAACAATCTAACAATAGCCAGAAGGGAGGGGGGAGGGGACTGTGGGGAGAAGGGTTTTCAGGAACTACTACAGAAGACACATTGACAGAACCAAGGGGGAAGGTGGAAGCAGGGGAGGAGGTGAGGGGAGAGGAAGCAGATAACTGTAATTGAACAACAATAAAGTAATTAAAAAAATGTACATATTCTTTGAATGAAAATTCCACTGCTTGGGCTTTATTCTAAAACTACAGTGCATAAGTGATTTAAATATAAATTTATTCATGAAGTATTTTCTGTAATTATAAAGATGATAACAAACTAAGTCACCATTCAGAGGGAACTGGTTGCATGAATGACTGTACACCTGCACAATGCACTAGCATGCAGCTGTGAAAAAAGATGGGTAATCTGTGTACTGATAGGATTTCTAAGATATGTAACTAAGTATAAAATGCAGGGCTTGGAACAGTGTGAATATGATATACCCATTTTTATTAAAATATGAATATATATTTTACATTTATCTTATATAATATGTACATTTTATAAATACATTTCATATTTATACTTAGAATCCCCCAGAAAAGATTAACAGGAAACTGGGAACCTTGGTGCTGTAAGAGTGAGAAATGAATGATAAAGGCCAGGATGCGGTAAAACATTTCACTTTTGTCATTATGTTTTAGATTTGACAATATTAACCACAAAAATAAAAGTATAAAAAGGCTTGTACTGTTAATACAATTTGTAAACTACTTATTCTAATTTAGCATCTTTATTTTAAAGAAGGAGAAGACCAGACCCAGAATGGTGGTGACGGAATGTTACCCAGCTTTCTGCAGACAGGACCGGGGCTGGATCTCAGATTTCCCACCTCCCAGGTCAGGGCAAAGTCTACGGCACCAGAAAAAAGTAAGCTTTTATGTAACTGGATATAACTAGAAATCAATTAAAGTAACAAAGCCAAATTGATAATATATATTAATTTCAGAGTATGCTCTTGGTCTGATAAAAAATATTCTGAAAATGTTGCCATCTCTTATCCATGAAGATGTTAGTTATTTTTTCCAACTCAGCAGTGGTGACAGAAATGAAGCCTTCTCTCACAGGTTTTCCTGTGCGATCTTAGAGGTGTGAGATGGTTGTCTCAGTTCAGAAAAGGTTATCTGTGTCTGTGAAACAGAGATTGGATCTGTGCCATGCTGTCACCGTTTCCTTTAAGATATCCATCTTCAAACACATTAGCTTTCCTTGCCTTTCCTAAATTAAATATTTCTTCTGTGATTGTGCCTTAATTCTGCCACTTCAACTCTCAAAACTATAATTTATGTAGTGTACAAACATAATTTTTAATGATGCTTCAACTATGTTCCAAAAACAACGTGAGGAACTTAGGATAAAAAGTTAAGTAATACAAAGGTCTGCTTTCAGGAAACACAGTTTAATCAGGGATACAGATTCACCCATTTAAAAATAACTTATTGAGGGTCTACTATGTACCAGCCCTGTTCATGTTGCTGGAGATACAACAGTGAAGAAAACACAAAAAATACTAACTACTGATAATTAGAGAATTTGCAAATGGATTCGGTATTAGCTGCTGTAAGGATATTATTATTAATTTTTTAGATATAATAATTATTATGGCTTATAAATACCTTATTGTTAAAATATATGTAATGACATAGAGGAGAAATGTCAAGATATCAGGGAAAAAATTTTCTTAAGATATTATAGCCTTCTTCAACAGTAGAAACACATTCAAACTGCCCACTGGAGCATACATTCTAGTGGGGACAGGGGAGAGAGAGACATAAAGAAATAAATAAGCAAAATACATAATATGTCAGATGATGACTAATGCTATGGGCAATCAAACAAGAAGGGGGACGAAAGAGGTAGTTTTAACACAAATAATTTATAAATCTATTCATTTGATACTTATTTTTAGGTTTTCTAACATTGAAAAATATTTAAATAATATTAAAGTGTCATAGGTACAATGACTAAAAATGGTATCTCTTCTGTGGGTGTGCAGGAAAGACCTTGAAGAGACAATTGGAGTAAGATCTTAAAAGATAAATGACAATTTGGTGAAAGGACAAGAAGTTTGGGGGCCCCTGAGAGACCATTCCAGGACAGATTAATAGTGAGAATGAGTGATTCCCTGGCTCCACTAGCAAGATTTTGGTTCAGGAGTCCTGCAATTTGTATTTTTATAAAGCACCACAGATAATTTTAATGTACTCCAAAGGCTGAGATTCTGTAGCATAGTAACAGGTATAGCTTATGGAAAAAGTATAAACAGGAAAAATATAAGCTATTGCTAGATAAGAACAATTTTATAACAAGGTAAAGATTTTAAAATTTATTCTGTAGGCATATGGGAGTCACACAAGGCTTTTAACCATGGGAGCTATGTGAATGATTATATCTAAATTTTAGAAGAATACTCAGAATGTGTTCAGGTAGGTAGGAGAAAAAAGCTCATAGAGGCAGGAAGACCAGGTAGGCTACTGTGTTAAATTAAATGAAAATTGATGAAATCTGTTCTACGTCCCTGGGACTTGCATTAGACAAATATTTGGAGGGAGACTAGACAGATGTTAATGATGTAATGTGAGTATGATTTCAAGTATCCTGATTTTGTGAGCCACTAACAGACTTAGGGAAGGTAGAAGAAAGAGTTTGGAAGGGATAGAGAATATATATCAGCTTGCAGTTTTTGAAGAGTTTGTGGAATAGACACACAGATCCATTCAGAAGGTGAAGGAAAACACAACCCTGAAGCTTGAGCAAGGGTTAGGAACAAAAATAGGAATTTTGCACACATTACTTGTTGTGTGGTATGTTGGAGGTCTGGGTCGTAGATTTAAACTCTGGAATATGCTGAGCAAAAGAGAAGAAAATGTGAGCAGTATTTAAGAAATGGTGAAAGCAGAAAGAACAATGGAAGTCATCCATGCTTTTATGCTAAAGAGTTTAGAAATTCCTCTAAGACAGAACAGTGTGGTTTACTTCCTTTGAACCCAACTTCCAAGGCATTAGTACAGTGCATACAACTGGCATTTAATAATTGCTTCCCAATTATTAAATTACTTGCATAAGAATCAACCTTTTGCCTTAGCAGTATCTCCAATGTTTAGATGAAGGACTTAGAGATAGTATCAAATACCGATATTATTAATGAATCAGAAAAAACAAGGAGTATTAAAAATAGACCTTTTTGACTTGTTTTTTAAAATTTTAACCTAAAGTCTAGTTAATTAAAAAATACACACTTCAGACATAAACTAGTCACAGGCATTTTCCAAGTGGTTTAAGGATTATATGTTAATATTTCTACAGATATTTTACTCTCTGTTTGCCTAACATTTTGGGCTTTTTTTCACACTAGAACATTAGTCCTAATAATTTTTAAATGTTTAAAAAACATTTGGCTCCTGTATAAAGCACCATTTATATATGAATCTTGCCAGCTATTCAATGACACTTCAAAAGTCATCCATAAATCAGTAGTACCTTTCTAGGTAAAGGCTGTTTTCTTAATATAGCAAGTCCTTGTAGCATATTTTAGCAGCCAGGCTAATTGAATGAAAGGCAACACTGCTAAATTGTAAGTTGTGTGATTAATGCTTTATCAGATCATACAGGAAACCAGAGTGAACAAAAGACCAGAATTCCACATGGCTTATTAATTCAATAGAAAGAGGAAAACTAAAATCAATCATAGAAAAGATTAGCAATGGCTACTCATACATAGTAGGGCAAAAGTAAGTCTCCAGTTTTTCATATGGAAAATAATACAATAATCAATAAATAATAATGCAAAATAAACTGTTTTACATACTCACAACCGTAGAACTTCTTTAGCCCCATGCCATATGGCAGCTGGATGACCTTCAAACCAAGAAGACTATGCAGATGTGTTGAAAGAAATTAAAGAAGAAATCATAATATTTATTGGGCCCCATGGTAGCTTACAGGATTCAGGCTCATAATTTCCTAGGTGACGCAGCAGCGTTGCACAACTGATGCTTTGAAAAATCCAGTTCCTTAAGACGATGCCAGAGTACTAGGTACTTTGTTGGCCCATGTTATTAAAATATTTCTCCAAAATGCAGTTTAGCATGGTATATTTACCTGCTGGATTGACTAATTTCTATTTCATTAAAGATGTCTGAAGAGACCTACCACACACATTGATTTATTTAATTTTCTTCCATAAAGGTAAATGACTGTAGAAGTCAGAACCATTAACTCTTCAGTATTTTCTATGTTATTTTGGACTTCTTCAAAAGATATTTTAGTCATATGCTGAAAATAAATGTCATCCAAATAATCATTCTTCATTCAGGAAGAGGGTTAAAGTATGAGGAACTTAAAAATTAAGGGGAAAACTTAGAATAAAGCTGTTGTAATCCCCAAAGGCAAATACTTCAATCCAGAAAAGTGGATTCCTTTTCAATTCACAGTATAAAAACAACCTTAAGAAAATAAATATCATGGCTTACACAAGTTTCCATCACTAAAAATTGTCCTTCACTAAGAAAATGAAACCACAAGTATGTTTAAGGAGTGATAGGGGACAACATATTTCTTTGATCAAGGTCATTGGTTTTCGTTTACTGTTACATGAATAATTTTACCAGAAACTAAGAAAAGGAAGTTAATGACATTATGTTCACAACTGGAAGTTTAATGTTTCCTACTTCCAAGAATTTAGCACTAGGTAAATCTTTGAGCTGCTAATGAATAAAGTACAGTAAAAAGTATAAATCATATTTTATCATGAGTTTAGCTTTCCTGGGGAATATGCTTACTGACTAGCACTGTGTCTGTTTATTTGTATATCTTAGCTAGTTAGTAAAATTTAAGATGTTGTCATTAGAAACAAGTGTTTGCTCACATTCTTTTAGGAAATATTCTATGTTTAGACAGGCTTTTAAAACAATCAGCATCCGGACTAAACATCTGATAAAGTATAAAGCAGGAATAGGTACTTTAATTTTAGCTAGGATAGCGATGACTTATTTCCTCTCATTGCATTTAGTGGGAAGGGATTGCAACTGAGCTTTGAACAGAAAGATGTTCTGTAGCACTTCTAATTGCAGTCACAACCTCATTTAGTCTCTTGGCTTATTGAGTCCAAACTCTTTTCTAATTAGGTTGTAATTTACTGAAGGAGTTAACGAAAGTATGCTTTAGGAATAACTGATTCTTACATTTAAGTCAGTGCAGGGAAAATAAGGAATTTTGTGCACCTAGTAATGTAGTGTTTGGGCATACTTCTAAAATATGTATTAGAAGAACATTTACCATAAACTCTCATCAAATTTCTCATAATTTGCTTATTTATAATGAGGGTAGTCTTACATATCATGTCTGTTGCATTTCAACTTGTTCAGTAAAAGTAATATCATTTGTATGGTTTTCATTGATTTTATTAGTTTTTTTTAAACAAAGCTTGAATTGTATAAATAAAAAGAACATTTTCAAAGACATTCATATTCATCTCCCTTTCTCTTGTTCTCCGCCTAAATGAACATGGGGTTTCTACCACTTGGCTTGAAGAAAATGAAGAACAATAAAATTAGATCATTGCTCCTCCTTTTTTTTTTTTTTGTCTTCTCTTTAAATGTCCATCAAAGGTTTTTAAATGCCATAAATGTTAATTCATGACAAAACTGCTATTGTGTTTGCCTACATCTAAAAATCAAATGATTGTGTAAAACTTCTAGCCTCTATTATTCCTTTGAAAAACACCAAAAAAAAAAATTATGATCTTCAAAAAGGTGTAATGGCCAATTGTTTGAACTCGTGTGAAAGAATTCTCCCACCTAGTCAAAGAACACAGTGTTGTGATGTTAGAAAATCAAATGCTTTCCACACAGGATGTTTGTGCGCACGCACGTGTCTGCTGCTGTGATGTGGGAAGTACAGTACTTCCAGGTTTGTAAGGGTATCAGCTGTAAACAGGATGCTCAGCAACAGCTATGGACACAATGCCTCTCTCTCCTTGGAAAGAGAAGAGGTTTGAAGGTATTAATGGCAAACTTCTGCTACAGTAAAGATCAAACATATTCAATTTCTTTTCAAAATATCTTTTATATGTTCTATGCATGTCCCAAACACAAAACCCTGTTTTAGGCTATAGACATTAATAAAATTGTAGAACATCCTTTAAGCATTCCCAGCACAGGACACATAAAATTCTTTTTTTGAAGAAGCACTGAATTTTATGATGATAAATTTAAAAATAACAACAAAAAAAAAGATTTGGTCTAGTTATTCCTGAGTACTCTTTAGATCAAAGTTAGCAAGAGTTTATAATCCTATGTAGTGATAAGATTATTCTTTCTATATAAGAAACAGCTTTTTGATTGGTTCAAATGCAAATTTTCTGTACATTAATTTTACAGGAATTAAGTTATATCATTAAGTGTAAGTACTTACTTTTTAGCAACATCTATACTGCTGTAACCACTGTTCCTATAACTCTTGAACTTTTCAATCACTTTTTGGAAAGACAGATGCTAAATAATATATTAATAATTGCCTTTGTTTGGGGTTGCCTGCCCAGAAAAGCCAATGGAAGATGTTTTAGGTAGTATACATACTGTTTTAGGTAGTATACATATTGTTTAAACATATTGATATGTTTATAGTATACATATCCTTATTAATAACTAATAACCAGTTGTGGTCTCTCTTAACTCTTTTAAAAGGCAGAACTTGTGTGATGAGGAAGGTAGCAAGGAAACCGACTTTCCAAAGATATGCTTCCACATCTCAGATTCCCCAAACACAATTACTATTTTTAGGCTTTCTCCTCCCCTTCTCTGCATTTTACCACAGCAAACTTCCCACAGCCCTGCCATCTTACACACACACATCTTCTTGCCTCCTTTCAGCAAAACTGCAATGAGAAGGTGCCCACAACTCCGCCCCAGCCCCATCTTGCCTGTCTCCATTCATATTTTTGATGGATTCCTCCACCTGTCCTCCTGATCCATGTTCTTTCTGCTTTTAGTTCTTGCTCCATGTATTACCTTCTTACTCAAATGCATCTGTAATTTATATTCAAGATCCTTCGAGCTTAAAAGAAAAATACTAACAGCAGCCACTTATATTTTGTATGATCCATTTACCTAACTCCCTCTTCATCTTTTAATAGCCAAACACCTCAAGTCACACTCCTGGTTTCTTCTACCTTCTAACTGTCCATTCTCCATTCAGTGTACTGAAATCTAGCTTCAGGACTTACATCTGCCCTTTACTTTGGTTCATCTCTAATTGAGGTCATCAGTAAAGTACCAATTGTTAAAACCAGCATATTTTTTTCAATCTGGTTGTTACTAGACATTTCTCAAGCATTTGCAACTGCTCATCACCCTTTCCTAAAAATTTTAAGTCCTATGGTTTTGGTTACAACTTACTATTGGGTCTTCTCTTCCCCTAACTTAGATTTCTTTTCAATGGCTTTATGGACTCCCCTTTTTCCAGCACTTCTAAATACTGACCATCCTCAGGTATCTGTCCTGAGGGCCCATTCTTTAGACTCTCTCTGAATGATCTCAACTACCAACAATATGTGGACATCTCTTATGAGCTGACCTGAACAAAACTTAAGTTCTTTTTGGCAGACAATGATAGTCACTGAAGAAATTTTGAGGACAGTAGGAGTTAGCTATCCCCTACTCTCACGACAAATTAATAATGAAAACAAGTCTCAAACAAAATTCAGCAACACATATAAACCATTTATATAAATATTTATTAGAAAGTAATCACACCCACATTTGTGCATTCTGTTCTACAAACCTGAGGAAATACCAAGATTCCAGAGGTATAGTGGTTTCTATCATCAGCATCTTACAATCAGATCCTCCCAAGTTCATGGCTGACACTTACCTATGGCATAAGTAAGGGTGCAGCTAGTGGCCTTGCTGGTTTCTTATTCTGTGTTCATGCATGCATATGGATGGGTAGGGAATATTTCTGTAATATTTTGGCCAGTCCATGTATTGTTAATACCTTTACTTTCCTTGAAAGAATCTTTTATTAAAATAACTTAAAAGTCACTCATTTCAGCAATAAAAATAATTTCTGACAATTACTATGTTAATTAGCAAAGCACCGGTTTTGATAGACATCCGAATAACAGAAGTACCTGTACTCTTAAGAGATGCCTCTGTGTGTTTCTTTTTTGCCCCTAGCTTTTTGGAGATATAATTGACAGAATTGAATATATTTAATGTATACAAGATGATAATTTAATATACATATACATTTAAAAATTATTATCACCATCTGGTTATTTAACACATCCATAATCTTTTACGGTTACCATATTGTGTGTGTGTGTGTGTGTGTGTGTGTGTATACTTAAGATCTACTCTCTCAGAAAATTTCAAGTACGCAATACAGCATTATTAACTATAGCCACCAGGCTGTACATTAGATCCCTGGAACTTACTCATTTTACAACTGAAACTTGGTTTACTTTGACCAACATGTACCCATTTCCCCCAACTCCAAGATCCTGACAACCAACATTCTTCTTGTTTCTGTGAGTTTAATTTTTCTAGATTTCACATACTGTATTTACCTTTCTCTCCCTGACTTATTTCACTAAAGATCATAGAGCTCTTGAGTAGAAGTTCAGCTACTTCTCTTGGATTGTGCATGCTTATTTAGAGTTGAATGACAGCTGGCTTATATTGTGAGCTAAGTTTCCTTTATAATATATCATACTGCATATGTGGAAGTGTTTTAAAGTCAACTATAGACAAGATAGCAACTCCAATTTCAGGCCTTTATGTTCATCTCAGAACTTTTCCCCCAATTTCTGGTTCATATGCAAATGATCCCATCAAAAACTCAACCTGCCAAAGCTGAGCTCATATTTACTTCTTCTCCAATGCCAAAATATTCCTCATTCATGTTTTTTTATTTGTATTAGTGTATGATCATGTACTGCCTTTCTCAGACTCTTACACATGTAATCACTCAACAAATCCTGTCAGTGCTGGAGCCAAATTCTTCAAATCCCAACTCTATCATTTACTAGCTATGTGACCTCATGCAAGTTTCTTAACCTCTCTGAACCGCAATCCCCTCATCTTTAAAACAGAAATAATAACATCTGTTTCACAGATTTAGTGTGATGGAAAAATGAGATAAAGTAAGTAAAGTGCCTGGCATAAGATTCACTAAATGTTAGTTTCCTTCCTTCACTCTTTCTCCCACACCATTGTCAACTTTTGGTGACTAAGTTTGTGCCTTTAAATAAATTCCTAGTTAATTCATCAAACAAATATTCATTTAGCCCCTCAGGTGTTCAACAAGGTATGGAGAACACAATTGTGATAAGGTAGACACTGTCCTTGTTTTAGTGGACATACGCTTTAATGGAGAAGACTGTTGTAGAAGAAGTGAACAAATAATTATCATCAAGGAAAACACAATAAAGACTATGAACAAATACGCGGGAAACTGAAACAGAAGAGCAGGAACTGGGGTGAGGGTAGCACTCTACATCGGACCTTGCGAACTGTGGTTTGTGGAATGGGAGAGTCTAAACATTGTTTATTCTCTGTTTACAACAAGAAAAATACAGACACTGTGTTTGGAAATTTTTATAGCAATTTAGCATGGCTGCAATAGTCAATTTCATGATTAGGGATTGGTTAAACAGCATGTAGGCAATCACACTCTTATTACACATGGTGTGAGCTGTGCAGAAGTCTCACACAAAGAAATCATGTCAAACCTTGCAAACAGAGTTGTCATCAACCTAGACAGATAAATTAACAGGCAAAAAACAAGCTCGCTTGCCAAGTTAAGAACTTTAAATATTGATACACGCTATGTTTAAAGTGTGCAAATAGGCTCTTATTGTTGGGAGTCACACTTCACTAACACTGTTTGTTTAGTCATAATTACAAATCAACAAAAAGTTATGAGTAAAATAGCAATTCTCTATAATTATTGCCTGTAAGCATGCTTTATTTTTTAAAATATTTTATCTATTTATTCTTAGAGAGAAAGGAAAAGAGGGAGGAAGGGAGGGAGAGAAATATCAATGTGTGGTTGCCTTTCCCCCACCCCAGGACCTGGCCCACAACGCAGGCATGTGCCCAGATTGGGAATTGAACCAGTGACCCCTTTGCTTGCAGGCAGATGCTCAATCCACTGAGCCACACCAACCAGGGCTTTATATGCATACTTTAAATGAACTATCATTATGGTTTTTATTTTATTTTGTTATTTTTCCATATCAGTTTTGTTCTTATTATATGTACTAAAATGTGTTCCTATGTTTAATAGATTTGGTAATAACATAGTTGGGCTTTATTTTGAGAGTGTTTATTTTCTATTTAATTTTTGACTAATTGTTATTGTGTTCTATATAACTATTAATTCAAGCTGGATGGTTAAAAATAAATTTAGTCTCACCACTTCAGAAGCATTTCTACAGATGAGTGGTCGAGAAGGCTCTCTAAGGGACAATAGAGCATGAGAACTGTTGCCTCCTACTTCTCAAATATCTTCAAAATGAACGTTTTCATGTACTGATCCTCATAGTCACTACCTTGGTCCAGACTCTAATAACATGTAACATAGACACCAGCCAAGGAGTGGGGGACATCTTTCTTCCTCTTCACATCTTCTGTTTCTTTCCCGTGACTACCCCGGGGCACGGAGGAGGCTGGGGGAGGGAACACACCCATCTCTCTAAAAACTTCAGAATGGTTGTTGTTTGTATCACCTTCTGGATATTTCTTACAGGATGCCTTGATTTGCTGAGCTTTTACATGTGTTTTTATACAAACACACACACACAAACACACACACACACACACACACAAACAGCTATCCCATGGAGATTTGCCTTTCTATTTTCCTAAGCCATTTATAGTTTTCTTACATTTCAGCTCTAGGTGATAAAGAGTCTGACGACTTGACTTTGAAATTTTACCCACGTTTACCTCCTCTGATTCTAACATTTTATGTGACTTTGCCTTTTTGGGCAAAATTCCTTTTTATGAAAAAAAATTTCTCCTTTTTTTGCTGTTTCTCATTTATTTCCTGTCCTTAATGGGATATAGGTATTTTGTTTTTTTAAATTATATTTTATTGATTATGCTATTACAGTTGTCCTGATTTTTCCCCCTTTGTCCCCCTCCATCCCCATTCCCTCAGGCAATCCCCCCCACCATTGTTTATGTCCATGGGTCATACATACAAGTTCTTTGCCTACTCCATTTCCTATATTGTACTGTACATCCCCATGTCTATTCTGTATTACATATTTGTACATCTTAATCCCTGACCTCATCTCCCGTTCCCCCACACCCCCTTCCCATCTGCCAACCATCAAAACACTCTGTATCGATGATTCTGTCTCTGTTCTTCTTGTTTGCTTAGTTTTCTTTTTAGATTCAATTGTTTATAGATATGTATTTTTGCCATATTATTGTTCACAATTTTGATCTTCTTTTTTTTAAATAAGTACCTTTAACATTTCATATAATAATGGTTTGGTGATGATGAACTCCTTTAGTTTTTTCTGATCTGGGAAACTCTTTATTTGCCCTTCAATTCCAAATGATACTTTTGAGAGCAGTCTTGGTTGTAGATCCCTGCTTTTCATGACTTTGAATATTTCTTGCCAATACCTTTGAGCCAGCAAAGTTTCTTTTGAGAAATCAGCTGACAGTCTTATGGGAACTCCTCTGTAGATAGTAATTGCTTTTCTCTTGCTGGTTTTAAGATTCTCTCTTTATCTTTAACCATTGGTGTTTTAATTATGATGTGTCTTGGAGTGGGCCTCTTTGCATCCATCTTGTTTGGGACTCTCTATTCTTCTTGGACTTGTAAGTCTATTTCCTTTACCAAATTAGAGAAGTTATCTTTCATTACTTTTTCAAATAGATTTCCAATTTCTTAGACTTTCTCTTCTTCTTCTGGCGCTCTTATGATGAGAATGTTGGGCCTCTTGAAGTTGTCCCAGAGGCTGCTTATAGTATACTCATTTTTCTGAATTCTTTCTTCTTGTTGTTTTTCTGATTGGTTGTTTTTTTCTTCCTTATGTTCCAAATCACTGATTTGATTCTTGGCTTCATCAATATACTGTTGGTTCCCTGTGAATTGTTCTTTGTTTCAATTAGTGTATTCTTCATTTATGATTGGATACTATTTATGTTGCCGAGGCCTCACTAAGTTCCTTGAGCATCCTTATAACTAGTGTTTCGAACTCTACATCTGATAGATTGTTATTTCCATTTCATTTAGCTCTTTTTCTGGAGTTTTGATCTATTTTTTCATTTTGGCCATGTTTCCTTGTTTCCTCATTTTGGCAGCTTCCCTGTTTCTGTGTGTTAGGTAAAGCTGCTTTGACTTTGTGTCTTGGTAGTGTGGCCTAATGTAAGGTGTTCTGTATGGTCCAGTGGCACAGTCTCCCCTATCACCCAAGCTGGGTACTTGAGGTGTGCCCTTTGGGTGGGCTGAGTATACCTTCCTCTTGTAGTTGAGCCTTGGTTGCTATTGGGAAATCAGTGGGAGGGATTTATCCAAGCTGTCAACTGCAAGGATTGGTTATGACTACTTACCACCAAGCTCTGCTGTCCATGGAAGATCAGCTGTGCAGGGGCAGGGTGGTGGTGCTCTGAAATATCCTGTAGCTGTTCACTGGGTTCCCTGGCCCTGGGGTTTCCTGAGTGGTGCAGACAAGATCAGCCCTCACCTGTGTTCTGCCTGGGGCCGCCCTGCCTGAACTATGAAGCAATCTGAGATGGCTGATACTTTTGGGGGGCTTGGAGACTCCCAGGAAATGCAAAGCTATGAATCTGCTACTACTGCTGGGCCTGAGACTCACTGAGGCCAGCTGTTGCTTATTTGTTAGGATTTAGAAAAATGTGAAACATGAGCCAAGACCAGCCATTATGGAAAAGCAGCTTGGGTGGGCCATAAGTTGGGTGGGATGGTGTCTCTGAGGTTCTCCAAGGAGATCAAACACTGTTAAACAGGTCAACGGAGTCTCAGATATGGTTACAGCTTGCTGGCTCTGTGACTGTGTCCCTGTGAGAGGAAAGCCCAGAAAAAGGACAATGACCTCTGCTTGCTTTGATGCCAGACACCTCAACCTCTCCTAGTATGCCACTGGTGCCCCTCAAGCTGTTATCCTGGTGCTGGAACTTATAGGGAGAAATTCTGAGTAGGTGAGTATGTATGTGGGTTCCTTAAGGGAAAAGTTTGAGATTCCAGATGTTTCTTCTAATGACTCAATCCCCACAGATTTTTGCAGCCAGAAGTTGTGGAGACTTATCTCCTTGCACTGTAACCCTGAGCTGGGGGTTCTGTTATTGGGCTGGGACTCCTCACTAGTGAGATACCTTTCCTGATTTTTTATCTACCACATGTTGGTATGGACCAGCCCCTTCTACTCCTACCAGTCTAGATGGATATAGTTTCTTTAATTCTGTAGCTGTCAGGCTTCCATTCAACTCAATTTCTGATGGTTCTGAGTGATGTTTTTTCTATATTTTAGTTGTAATTTTATATGGTTGTGAGAAAAGGCAAGCCATGTCTGCCTACTCTGCCATCTTGACCAGAAGTCTGGATACATGCATTTTGTATTGGCCTTCCTTAGTAAAAGCCAGGCGCTCTCAAACATAAAGAAGCATAGGCCTGAAGTCATTGCTTGCTCTGGTTTTAGAAAAATGATCATTTGCAACTCTAATGCTGATAAATAGATTCATTTGCTTCCAATGCAAAGAGACCATTGTTATTACTTCCTTAGCCTCAAAGTTAATTGCAACCTAAGGTTATGCCTTCATTGATGACAGATGAAAACACCATTTATAAAAAAGCGTATTTCATTGCTCATTTTAAATTATCAATTTGCCAAAGAAAGTGGTGATTCTGAAAGGATGCAAATGGGAATGCACATAGAATGGACCAGAGTACTGGGACTGCAAGTTGTTGGGCTGTGAACTGGTGAATTGAGATATGATAACAAAAATTTCTTAGCAGAATCGTCATCTTCCTCTTTTTCTTTGTCACAGCTAGAAAGGAGTTCATTGGATTTAAGGCACTGAACATTCTCTTCCTTTTCAGTTTCCATTGGAGAAGCAAGTAAATGATCTAGAATCTATGAAGCACTCTTTTTCTAAAAAGAAATTTCCACTGCTTGATATACTCTGCTACAAACTCTTTGGGGGAGATAAGACATTGAGGTCTGTCCAAAAGTTATCCAGCCATGTAGTATGAAAAATAGAGACATTTATTGAAGAAGATACAAGATATAAGAAACATTGTACATAGGACAATGATGCCTCAGTCCCCATCATTGCAGGCATCTTGAAACCTCACACAGTTCTCCCAATCACCATTAGCTGCCCATCATATTTTCCTAAATCTCATCGAGGGTCTGAAATCTCTTTTTTTTCAAAGGTTATTTTAGTTTTGCGAAAAGCCAGAAGTTGCAGGGCACCAAGTTTGGATTGTAGGGGGACTGAGTCACCTGAGTTATTTGATGTTTTGCCAAAAAATTCTGCACAAGACATGATGCATGAGCAGGCACATTGTCGTGATGAAGCTGCCAATCACCAGTTGCCCAGAGCTGAGGCCTTCTGAATCACCTGAATAGTTTCTGCAGAGAAATGTTCAAGCTTAACACAAAATTAGTGCACATTTGCTGCTCTACCTTCTTAGTTATTTTGAATGTGATAGCCACACAGTTCACATGCTCACTCAGTGGTGTCTACTGTCTCCACTGACTAGTACAGTGAAGTCATCATTGTTCAGGCATGTGCATTCCAGTCTACTCTCCTTGGTTGCCAGGTTACATCGACATCACACAAACCATTCTTATTATACTCACAATGTCTGGACTTTTTCCAGACAGACCTTGAATAAAGAGAGAGGAAGAGGAAGGCAGAAAGAGACAGAGACAGAGAGGAGGCTACATATTACCATCTCCCAAACTAAATTGTAAATTCTGTACAGGTATTGGTTATACCTTATACTCTGCATCCAACACGTTTAGTGTATTGTCTTGCACATAGTAGGTGCTTAACATTTGTTTGCTGTGGGTGGCAGTGATGTGATAAGTCTGTATTACTTTTCCACTGATTCTCTTGCTCTTTGTCACTCTCTACACAACAAAATCAGTACAATTTTATTAAAACTCATATTATTTTGTTGGGGAAGAAGCTTTGGGAGCTTCAGTGATTGACTCAGCAAACCACAGGATGTCTGTGCAGAGAGCAGACCACAGCGGTCTGGTGCCGAGGTTGCATAGACATGTACACCCTGGGACCCTCCAGAACTTCCAGTAACCCCACGTGACCTTTCACCAATGCACTGCTGACTTGATCAGTGGTGAAAGAGAGTCTTTGTTTTTCTAATGTTCGAGCCCTTAAAAGAAATATAAAACATACCCTCCAAAATAAACCCTTCCTATTTAACAATTGCAGTGTCATAAAGAAAGACACACAATTTAACAATGTAAATAATGATGAAGAAAAGTGTACACTAAACGTTTACAGTATGAATCGTGCCTCTGAACTCAACACAGAGTCAACCCTCTGTTTTCCAGAATCAGAGTTTATAATTTTTGCAGTAACGTCACCATTTCAGAGACGACTGCTTGAACACATGTTCATTACTTTTTTTCTGGAACATAGCAACAGTATTTTTTTCTCTCCTAGAATGTATCTTCTGCTAGGAAGAAAAATGCTCAGTTTCTTTCTAACGATGTGAAATACTACCCTCAAAAATAAAGGATCAAACAATTCATAACTCTTGGAATAATATTAAACTTAGAAATAAAGAACTAATCTATAATGATACTTTAAAAAGGCAATTTTAAAGTAATTTGAAAATAGCTTATTTTTTGGTGGCAGCTCTCAGAAAGAAATTGTCAGGAGTTGTGCGTAGTGATTGGTTTGGGTTCATTAAGTTTCAGGAACACCTCCTAGTGCTGATTTTCAGCATCTTTCCCACTTCTGAGATCACTCTTCTGTGCGCTGAGTTCATGAGGGCAAAGCAGTTTGTAAGAAGAAAACTCTGTCAGAGACGTGGGAGGAGATAGCATTGGACTGCAAATGCTTTTCGTTCAATCAAACCCAAACCAGGTTCCCTTAATTTTTCAAACCTTGTGTGTCCCAAGAAAATTTAATCCACATGCGTCTTATTCACTTACAGTGAAATCATGGAATTTTTAAAAACAGCTGTTTAATGTCAAAACAGTCATTTTGATATTTTAGATTCCTCTAGTCAAAACCAGAGCCTAGTTTCTCCATCAGAAATTGATTTGAGGATCAAAGACAGAAATTCAATTTGAAACTTAAATCTATTCTTCTGAGGTGAATGTTTCAAATCTGTCCAAAGAGCTTTCCCTCTTAGAGAACTCATAAAATGGGGAGACATTTGCTCATTTATGTCTGTTCAACAATAGAATTTGGGACAACTTTTATTTGGGGACATTTGAAATGTCAAAAATGTTTTGTTTTTCAAAAGGCAAAAAGACAAAGGCAAAACTAAGTGCTGTTATAATACTTTTCCATTCTGAGAAATGAGATTAGTTCACCCAATATTAATTAAGCACTGTAACATTGTATTAGTTAGAGTTCTCCAGAGGAACAGAACTAATAGAATGTGTATCTTTACATATAAAGATATTTATTTTAAGATTTGGTTCATGCTATTAGGGATGCTGAAAAAATCCAAGATACTTAGTTTGTAAGCTGGAAATCTTGGAAAGTCAATTTATAGTTCTAGTCCAAATCTGAAGTTCTGAGAACCATTGGAGCTAATAGTAAGTTCCAGTCTGAAAGCTAACAAGTTAGAGATCAAAGAAAAAATGTTGTTTTAGTCCTAATCTGAAGGCTTAGAAAGACCAATGTCCCAGCTCAAAGAGGGAGGACACATTCCCTCTTATGTAATCTTTTTGTTCTAGTTAGGTGTTCAAATGATGGGACGAGGCAAACCTATACTGAGAAAGATAATCTGCTTCACTCAGTCTGTGCATTCAAATACTAACACCACCCTGAGACACTCTCACAGACACACAGAATAATGTTTGGATAAATGTCTGGGAGCCCTGTGGTCCAGTCAAGTTGACCCACAATGCTAATCACCACAAATATGTTCTAGCACAGCATAGTCCCTGGAAATACCAGCTAACAATGGGTGCCCTGTTCTTTATAAGCCCGTAGTGTAGAGAAGTCAGCCAAATACGTAAACACAAAATTTCAATGCAAGGTGATAAATACAGTAATGCAAGTGCACAGAAAGGGCGAGGGTAAGAGTGGTTAGCTGCATGGAGGAAAGCTTTAGGTCTCCTTTCAAAAAATTGAAAAATAAAAATTTGGATTATCCTTTTACATGATTGCTATGTGGATGAATAATTTAATAATAATAGTTTTTCTTTAATTGGATTGTTTTGTTTTGGTGTTGAATTTTTTAAGTTCTTTATAAATTTTTGTGTATTAACTCCTTATCAAATATATTGGCGAATATGTTCTCCCATTCCATGGGCTGTCGTTTTACTTTGTTGATAGTTTCCTTCACTGTGCAAAAAATATTTTAGTTTGATGTAGTCCCTTCTGTTTATTTTTTTCTTTTGTTTCCTTTGCCTGAGGAGATATAACGGACAAAATATTGCTGTAAGCAATGTCTGAGATTTTACTGCCTATGTTTTCTTCTGGGATTTTTATGCTTCAGATCTAACATTTAAGTCTTTAATCCATTTTGAATTTATTCTTGTGTGTGTTGTACGGAAGTGGTCTAGTTTCATTTTTTTGCATGTATCTATCCAATTTTCCCAATACCATTTATTAAAAAATGGGCAAAGGACCTGATAGACACTTCTCCAAAGAGGACATACGGATGGCCAATAGACATATGAAAAGATGCTCAATGTCAATAATCATCAGAGAATGCAAATTAAAACCACAATGAGATATTGTCTCAGTCCTATCAGAGTGGCTATCATCAATAAATCAACAAACAAGTGCTGGAGAGAATGTAGAGAAAGGGGACCCCTTTTGCACTGTTGATGGGAATGCAGATTGGTGCAAACACTATGGGAAGCAGTATGGAGATACCTCAAAATATTAAAAATGGATCAGCCTTTGACCCAGAGTTCCCACTCTGGGAATATATCCAAAGAAATCCAAAACATTAATTTGAAAGAACATAAGCACCCTCATGCTCACTGCAGCATTATTTACAATTGCTAAGATATGGAAGCAGCCCAAGTGTCCATCAGTAGATGAGTGGATAAAACAACTATGGGACATTTACACAATGGAATACTACTTGGCCATAAAAAAGAAGAAAATATTACCCTTTGTGACAGAATGGATAGATCTGAAGAACATTATGATAAGTGAAATAAGACCGTCAGAAAAAGATAAATACCATCTGATTTCACTCATATGTGGAATCTAATGAGCAAAGTGAACTAACAAGCAAAAAAGAGACAAATTTACAGATGCAGAGTAGGATGACAGCTATGGCAAGGGTAGGGTGGTTACGTGGTGGGGGAAAAGGGGAAAAGGAAAAAGGATTCATGGCCATGGACAACAGTGTGGTGATTGCGGGGATGGGGGTAAAAGGGGTATACATTATAATGGAAAAAATACAATAAAAATAGTTTATTTTTATTTAATTAAGCTGCTACCCTGAGCTTGATTGAGTGGTAGGCAACTCATCTTGAATCCTCGCACCTTTAAGAGAATTGTTTATATTAACATCATTATTTTATCCCTAAAAAAATGAGATCAGCAAGTTTAAGTGGATTTTTCTTGTTTTCCTAGTGGGATACAAATCCAGGGTCACTTGGTTAATTTAAAAGTCAAGGTACTATTCCACATAGCCTTTCACTCATTCAAGAGTATTTACTATAAGATTTATAAGTTTACCCTTATTTCAAGATAGTAAAATATCATCACAATTCTATTTTCCATTTTAATTGGATTTGAAGAATAATGTGCTAGTAAGAAGTGTACTGAACTCTGGGCATATAAGGGACCATCTGACAAAGTACCGGCTATGTTGGGGTTAGAAAGTGATCTCTGCTTCTCATTACCATGGGTATCATGGCAGATTTCTTGAAGGCAGCTTGAAGGTGTGGAAGGTATGGCAGTGGAAGCAGAAAGAGTCCTCACTAGAAGATGTATGTGTAAACATCAAACATTGGTAAAAGACTGTCACTTAAATAAAATGACAGAAGCCAGCACTGAAGGAAATTTTTAAAAAGAGTCAAGTAATACTGAAAATGAAGGGTGACATCAAACACCAGCTGCTGCTCACAGAAAATCTGATGCCACTTTCATCTTTTCCCCCTTTGAACTTTTGAGGTCTCCCCTATTCAAGCCTTCACTCTTGGTCCACTGCTCAGTTTCTCTCTCTTTGTCACTCAATCCCATTTCTCTGAAGGCAGCATGGCAGCCCCTCTCTCAACATCCAGAACAGGGGAGTCAATCAACTCTGGAATTTTATTTCTGAAAACAAGTAAAACAAAACAAAAATAACTTTTTGTCACCCCCCTCTCAAACAGAAACTACATTCACATTCACTCTTTCATGGAATACACATAAATATAAGCTTATGTGCCTACAGAAATTCACTTTATTACAGGAGAAGAAACAAATGATAACCAATACTTGAAGAAAATGAGTAAATGGTACATGAACGTGTACACTAATGAGCAGTGGGGAGGTGAGAAAAGGTGTGCTGGGTTATAAGGATGCATGCGCGGAATCTGGGTTGTCGCAAGTAGCACTGGATCTGGCAGGAGTAGCGCCTGCTTGAGTGCGATTGGTTGAGTGATAATATGGGTGTGATAATTTATAGTTTTAATTTGAAAATTTCACCTAATATGTCATACGGTGTGCTTAAGCATGGTATCATTATGTTACAGAAGTACTGCTTATGATTTTTGTAACAAAAAGGGGCTGCTATTTGTGCCAGGGTCTGTATGTATCCAGCCATTGACTGCTTAAGAGGAGACTTCCAAACTAATAGCCATAACTTCTAACTAATCTAGTCTAAAACAACTCGCAAGTGTTCTTCTCTTTTAAATTCTCAGCATGTGAAATAGTATTAAAGTCTTCTATTCTGTCAGCTACAAGAGGCTGCTTGAGATTTTCCCATTGTAGCTTGGAAATTGTGAGATTTTGAATCCTGTGTTCAAATCCCAGTTTTCTCCTTTACTGGAGATCTCTCCATGTTTCAGTTACCTCTGTAGTTACTGCCGAGGTGAGAATGAGGAGCTATGTTACCTACCTCAGGCTTTTTGTGAGGAGAGAGCACCTTAAAACAGACCAAAAAACAACTGGCAATGATTATTTTTAAGGTGATCAGTACCAGAATATGTGAAGAAACTATGGACTGACTCAGCAGACCTTGAACTTCCACTTTTACTACAGAAAAATAAAATAAAGGAGCACAGGAAAAACAAGGAAAAAGTGCTTCCTTGCTGAAAGTAATTTCTGAGGCCATTAAACACTATGTCTGCTAAGCTCTGATTTGTGAAGAATCATCTTTTTTTGCTGTTTTCTTTTCAAAAACATCCCTTAAATGCTATCGGTGTTATTCCTTTCGCATTCACAGATATCAGTGGGAAATTCATACTTACAAAAACGCTTTGTGATGCCAAGAGTCAAACTTGCGACTCTAGGACATGAGTGATTGGAGGGTGACCTTAAACTTGCTGAAGGCAGAGAGAGGAAAGTGATTGAGAAATGTAACTGTAAATATAATCTACTATCAGGTCCCAAGTGCTTTAGCATAATACACATAACTTACTTTCTAGAATATATCATTTAATGATACTACTATTATGGAATTCATTCCTAGGTGATCTATCTGTCCTATTTACAAGTTTACTGTGAAATTTGGGATAATCACTTAAAATTTCTGAGCATTAGTGTTGTATCTAAAACTTGGAAAAAAATAATATCTATCTCAGTGTTAGTGTGGATGTTAGATGAAATAATAATTATAAAAATATTAAGCATATTGATAGAGGTGTGGTAGGCAATATCTGTAAGTGTTAAAAAATGTCTTATCAGCCTGTTGGCTTGCCTTGCTTCTAATTCAGCAAATTGTCAAGAATATAACTTAAAAAACATTTAATATTTTATCTTCATGCTAATCAAATCAAATAATCAAATGTTTTTAATAACTTTCCATAAGGTATTCCTCCTTAATTTTTGAGAGATATCTTAGACCCTGCTTGTAATCTAGAACTACTAATAATCTAAAATAGACAAATATAAATGAAATTATGATTTCATTTATAAAGTAAACTTACAAGTAAATACAGATTATTTTAGACCCTGGCCTATAGAGATACGATGAGTGTTTGCAGGCAAGAAATACTTTAAAGTGTATAAAGGAAAGAGAAGAGTTTCTTTTCCATCACAGAAGAAATACCAAGATGGGCACTAGACTTACCATGGAGATCACTTTGTGAGTTATATAAATGTCTTATTGATAGGGGAATCAAGAGTTGGAAAATTTCAGTTTAAGGTAAAAAGTTATAAGCCTAGAAAGTAATGTATGTATTAAAGCCTTTGTTTCAGAAACTACAGATAAGGCCCATCCTGGTTCCTGGGAAGACAGCCGACCTCCTGGGGCACTGCTAAAGATTACCGCCTGGGGACAACTGGAGGCATCCGGGCCTTTGTGTTCCAGGGAGAGACAGATGACCACCCACCCCTGGGAACAGCTAACTGCCCAGGGCAGGAATATTGCAGCTTCTCTCACCTAATCCCTCCACACCTTCAAAGCTCCACACCGCACCTTGTTTGTTCCCTGGTATAAAAACATTGGCCTGAACAGAGAGGGGAAGATGGTGTGTTAGGGTATAAGCCCACCATCTGCTCAGATCACCGTCCATCTGAATAAAGCGCCATAAAGATTCAATCACTGTCGTTGCTTATTGGGTTTGATAGTGACAGATAGCCCAAATGGCGGTCTTTTTCCGGTTACATTATCACTATCTTGTACACCTGAAACTAATATAATTGTATGTTAACAGTAATTTAAAAATTTTAAAAATAAAATAAGAAAAAAAAAGAAAAATGGCATAGTTCTCATAACAGTCTTCTGAAGACTAGAATCACAGTATGAAGCTGAGTTGAAAGCAAGGACATATCGTACCCCAAAATTTAGATTTTATCTTCACCTCTTTCTCCCTGACTACTGTGCTGAAGTGCTGGGTCCCTGCTTGCCATGGAAAGGAGGTTCAGGGTTGGGAGAGGATGGTGGGAAGAAAATATTTAAAAAGATAAGCTGTTGGAAATTTGGGTCAGTATCCCAATAGGTTTCCAAAAACATTAAAACCATCTATGCTGGCACTACTATAGTTTGAAAAACTGTAAATTGCCAGTTTGGTTCTGATCAGGAGAAAGCATTGAATAAACATCTGTGTGTGGCATTACACAAGGAAAACTAAACAAAAAGGTCCAGTTACACATGTATAATTAGAGGGTACTTTTATAAAGGCATTGATAAATGCAGCAAGTCCACAGAAGTCTGCCTGTTCAGGTGTGCCCAAGAGATGAGGGGACCCTGGAAGTACACACTGTATCCGGTAAGCTCAGAAGGATGGCCTGGAGAGACTGCCAGTGAGGAACTCTGGTGCTGATCAGAAGAAACCTGGCAGAAACAACTGCTGGCGAAGGCGCTGTTGAGACTCTTCTCTAATCCGAGTTTGAGAGGGCAAATGACAAGCACGTCCTTCGATAGAGTTCAGGATGTTTAACTTTCGCCGGGCACCAGATACTGAACAGATCGTGTACGAGATGTGTATTTATCCACGCGAATGAAGTAGGTAATGTCTTAAACATGCTTCCTAATTTGAAACATGTTGAAGACAGTTTTTGAAAGAATGTTTGATTTAATAAATGCTAACAAAAAGGGAGTATCTTCAAATGGGGGAAAGGCAGAGAAGGAAGGTATCTTTTTCTTTGTGTTCCTATGTTTCTCCAGGGTCACCAAAAAGTCATCTTTTAAAGGAATCCAGTATAACTTTTTCTGCTTCTCAAACTAAAATGGCAAAATAACCTTCAAAGCAGAGAATCAGGTACCAAGATAAAGGGACTTTTAATGGCTATTTTATTCAACTATATAATGCAACTCACATTATGGTCCTGACACAAACGGCACCAGAGAAGAGGTCCTTGTGAAGAAACCTGCCCGTGTACTTATTTTTCAAATAGGTAAATTGCCTGACTTTTCTTGGAGAAATTTATTTCATGAAGAAGAAACTCCCAAAGCATTTCTTTTTATACAGACATATTTCTCAGTAGTTTGAATGGGCTGCTCTACTTTGCAAATATATTAGTTCTCCAAATACCTGTAAAACTGTTATTTCATTGCTGCTACTCATAATTATTTGCAGAATCAAATAATTCTTCATTTTAATACTGTTTCTTAGGCCTAGGAAACAAAGATTTAATGAAGGTCATTATAGTTCTAAAAAGTTACAATTCTAATAGTCTTTGTGATTTTCTCCTTAAAGTAAGTCAGTTGAAAATTTTGAAGATCAAGTTAGTAACACTATGCATGAGACCAGTGACCTTAGCTGCAGGAAATGAAATGCTGATATCTCAATAAAAAGAGCAACACAGACCAGTACTTCTGGGATCCATGTGCTTGACAGGCAGTGGTGCCTCCGCGTGCCTGCCGGTTCCAGAACCGCTTCTGAAAGGACTGTCTAATGCAGAATGAACCTTATTCACAGACGGCTGTTGGGAAACATGCTTACCCACCGTCTCGGCATGGGCTTTACCTGAGCCCGAGGGGACCTAGAAGTTGAGTCGGTACAGCACGTATGGGGCTCAATCCTACATGGTGACTGTCTAACCAGCTCAACCATCTTAGCTCCACCCCTGACCTGCTGAACGAGAGACCGAATCAGCTGTCTGCGTTATAACAAGCACCGCCCCCCATCCCAGGTTTTTCTTATGATGTTAAAGTCTGAGAATCATGGATCTAGGCTTCTAAGTACAGGGGAGGGGCATTGAATTAATCATTGGGCAGCCAGAGACAGCTTCTGAAATGAAAGGTCATTAATTAGGATAGGGATATATCAGGAGGAGAAAATTGGAATGCATGTTCTACGAAAAGTGAGTAGCTTAAAAAAAAGTGTGGAGGCACTCGTTCTATAAAAGGTGTAGTTCTGAAAATGGCATATGAAGTGTGGATGTGGAGGAAAAATAAGGGACAGAGTGAAAGTTGTAGGCCGAAGTTGCAGATCTTGTCTTAGCGGGGAGAGAGAGAGAATATTCAGAGGACTACCAGCTTTCCAGGCTGGGTGGAGAAGGGCGAGGTCACCAAACAAGATATGCTATGCAGCAGGAGAACATGCATGTATGCGTTTAGGTCTGTCAAGTTTAAGTTGCTATGGGACAGTCTTGAGGAGGTTGATATTCACTAGGAGATTACATATTCAGTTCTGAAATCCTGAAGAGAGAACAGGTTTGGGACTAAATAAAATATACGGTAGTTAAAACCAGAAGAAAAGATAAAATTCCTTAGGGGGTACAATGAGAAGCTATAGCAATTTTGTTTTTCTTAACTGTTAATAATCTTTTAATAGTCTGATAAAACTGTTAGTCTCAGAGAAATAACTGTACATGTAAAATTTTGCACATATTCTCTGTGTTCACGGACCTTCTCAAGCCTCCCTTTCCACATCTAAGGATCTCAGAGAAGAGCACTTGATGTTCCAGTTGCCTTAGAAATGGTGACTGAAATAGTACCAACTCATAAGTTTTGTGGTAAATACTCAACATCTGTTACATGACAATAACAACAAAATAAGTGTTTATTAATTTATATTCTTCAAAGCCCAACTTAAATTCTCTCATTTAAATTTTTCTCCGGCAGTTCCCTTCTTTCTTTACTCTCTTCACCATGCACATCTTGCTTCCAGAAGGAAAAAACAAAGGAAAGCAAAACAGGTGGGAACTGGATGCACCATGCACATCTTGCTTCCTTCTGCCTATAAATCCAAATCCCCTTGCCCCATGTCCTTTCGCTGGCTTTGTTTTTTAGGTATCAGAAACAAGAATTTGTTTTATCTGGTATAGTGTTGCTCACAGTATAGTAGCTAAAAGGCCGTGGGCAGGCAAACCATGCTGTTTCAAGCCATGGTTTTGAATCCACGCTTTATAATTTATGGCTTTATAATTAATTTGAACTTTATGACTTAAATGTTCATATCTCACCCTCTAAAACCCAGTTTTCTCACCTCTGAAATAGATACATGCTTTCTCTTGCACAGAATAGAACTGGGATTCAATAATTTAGATTTTGCAGGAATGTTAACCGGAAAAGCCTGTGTACAGTGCAGGTCTTCCCCTAGATCCCGATCAAGGCCAGGACCTGAAGGAAGTGCCCATAGGAATGATTAGACATTATTAGGTGGCTAAGCCATCCTAGGACTTTTAACACAACGAAGAATAAAATATTTACCAGCTCTCTTCTTACAGAACATGCTTGTCTGCGGTTGGAAGGAAATAATTTTGATAAGCTAAATGGAGTGTGAGGTGAGCTGCATCCTTGCCCAAAGAGTGTTTTGAGTAGAAACAGATGGTCATTAAGCTCGACTCCCTGGGAGGATTGGTTCAATTTAGTTCAATTTAAAAGAGAGATTTAATTTGTTATGTAGGTTGTACAGACCTCAGCTATGCCCAGTCACTGACTTTAACCTTCTTCACCCTGCCTCCATGTGGCTCACAGCTTCTCCTTGAAATAAATGTTCCATAAATATTTTTAAAATATTGAGTTAATAATATGCAAATTAGATGACCACCTTACATTCCTGACTATTTGTTCCCATAGTCTTTGGGTGGCTAAAATATTGGAGTGAATTTAGTTGTGGGGGTACAATTGGGTTTTTCCCAAATGGTAAAATTGATAGGCATACTTCACTGAAGGAATGTTCTAGAGCTAGGGCTCACTCTGATTTTATTTTGAATCTTTGCATAACTGACACCATGTACCTAGAAAAAGTTATGAGTGTGAGGAAGCCTGTGTGGGGCTGACAGGCTTCCCGTCAGAGGCAGATTTGGGTGTGCTGAGGGATCTCTGCCTGGGATTAATTCTATTTTTTATACTTCTGGCTATTTTTTCCTGATAAAAAGGGGTTCAGAATTTAAATTGTTTGAAAACTTGAAAAATATTTAAGGTTTACACAATTGCAGAAAAAATAAATCCACAACACATTTCTCAATTTACATAATTGATTTCAGTTGATATTTATATTTCAGTTTAAAATTTTTGTTGAGTTTTTCCCTTGTATGAATAATGTCTCTTTAGCACCCGGCCACCACTCATATGTCCCTCCTATTCTAGTTTCCTCTTCAGTAAGTAAATAGCAAAAGCTGTGCTTCTATAGCTTGTGTGGCAAATGCATGAAATTGCAAAGTGAAATGTCATGGTATTAAAATAAAAACTATTTTCTGACTGTTGTTAGCTTTTCTCTACAGTTTACTCTTCCCCATAAAGTAAGAGCACTCGTATTTCACCAGTTACTGGCATGTCCAGTCTGTCCTCCCACTTTTCTGATCAAACCCCATTATGTGCCCGGCCAGCCCATCTGGCTGTGATGGCGGGGGAGGGAGATGAGCTGCACAGCCAAGTGCGCCAGTGACAGAGAGGAGCCTACACTTTAGGAAGACCAATGGGTGTTAAAAAATAAAATATTTCCGGATTCGTTTTTTAAGTGAAGATGAATATGTTTAGTTTGGGGAAGGAAACCCGGATAGGTTTCAAAACTAGAGATTTGTTACACTTACTATCGATTCACTGCAAAAGGTGACAAACCACTTAGTGTAAAATGGAGCTTAAATCTTTGATGATCAGCACATCAGACTAGGAAAAATTGACTCTGAAATGTTTTAAGCTCTCTCACAAATCACTGTGAAGATGAGAGCCTGGAAGAAGATAAGACAAATTGTAATATATTGCTTATAAATTTACTACACTCTTACCCTTCAAAGTACCTTGAATCAACTTTAGAGCTGTTTTTGGATGAGTGCCTATGAAAAGAGGTACTGCGGGCCAACAGTTCTCCTTTTAATTAGGGAATGCTCATAATTTAGGGGAATAAAGATGAGTCTTAGAGGCTTTGTTTAATGATTATTGGTCACAAATTTCCTTTTTTTAAATTAAAATTACCTTGTTGTATAAAGAGAAGCCACACTATAGTACAGATAGATTGCCCTACCTTTAATTTCTCTCCTTTAATTTTTTTCATCCAAGGTATAGGAAAAAATAAATAATAGGAAGAACATTCTTGAATTTCCAAGACTGAATGAATTTGGTGGTCTTGGTGAAATGGGTGGTGGGAAAGAGTGATGGCCCATAGAGGTGAAGGAGGAAGTGGGGGAATGCAAAAAAACAAAGAACAAAAGGGAAAAGTGGTGTTGTTTTTAACTAATTTATAAGAATTGGTGAAATTTTCTCTGAAGGATCATGCACACACACATGTACACACACACACTTGTGCATGCATGCACTGCACAACCAAACAATTCAGTGGTTTCCATTAAAAATGGAAGTTAGAACCATAGCTAATCTAAAATGTGAGTACATGGAATTAGAAAGGCTAATGGATTCCATAGTCATCAACCACCTTCCTGCTTTGGATCACGGACCAGGGGGAGGGGAGCATGGTTTAAACATGTGAAATAAATGCAAAGATTACATAATGCAACTTCAAATTGTAGTTCGTTTTAAACAGACCACTGTTATTTAGTAAAATTGCCTGTGGTGGGAGGGGTCTGAAGGGCATGTGGTTTGAGGAGGTATGATTTATGTGATCTGGAAAATCCTTACAAATCAATTCCATCCTTTCCTATCAAGAAGCCTGACTGTGGCAGTTACCTGCGTAAGCTGTGCTCTGTTACTGGACTCTGACCAGTATCTCTGTGAGCTTGTCTTATATATAGGGTAGTAAATAATAACAGAAAGCCATTAAAATAAGTATTTATAGTTAAATCTTTATTAGTCACCCACGAAGGCTTGGGGTTCTGCTCTATGGAAAGAATTGTTTCTCTAGTATGCTTCAAAGAACACCACAGTCTTTATAAGACCTGCTTTACTCAATGCAGCCTTTTGTTCCACAAGGACATTTTTCACCTCACACAGCCGTCCAGGGTGTCACAAAAAGTTGCTAGAAAAACTTGGCTCTCCATTTGTGGTTTCTGTGAACTTTTTCTTATGAAATTGATCGATGCTATGCATATTCAGGGCAACATCTTAGTAAAAAGGGGTAGACACAACTCTCTGAAGGAATCAATGTGCTAACTAGACCAAAGCACGGGTCAAATAGAGTTAGAGAACACTGTTGTATAAGTATCAGAAAATAGCTTCAGGCTGTTGAAAAAGGTTTTTTTAATTTTTTTTTTGTCTTTTTAAAGCTACTGTATATACAAAATGAAACTAAATTAGTCTTCTGTTGCTTGGTTTTAATGACAATGAAACAAAAGGGCATTTACTGGATTTGCCTTGTTGCTTCATTATTTTTTAAGATTTAGAGTCTTCTAAAACACGATATTCCTAAGTTTTCCAAAGTTTTGAATACTATGTATTAATCTCCAGAGAATTTATTTTAATATGTCAGTTCCATAAAATGTATTTCTTTAATAACCACTAATTTTAATAGTTATATAAGAAAGATATAAATATGCTAGTGTTTACTATTATAAAAACATTTATTAATTATATACATATTTATATGTACACCTATATATGTCTTTAAATATTCAACTTATATTTTATAACTGAACATACTGTATTTTAGAAGGTTTCTGTAGTTTTATCATTTTGAGTTTAGAGTGTGTTTTTTCACAGATAATATTTTATGACTGCCATTTGACTCCAGCATATTATTATATCAAAGCTTATTTAATCCAAAGTGTCCGTAAAAAGAAATATTAATAATGGCCTCTGATCTATAGCTACTTCATGAAAAAGGCATTCTTAGTTTCAACTTAAGATATAGTAACATGCTTTTATTTATTTACTTACTCCTGGTAGAGTCAACAGCTCCCAAGGCTGAGTACGGTGGGGGTGGGCGAATACCAAAGATGAAGAAGTTCCTTTGTGTGATGCCATCGATCTATTTGCATGACCAGAAGCAAATTGCTAAACACGTTCTTCTTCAGCATTCTAAACTGATGGACAGGCATTTGAAAGTAAACTGTACCATAGTATGGGAGATTTTAAGTTGATCAGTCTCAGTCTCTTGCCATTCACCCACCATCCATCCATCTAGTTAATTTATTATTTTTAGTTTATATTGTTTATTCTTTTGATTCTTATGTTTTTGGTTGAAAGAAGGCCAAACCTCTTTTATTTTAGACGTTTAAAATGGGAGAAATACAGAGAAAGCTACCAAACAAAGAACCATACTGAAATTGAAATGTTTTAATTAAAAAAATTATTCTTTCCAGCCCTCAGGATGAAGACAAATTGCAGTTAGGTATTGTGATGGAATAATTACAAACATATTTTCTCCAAAATCCAAAGAGACTAAATTTTTTTCAACAAAATATGTTATCATTAACAGAAGCTTTCAAATACCTATGTGACCTGTGTGTCTTTTTTTGTGACTTATGTGTTTTATCTAATTGCTGCTTTATAGAGTTTTATAGATTATGATAAATGTCATTTAATGAATTTATTTTTAGATTTTCAAAAGTGATTTGTTCTGAATTTTTACCTCAGAATTATTTAAATAAACCAGTATTTCATGAAGTATAGCAGAATAAAACAAATTGATATTTTAAATAAGGAAGCTAGCTTTTATGTTTATGAATTTTTTATACTTCAAACTAATTTTGCTTTCTTAAAATTCTGGCTTCCCCGATCATAATACAGCACTTCCTTGGTTTTCCTACTACCTCTCGGATTGGTCTTCCCATTTTGTATTTGTTTTTTTTTTATTGTTTTTGCCACTTTTGTCTACATCCTCTTCCTACTTTCTAAATGTAGGTGTTCCCACAGTATTCTCTCTCCTCTGTTGTGAATCTCTCCCTCTTCATTCCACAGCTTTTTTTTTTTTTTTAAGATTGTGTTTGCTTATTTTTAGACAGAGGGGAAGGAAGGGAGATAGAGAAGGAGAGAGAAACATCAGTGTGTGGTTGCTTCTCATGTGGCCCCCACTGAGGACCTGGCCTGCAACCCAGGAATGTGCCCTGACTGGGAATCGAACTGGTGACCCTTTGGTTCCCAGCCTGTGCTCAATCCACTGAGCTACACCAGCCAGGGCCCATTCCACAGCTTTAATAACCATCTCTACAGAGATGATTTCATAGCCTGTGTCTAGTACTGGACTCTCTTCTGTATTTTTTCCCTGTGTGATTAAAAGTCTTCACTTATTTTTCTGCAAGCACTATAAACTTAACACATTCAAAAACAAACTCATCAGATTTTCTTTAAAAGCATCCTTAAGTTTCCTCATGACTTTCCAGATTCTGTTAACAGCAGCAGCATTTCCTCATCCAGTCTCCTTAAGGATCTTGATGTTAGTTATTTTCTTCTAGTTTCTAAATCAGTCACCCTATTGCCACGTCTGTTCCCTCTTTCCCATCGCTTCTTTCCAACCCTTATTCCCGGCAGTCATTATTTTGCTCCTGGTTAGTATAACAAAATATTTTTGGTATTCTGCTCTGGCTGGCATATCTCAGCTGGGTGGAGCATTGTCTGGTGGCCAAAAAGTTGTAGGTTTGATTCCTGGTCAGGGCACATACCTAGGTTGAGGGTTCAATCTCCATGCATGCACAGGAGGCAACCAAAAGGTATTTCATCTTCCTTCCTTCTTTTTTTCCTTCCTTTCTTCCTTCTTTTCTTCCTTCCTTCCTTCCTTCCTCCCTCCCTCCCTCCCTTCCTTCTTCTCTCTCTCTCACCATTCCTTCCTTCCTCTCTCTCTAAAAGCAATGAGAAAATGTCCTTGGATGAATATACATTAAATCTGTCCAGAAAAAGTACAGCCATTGTTAATATAACAACAATGGTTTGCACAACATTGATATAACCTGGCAGCCAAGGAGAGTGGACTAGAATGAGCATGTGTGAACAATGACAACTTCACTGTACTAGTCGGTGGGGGTGGTAGCTGCCATTGAGTGAGCATGTGTACTGTGTAGTCATCACTTTCAAAATGACTATTCCAGTAGAGCAATAAATCTGCATTAAATTTTGCATTGAGCTTGGACATTATTCCAGGGAAACTATTTGGATGATTCAGAAGCCCACAGCTATAGGCAACTGGTGACTGACGGCTTCATAATGACAAAATGCCCACTCTTGCATCATGTCTTGTGCAGAATTTTTTTGTGAAACATCAAATCACCCAGGTGACT
Organism: Micronycteris hirsuta; assembly: GCA_004026765.1. NCBI lineage: Eukaryota > Metazoa > Chordata > Mammalia > Chiroptera > Phyllostomidae > Micronycteris > Micronycteris hirsuta. The sequence continues at coordinate 135,262 of PVJI01001140.1, read as the reverse complement.
CAGCCCCCTTACGGCCCAGATGTGGCGCCCCTCAACTTCTGGCTTTTGCCAAAATTAAAATCACGTTTGAAAGAGACGAGATTTCAGACCCTTGAAGAGATTCAGGAAAATGCAACCGGGAAGCTGATGACAACTGGGAGAACTGTGTGAGGTCCCAAGATGCTTACTTTGAAGGGGACTGAGGTACCATTGTCCTATGCACAATGTTTCTTGTATCTTGTGTCTTCTTCAATAAATGTCTTTATACTGCAATATATTCCACCATGTACTAGAGAGACCTCATGTATGTGTGTGTGTTTGGTACTCTTGCATCTTAACTCTCCTGACTCTGAAATCTATTCTCTACATTTACAAATAAATCTTCCTAAAGCATAATTTTAATTATATTTGTTTTCTACCAAAAATCCTTAAGAATTTACTATTTTCTGCTGTGATAAGTACCATATCCTCACCCTGGCACTCAAGTCTACCAAAATATGGTGTTGCCATACCCTCAGCCTCTCACAGGACTCTGCACCTCAGTCAAACAGGAGTGATTAGTATCTTTAGGACAAACTGACTCCTACCTTTTTTGGCTTCATCAACACTGTCACTTTCATGAAGGATATCCCACCTTGTCATCCATCTCAACTTGTTAAAATTCCACTTAGTCTTCAAATGCTACAGTCCTACCCCCTAGCTAGGTGAGATTCCGTTTCCTCTTTTGTTTTTGTTTATATGGCATTGTGTTTGTGTTTCTAGTGATAGCTTCCTTATTCCACTTTGCACTTTAGCTATTTAAGAATGCGTTTCAGTTCAACACATTCTTAGCTACTCATATGTGTCATAAGGTAAAATGCATGTGTTTCAGGATAAGGTGTGTGAGGGAAGGGGCTGCTTTGTTCGTGTTTGTCTTTGATGTGTTGCATGGCAGGGGCCTGTGCTTTACTGAGTCGTAAAAAGAAAAGACCAACAGCTTTCAGTGCATGCACATTTAGACTTCAATCTGCTCAGCAGCTAGTTGAGATAACTTAGAAAATATTCCAAGATTTTAATCCTAAGGAATAGTTTATTTCTGAGTTTAGAAGTCAAGATGATCCTTTTCAATTCTTTTAAAAATAATTTTTGTTTTTTTCTTTTTTTAAATAAATTGTATTTCATTGATTATGCCATTACAGTTGTCCTGATTTTTCTCCCTTTGCTCCCTTCTCCCTCAGGCAACCCCCCTGACCCTTGTTCATGTCCGTGGGGCCTGTGTGTAGGTTCTTTGGCTACTCTCTTTCCTGTACTGTACTTTACAGCCCCACGGCTATTCTGTAATGACTCATTTGTACGTCTTAATACCTTCACCTTTCACTCATTCTCTCACACCCCCTCCCATCTCTTTATATTTAACCTTATGCATTTCAGTTATGATGTGTCTGGTAGTGAGCCTCTTTGCATCCATCTTGTTTGGGACTCTCTTTGCTTCCTGGGCTTGCATGGCATGTCTATTTCCTTCACTAAATTAGGGAAGTTTTCTTTCATTGTTTTTCAAGTAGATTTCCAGTTTACTTGAACCAAATTGATTACATATGAAAGGCAGCAAGATCTCAAATGCTCCTTCAATTTTTTTAATGAAGTGGAAATAAAGCTGATTTTAGTACTTATGACCAGGGGCAATTTCTGCTTCTGTATTCTGTACTGTGGTATTCTGAATTGAAAGTTATAAAAATACAAAAAGATACCTTGGGTCTTTATTCATGTTTTCTTGCATTAGATCACTCTGCTTTGTTTTCTCATCAATAAATTGCAGAACAATATTATCTCTTTCATATGGTGCTTGTGATATTTACTTGAATTAATATATGTAGAACAGTGCCTGGCACAGCGTGAACACCTGATTGCATTTAGCTAACATTATCAGTCACAGGCAGGGCTGCTCCTTTCAGGTAGCAATGGATACATCTGGAGTCAGGACCAGATTTTCCCTGCTCTATATCTTTGTCTAAATTCCCCTTAGGTCTTGCATACCTAGATAATTGGCACTAAAGCAAACCGTGCCCCTTCTCCTCCTTTACCTAATATATCCATAACCACATCTGAGTAAATATTACCAGTGTGGTTAGATGGGGGATTCTAATGCTTTCTTTTTCATGGTGATTCCATACCAATTGCTTATTTAAGACTCTATGTACTATGTTAGTTTCATAAAATGTAAGCTTCATATAAAATAGGGACTGGGTATGATTTATTCACAATATCTCAGCCTTGACACACTGCCTGGCGTACTATAGACTTGTATTTGTTGAATGAACAAGTCTGTTAATGGAGTTAAAAAAGTGAGACATGATTTGTTTTTCTGACCTTTACAAAACATCCTACAGATGAATTGTTCTTTTGAGAACAACTAACTTGTAATTGTTTTTGGTACAAACATAAATTATCCCTTGTTTTATATTAATAGCTTCTTTGCTATAACTCAGTAAAGCAATTCTATTTATTTTCTTACTTGTGAACCCTCAAATAAGAAATTGAGAGTAAAATCTTGTTAATATATAACAGTATTAGAACCATTCCATTTCACCTACATGAAAATAATCTAATAGGATGAAATAACAGGTGCTTACTATGAGCCAGACACTGTTCTAAATGTTTTAATGTTTTGAAAAATAAAACACATATTTTCATAAGTGCAGTGTGGTATTCTGAATTGAATCTTGGAATGGAAAAAGGACATTAGTGGAAAAACTGGTGAGACCAGAATAAAGTCTGGAGTTTAGTTAATTGCAATGTACTGATACTGGTTTCTTAGTTTTGCCAAATGTACCATGGGAATGTAAGAGGATAACATTAGCAGAAACTGGGTGAGGATTATATGGGAACTTTGTGTACTATTCTTCCCACTTTTCTCTATATCTAAAATTATTCCAAAATATTTTATGAAAAATTTTTTTAGTTGTCTAAACCTCAAAACAAACCTATGATATAGGTGCCATTTTTAACCCCATTCTACAAGAACCCAAAGTCCAGAGAGGTTGAGCAGCAAGATGCTGGCATAAATACAAGCATCTCACTCTAGGCTGTGTACATTTTTAACTAATGTTCTTTGTCTCTTGATTCAAAGGATCAGGAAATCATGTAACTGGAGGGAAAGGGGGGGTGAGGGAAGGTAGAAGAGATAGAGGGGATAAATGGTGAGGAAGTAAAGACCTGACTCGGAGTGGTGAACACACAATACAACATAGAGGTGACGTGTTATAGAATTGTATACCTGAACCTATGTAATTTTTTTAACCAATGTCACCCAATAAATTCAATCAAAAATAAAAAAATATAAAGGAAGTCATGTAGTATTTATAACCTTAGTTTAGTTGATAACTCTACCTTTTGAGGCTCTAACCATATTGTTGAGGGCGTGTCCATTTTGTGTTGCAATGATATTTCTTAAGAAGCCTTGACTGAGACCTGTTGATTTCCTGATTTCAGAGTGCTGGACAGCCACTACCCACTGTCAGGACTTCAAATTCCAATTTTGATGCATTTTAATTGGTTCTCATGGTCATGTCTTAAGCTCATTGATTCCAGACTGAGACTTTGAATTCTGTGGTCATTTCAGGTTTATGGAGAAAAGCCACTATCCTACCTCCCTGCACTGGTACCTATTCTGCCACCTTTCATGGGGGTCAAGTTTCTACAAGAACCATACAGCCATGCTTCCTCTGTCAAACTATTTATATAAGATGCACAGTTTCTGAAAAAGACTGAAAAACATGGGGAGTAGGAAAACATAGTAAAGCATAACCACTCTAGAAAAGGTAAATTAAAAAAAACACTCATGAACTTGAAAGTCTGTGGCCAGACCTTTAAACTTAGACATAGCTAATATGTTCCAAATAATCTTATTGTACACAGCAGTCAAAAATCTCTTTATTCTTTAATGAGTATTTCTAGCTGCTTTCTTACACCCTTGAAAACTTTATGCCCTGCCTGCACAGCTGGGCTTATGACCACAGGCCCCTTCTTTTTCTCATTATATTGCCTACCTATTTGTAACAATATCCTTTATTGTTTCCTTAACCACAAACAGTACTGTGGGAGAAAGAAACCCTTCACCCTCTTATTTATTTCAGTATGACAGATGAAAATGTGCTTGGAAATAGAGCCAACAGAAAAGAAAGGGTTTTTTTTTTTCCTTTACTCTTTGATGCTACTATTTCAAAACACATTTAGCTCTTTTTTTGTCCTGCATTTTAATTCAGTCATTGAACACTTAGAAGATTTGCAGTGTTTGGGGGAAAAATGAAATTATTTATGTTTTAAAAAATAAGTTTGAGAGTTCAAAATGTATCCATAGATTTAGACTATTGATGAAAGCATTTGACACATCGCTACTGAACTGATTTTTCTTCTGCAAATACTACTTGTTTCCACCTAAAATACAGTGAAAACAAAATTTATTGCACGTCTCATAATGTTTTATTTTTTTCTAGGCAACATATTTCCTGTTATGCTTTTGATTTCTTCTCTCTTTGGATAAATTACTTAACAATTCTTGAACCTGGAGATTTAGAATTATATTTTCCTTTTGGTTATAATGTCTAAGAAGATTAAACAAAAGCTGGAATAAAATTACACAGTGACTCATTGGAAGTCAACCAAAATTGATCTGTAAAGGAAATGCAAATAGTGGCAGGACCAATTTGTCTCAGGTGTGGTGTGAGTTGTACTGGTGCTCCTGCCCATCTTGTTCCTGTGGCCACCGGAATCCTTTGGTCCTGTTTTTCCTCAAATCTCTGCCATGCCTCTCCCTTCCCCCATCTCCCTTCTTGAATTTTTACCAACATACTCAGAAGGCTGGCTGAGTTGGAGAAGAGGGGAAAGATAGTTTATTCTCCTTTGTTGTTTTTATTTTCTCTGGCGACAAAAGTGCTAAAGATACCTCCTATAATCCAATAGAGTTTTAAATTTTTGTTTGTTTTATTTTTGTCCAGAATAATGCCATGGGCTTGTCCAAAATTTTCTTTATGCTGCCAAGCTAAAAATTCACACAAGTATAGGCCTTAGTAAACACAGTGTATTTTTTCTCTTTCAGAATTTAGCACAATATTTTTCTAACAATATTTCCTCAACATACCATTTAACATGTATGTACATTTGCCTACAGTTATCACCACAGTCCATGCCTGACTGAAATACACACTGAAAATAACAGTCAACAATTCCACAGGCCCATTTAACTATGTTGTTATTTTTAAGGTTCGTGCTCATATCTCCTTACTTCTCGCTCTACATTTCTAAGTCAACAAGTTTTTTATATCCAAACACATGTCCTACTTTTTCCATTAAATGTCACTGGTCCACCCCAGGTTTTGTCTTCTTTTCCTTTTCTCCTTCTTTCTTTATTCTAATTATTGTGACCTATAATTTAATGCCAGTTTGGGGGGATGCACCATTATTGTCAATATGTGAGTACCTTATATAATATAGACACAAATCCCATGTATGCTTTATCTACCAAATATCTATCTCCGATCTTGAGTTTCCATGGTCTTATACTTGTTGGTTATTCTCTATTCTCTAGTAGTGGAAAGTGTCAGGATATAATGGTTGATAATAAGTCTTCTGCTGAGGGAAAAGTTAAGAAAATAGATTCTGCTTATTTTCCTGTATGTTAACTTAGGGCTGTTTGAATGTCTCACACAAAATCTTAAACAATCTTTACTTAAATTTAAAATTATTTTGTATTGATTGATGGGAACTCAATAGAAAATGTCTGTAATGTCCCTTAATAGTTGGCCAATAGGAAAATAGGTACCAGCAAGAATGAAGACGTTTACTTCAAGTGCTTTCAGAGGGTGTTAATGGTCATCTGAGTAGAATTATGATGCCAGGATGGTATGTTAATCTGAGGCTGATAAGGAACCTTTGCTTGGCAAGAAAAACAAACGTGAATCAGCTAAATATTATGATTCTAGCATATCCTTGGAAGATGAAAAATAATCACTATCTCCAAGTCAAATTAAACATTCAACTCTTGATAAAGTGAAGAAGATTCAGATTGGGGTAGAATACAGTTTCACATTCCATAGGCCATTTTCATTTGAGTACAAACAGCTACAGCAAATGGTTGTGGATCTGAGCCACAAGTAGAGAGTGAAGGAGGAAAGGACTTAATACATGTGGTTTTGAGACATATTATCATCATAAAAGGCCATTGACCTCAGTATCTATGCCTTTCCGTACACTAAGAGCCAGAAAAATATGATCCAGGAGGGATGATTTCAAATTTAGATTAGAATATGCAAGCAAGCAACTATTACATTTTGTAGCATCAGAGAGTTACGTTTGCAACCCTGCCCTTGAAGGTTAATAACTTGAGCGTGAATGACCTCACACAGAAAACTTAATACATTCTCCAAGCATTTCATTTGGGATGTTACAGTCATCTATCAAAGGCAACGTAAATAGCTCTGTCTCTATACTTGCCTTAATGTACCCACAAATGTGATAAAGTAGCCTTCCTTATGCCCGATAAAGAATGTTCAATTTTGGGTTTTGTATTTAGAGAACTTCAAAAAGCACATGGACTGCACATCTTCTGAATTACTTTAGTATCTTGTGGTCACTATTAGAAGAAAAAAAAAAAGCAAAAGAAAAATGCTTCTTGTACACACATAGCTGATTGCCATTATCACAAAGGGGAGCAAATGAAAACAGACCAAATCATACATCTGCATTCCACGTTGTTTACTTTGTTATCAAATTAGCTGAAATGAGATACCTAGCTAACTCATGGACATTTCCTAGGCAACCATCATTCTTTACCCGGAATTTTACCAGCATCTTAGAATTCTTAAGATAAGCTGCAAAGAATCAAATGTAAGACTAGGAGAAGAAAAAGAAAACAGCTTTGAATATTTTTAAGACCAAAAACCCTGAAGCTGCATAATATTTTTGGGGCAAAGAACTCCAAATATTCATTCCACACATAGTTAGATATGTGCATGTGTGTGTCTGTGGAGAGGGGGTGTGATAGGTAAGAAGTGGTAGAATAGAGGAAGAAAGGGAAGAGACTGCTTACTTTAGTTACATTTCCTCAATTAAAGAATAGTTTTTATGTTTTATGTCCATAAGTATTTACTTCAGCTTTTTGAAATCCCAAAGATTTGTGAATTTTATTCTTTCTTGTTTCATTTGACAAAGATTTTCTATCAAGCACCTTTATTATAGGGGTCATATTACCAGGATAGTCCTTGCGTAAAGAAAGTGCAAGATACCTTTTATTTCCACAATTCTTGGCATCCTGTGTCTCCTTCCAAGTGTTTCTCCATGTCAGGATTTTTTCTCCTTTATTTTTAAATTACCCTATAGCCTATCAATGTATTTGTATAAATTCTTATAATACCTACTGCATAACAGAAATGGTTAAACTTTTGTTTCCTATGTCTGCAGAAACTTCTCTTGGGTAAAATATTCCAAAACTATAAATACAGCTTGCATAAAATAATAAACACTATTTAACTTACACTTATTATAACCTAACTTTTAGTTCAAAATTGAGTTTCATCTCAATGATTTATTTTTTAATCACGGTGAGAAAACTTAATGAGCTATAGCTTAACAAATATGTAAGTACACAAAGCTGTGTTGTTGCATAGAGGTATAACTCTGCAACACAGACCTCTAGACTTATTTATCTCGCATAACTGGAACTTTGCACTGATTGACAACAATTCTGCATTTCCCTTTCTCCCAGCCCCTGATAAGCACCATGTGACTCTGCTTCTAGCTGACTCTTCAGATACTTCACGTAACTGGAATCCTGCAGTATTTGTTTTCTTGTGACTGGCTTATTTCACTTAGCGTAATGTCCTCAAGTTTCATGGGTGCTGTCACATATGGCAGGATTTCTTTTTTTGTAAAGCTTATATAATATTCCACTGTATTTATGTCCCATGTTTTCTTTATCCATTTATCTGCCATAGACATTTAGGTTGTTTCCATCTCTTGCCTACTATGAATAATGCTGCACTGAACATGGGAGTTATCTCTTTGAGATCCTGATTTTAATTCTTTTGGCAGGTACCCAGAAGTAGGATTGCTAGGTCATACAATAGATGCATTTTTAATTTTTCCAGGTACCCCTTACTGTTTTTTACAGCAGCTGTGTCATGTTACGTCCCCACCAGAAGCGTACAAGGGTTCCGATATTGCCACACCCTTGCCAACATTTGCTATTTATTTATTTAATAATAGCCATCCTAACAGGTGTGAATGATACCTTATTGCAGTTTTGATTTCACATTTTTCTTAATGAGTAGTGACATTGAACAACTTTTCACATAACTATTTTCTTTTTGTATGACTTCTTTAGAGAAATGCCTATTTAAGTCCTTGGCCCATTTTTAAATTGGGATTATTTGTTGATGTTGGTAGTGGTTTTATTGTTGTTGTGTTTTCTCTATAGGAGTTCCTCACATATTTTGGAAATAAATGTCTTTATTTCTGTATAGATCTGCTCCTTTTCAGTTTGATGTAGTCCTACTTGTCTATTTTTTGCTTTTGTTGACTGTGCTTTTGATGCCATAGTCAAGATAAATACCATAAAGGTTTTCCCCTGTGTTTTCTTCTTGGAGTTTTATGGTTTCATGTCTTTAATCCAGTTTGAGTTGATTTTTCTGTATGGTGCAAGGTAAAGGTCCAATTTTATCATTTTGTGTGTGGATTTCCAGTTTCCCCATTGTGTATTCCTGGTGACTTAGTTAAAGACCAGTTTACTGTATAGATATGCTTATTTCCGGTCTCTCTATTCAGTTGCATTGGTCTATGTGTCTGTCTCTGTGCCACTACCACTCTTTTTTAATTACTGTAACTTTGTGCTATATTTCAAGATCAGGACGTGTGATGTATCCAGGTTTTTTCTTCTTTCAAAAAATTATTTTGGCTATTTGGACTCCTTTGTGGTTCCATATGAATTTTAAGATTGTTTTTTTTTTAAATGTCATTAGAACTTTTAGTAAGGATTACATTATATTTGTACATAACTTTTAGTAATATGAACATTTTAATAATATTGTCTTCCAATCCATGAACACATGATGTTTACTTATTCCATTTATTTGTGTCTTATTTAATTTTTTTCATAAAGGTTTTGCTGTTTTCAGTGTACAAGTTTTTCACCTCCTTGATTAAATCTACTCTTAAGGGTTTTATTTTTTCTGATGCTGTTATATATGGGATTAAATCATTTTTCTTTCAGTTGATTCATTGTTAGTATATGAAAACATAACTGATTTTTTTTTTGTTAATTTTGTATCCTACACCTTTACTTAATTTGCTTATTTGTTCTAACAGTTTTTTTGGTAGAGTCTTTAGTGTTTTCTACATATTAAGACCAGTCACCTGCAGAGATCATTTTACGTCTTCTGATTAGGATGCCTTTTATTTATTTATTTTTTCTTGTCCAATATTTCTGGCTAGGATATCCAGAACTATATAAAACAATAGTGGAGAGAGTGAGTATCCCTGCCTTGTTCCTGATCTTAGAGGAAAAGCCTGGACATATGTCTCTCTTCTCTTTCCCCTCCCAGAGACAAGCCAACGACTAGAAATGTTGCCAGTTGAGTTGCACTGAGCTGGGGAAGGGGCTGTGGTATATGAGTGCAGACTAGTCCACATCTTCCTCAGACATCTAGTAGATTCAGAGTATTCTTGAAACATTAGTTCCCCAAGACATGAGAGAATGAAGCCAATCTTTCAGCAGCCCCTGGAAAAGTATAAAGCTCTATCCAGTGTGAAGCTGGTAAATTTTCAGCAAATGAGTTCTTAGTTTTGCTAAACTTGCTATTCAAGATCTGTGGATTAATTGGAACTGGATGAGGAGCTGCTAAATATTGCTACTTAGAAGAAGATTTTACAAATTTGCAACCTATTTTAAGAAAGAAGAAAAAGAGCCTGGGCTGATGTGCCTCAGTGGATTGAGCACCAGCCTGCGAACCAAAGGGTCACCAGTTCAATTCCCAAACGAGGCACATGCCTGGGTTGTGGGCCAAGACCCCAGTAGGGGGCACATAAGGTGCAACCACACATTGGTGCTTCTCTCCCTCTCTTTTTCCTTCTCTTCTCTTCTATTTAAAAAAAAAAAAATTCAGGAATGACTATAAAGGACACATGGATAAAACCAAGGAGGAGGGTGGAATCAGGGGAGGGAGGCGGTGGTGGGGGAGTGGTGGGGGGAAAGTGCAGACAACTGTACTTGAATAACAATAAAATAAAAATAAATAAATAAAATAAAATCTTTAGAAAAATAAAGAAAGAACCAGACATTGAAGACTGTGCAGCAAGGGCTGCTTTCAACTTGAGGGACAAAAGTCAAACGTTAAGTGTGAGGTATAGAGATTAAAGACTTTGCAGGAAGAACTGGTCCATATGTCCTGAGAAAACAGTGGGTGTCACAGACACTGCGATGAAAACAAGACGGTTTCCTTGAAAACTCACAATCTCTGTGGAATAAGGATAGCCAACATAACCATAACCTTGGCCTCCAGTCTAGGACACACTTGGTCATTCCTACACGTAGATGAGCAGTTCACAGTAGGTGCGTGATCATTTTAAGAACTAGAATGTGAAAAGAGACACTGACTACACTGTGTTGAAGCGGAGATTAGAAATAAAATCTAGGACTGATTAAGCTTAGTCTTTCCACATTCCTGGTTTATCATATTAAACTGTCAGTTTGGGTTGAATAAAAGATTTCAACTTCCCATACAGGTAGCTACGGAAGGGAGAGAGAGCCACCTGCCCTGCTTACTTATTGGGCACACAGTTAATAGACATGGTTTAAGTACCTAACATTTTAGTTATTTGAACAGAGCTTAGAAAGAGGTTATGCCTGAAAGATACTGTTTTACTGTTAGCTGTGATTCACAAAAATTACAAGTGTCTCAGCTTTGTTCTACCAAAATATAAGTTAGTTCATAGTTTAGAGAAGATAATCTTACTTTATGAGTAGGTGGGCTTGGCTTCAAGTATGTGTAAATCTTGTTTTCCTTGACTTTAAAGGTTTTGCACCTGTGCTTCCTTAAAGGAAAAGTTAACTTATTGGAAAAGTTAAAACTATGGAGAATTATGTTCTCTTTTGCCATACTAGTCAATCACACCTTAACAACCAGAGAAACTACAATTGATCATGGTTCTGAAACTGGCAGACTGATGTGATTAGTTCCCCTGAGTGCTTGACATTCCATGTCAGTGAGTAGAAAGAAAGAAAGGAAAAAAATCTTTCCTGCTGGGAATATGGTAGAAATGTTAGAATTCTTTCCAGAAGAAGAAGAAATCCAAATCCACAACAGCACATTGTTTGCATGTTTTTCTAAGTTATATTTTCAGCCTTGAAAATTTTCACGCAGTTCCTCCTGCCAGAATATGACATACACCCCTGAGACTGAAACTAGCACCTGTGAGAAAGACATCCATGACCACTAAAATATTTAGCCTCTGGGTGGGACAAAACAAACCCTATTTCATTGAGGTTGAGCTAGGAAAAGGCCACAGTTTAGTTGGCACTGAAGCCATGGCCAGAAGGCGGTTTACCAGGCACTTAGAATTCATAGCATTGCTTGGACTCTTAAATGCAGCTACACTAAAGTAGATTATAAGATGTGGCTATATTTGATTGGTACACCTCATGTGTATGGTATGATGCTTACTTCAATTACTAAAGATATTTTCCTGATATTGCAGTCTCCTTTTGGCTTATCTGTTTACCCTCTAGGTGAGTAGAGTGAGTGAGTGAAGTGAGGCCAAGTTTAAGAAAAGTCAGTCAATATTGCTTCCCCCACTTACAGTAGAAACATGGGTGCATTGCATGAGTGATGCAACTAACACTTAGCCTCACCGTGCAGATGACTGTCAGGAACAGCAGAGATCGGAACAAAGTGGAGAGAGCTTGTCCCATCCAAGTGTGGGTCAGTTACTCAGCTCTACTTGGTGTTGCCACATGGGATCCGGGTTCTGGGAGAACAGATTCTCCACATTCTCTTGAGATACTGTATAACGTAAAATCACTGAATTTTTAATTTTTAAGTGTCCCTGTATACCAGTACAGTCTGTAAGTTATTCAAGGGTAGAGACTATGTGTTTGATCTTTCAATCCCAAGTAGTGTATTTAAATAGCAGATCAGCATGTCTCCTGCTCTTTCATATTATTTTAGTAAATTAAAGCGACCTAGAGTCTGTGTGTTTTATAGACATGCATGTGGTACAGAAAGAGATGGCCACATGGTAGTATTTTGCTTATACTTTCCTTGTCAAGGAAAAGATTTTGTATTAAGTAGAATAAAATGGATATTGAAAAGAGAAAATTGAAGTATAATATGTATGAGAAATTTTCAGAAACAATTGGCCCTACAGAGTTTCAAGCTTTCCTACCTGGGTACATCACATCCCAGAGTATGGGGAAAATTTAAATAATCATCAAAGTATTCATTAAGTATTTGAATGAATGAATGAATGAATGAATGAATAAAATATATCTAGGATGCTGGATATAAAGACAAATTTACACGAGTGGTTACTAAATTGTTCCAAGGACAGATGTCAGCCTTGAAAAAGTTTCATTGACTTGTGGATAAATGAAAAAATATATAGACAGTTACAGTAAGTGGATTATAAGTTTTTATTTGTGGCTAGATGTGTATGTGCTAGGTGTGTCTACTATTCTTTCTTAAAGGGAATAATTTAATTTGAGATTTCTTTTCTTTCTACTTTTTTAATATTAAAATTATGATACTATTGTAAAAGTGTACATTAGTTTTTCTATTTTATTGAATAACTCCTTTGTCAAAATAAAAGGTCATTAACTTTAGACAGTCTCCAAAATTTTATTTCAAATTTTTAATAAAAAAATCCAAAAATACAGCTCCACTGTATTGGGAGCTATCCAGAGTTTCTAATGCTCATTTCTCTTTTATTTTACATGTTTATCTGTGTTGTGTTACATTTAAGATTGCATCATGCTGGTAGGTGGGTGGAGCTTCAAATTATAAGTAAGGATGACAGATGAGAATCTACAAAAGCCTTAATAGTGTGGAAAGATAAGCCAGACCTTACAAGATGAATATTTAACATGAACAAAATGCTGCATAATTTATTGAGGAATTGAGGATCTCAAGCCAACCACACAGTTACCTAATGTGGGTGGGGGAGCCCAGTGTGAGATCTAGGAACTGTTACAGAGCTGTGTAGAAAATTGCCCTGTTCAACTCTGCCCTTGTCAGCAGATAAATGGCTATTGCATGTGAATCTAGATCTCGCTTTCAGGAAGAATGTCTCTGAGAAAAGCAGTGCCTATTTTGCGGAACAGAAGTAAGGAGACAAGGATTCTGATCATGCAAGATAACAAATAAAATCTAGGCTATTTGTCCTGAAGAAAGAGACTCAGGATTATTTCAGTATCAAATTCTTGCAGGTATAAAGACTTTCTTTACTACATGAAGATCAGATTTAAGAGTAACAGGAATTAACTACGAGAGACAAATAATGGTTTGATGTAAGGAAGTGTTTTGTTAGAATAGCAGTGGCAGAAGAGAAAAAGATCTGAGGTGTGGATGCCTAGGCTAATATTTGATGGTTATCAGGTCTTTGGAGTCATGGGATTAGACCTTTCGTGCAGTTTATCCTGGAAGCCATGTGTTGTCATTCCATTTTCATCAGGGCCACGGATGAATGTGCAGGTAGGTGTCTGAGCTGTGTGGAGAATTGGAATTAGTGAGCTCTGCCTCTACTGCCTATGGGATTTGTAGCCAGGTTATGTCACTTCTTGGAGCCTCGGTATCTCATTTGCAAAACAAGAGCTCAGTGACATTGTTTTGGCTTCCTATTGCTGCTACAACACATCACCACAAACTTAATGGTTTAAATAACATAAATTGATTACCTTACAGTGATGGAGGTCTAGTCTGAGATGGGTAGATGGGTCTCACTGAGTTAACATAATGATGTCAGCAGGGCTGGGTGGGTTTTGTTTTTTTGTTTTTTTTTTTTTTTTTTTTTTAGGTTCTAGGGAAGAATCGCTTTTCTTGTTTTTGTTTTTTGTCCAGCTTTTAGACGCCACCCACATTCCTTGGCCCATGGTTCCCTTCCATCTTCAACACCATCAATGGTGAGTCAAGTCTTTTTCACATCATATCACTGATACTCATTCTTCTGCCTCTCCTTTCCTTATATAGAACCATTGTGAGTATATTGGGCATACCTCAATAATCCTTATAGTTTCCTTATTTTAAGATCCTATGGCTATCACATCAGTTCCATCTGCAACCTTAATCCCCTTTTCCAGTAACATAAATACTCATGGGTTCTAGGGATTAAGACAAGGACACTTTTGAAGGGCCATGATTCCATCTAAGACATCTGTTAAAGTCATTTCTAGTTTTACTGTCCTATAGATGTGGCAAATAATGTCATGAAGCCTGACTTGTTACGAAGGAAAGAGACAAGTCCCAAGGAGTGCCGCGAGCCTGAGGTTTGTCAGAACTCATAGCATCCTCTTAGTGTCCCACACAAATCCCATCTAGCTCTGAAGCACTAAATGTATCTGGCACTGATTATTCTTTCCAACCAGGCCTCAGCCAAAGGCCAATCCCTGAATACTTTGATTCCTGATATCATTGAAATAGCAGCCAGTTTTCCAGATGACTGGTTACCACTTGGTTACCAGTTTTGGGAATGGAAGAGCACAGAGCATGGGCAGAACTCCTTTGGATTCTTGAGCAGTTACACATGCAGTAGACCCTGCTATGTGACAGCATGTGTTTAGCCTTACCAAGTCTAGATGACACCCATCCTGAAGGAGGAAATGGAGTGTAAGATTGCTCCCTTGACTCTGATATCACTGTGCTGAACAGGGCAGTGGCATTAGGAAAAAATGAAGTTTACCCAATTTCCCTCAAAATCCAGGCACAACTCTAACCAAACAGCTAGAGAAAATCCTGGTGTGTGACCAGTGATAAATCAGTATTCCCAACAGTCTCACCAATGTCCTTTTAAAAATTTTTTACTAGAATATTTATATTCTTGACTTTCAAAATTAAAAGTGTTCAGTCAGCCCTGTTCAGAATAGAGGAGTGAGTGGTAGAATAGAGATGTGAGTAGCAGAATACAGGAGTGAGTGTCAGGCTGACTGTCTTCCCAGGAAACAGCTACTTAACTGGAAAGAATTATTAAAGCAACCATTTAAAGAATCTGGAAATTTCCCTAAGGGCATACAGAAAATGAAGAAACCTTCATTCAAGAAAATCCACATTTCTGTGGCATTTGAACCACAACCTACTCCCTTCCTCCTTCTCCCCTCCCGCCCCCCCAGCTCCTCTTTATGAAAACTACTTCAGTATCTCTAATTCTGGTGAGTACAATGACCAGGAAGGGGCTTCCTCTTCCCCATGGTCCCAGGCTACAGTTACATTTTCAACTCAAGAAGAGCAAGCTACCAACTTTTCTCATCTCCTTCAGTCCCTTGTTCCAAAGCTTTATTTCAGGTGAGAGTAGCTGAGAGCATCATGACTGTCTTTCTGTACAAACCCCATTCATAAACTAGAAATTCAAACCAGGCATGGCAGGCTAATTACAAGGCAGGGCCCCAATCACTCCTAATCAGGTCAGAAATGGGGCAGATTTTGCTCTGGGAGATGCAAGCCAAAAAGTCTAGAGACCACTATACCCCAGTGAATGCTCCCAGAACTTTCTTGTCAAGCAGAGGTGTCCCTCTGTGAGAAGCAGGGCGCTGTCACTGCCTGTAGCTCTTGTGCAGTGCTGGAGTTTCTATCTGGGGAGAGGGGCAAGGCTTAAAGACAAAGGTCTCCATAGGAAGGACCTTATGAGAAACAGAACAGGGAGAATTCTATGTCTAACCTAAGGGCATTGTTAAAAAGAATAGATATTTTGGTGTAAAAGAAATAAAAGGGCTCTTATTAATAGAACCAAAAAAGAGACACCTAGAAGAGCTCTCGTGGGAACACAGTCAATTCTGCTGTTAGAGATGTAGCGTGCAAGCTCCAGCCATGACTCGCTCAGGACCAACCAGAGCAGTGAGTGGGGCAGAAGTGACAATATCCCCAAGCAGTACACAGATCAACCAACAAAGGACAGAAGCCTCACTAGAAGTAGGATCTTAAGCATAACCTCTGACAACTACTGAATGAGAAATAAACTACTCCTCCCTAGGGGCAGATCCTGGGAAGGCAGACTTAAAAATAAAATCCCATGCATCTTTAACAATGTGGAGACTGTGTGAACATTCAAGACTGTGCCTTTTCAGAAGATATCAGAGAGGTAAAATAGAAGCTCCTAATTTCTGGTTGAGTATGAGATAAAAACATAAACTACTTGAACTGCGATAACAGTCTCCAAACAACAAATACATGCAAGGGAAAAGTGTGAAAATTTAACTGGCTAAAGATGTTAAGCACATTTTGAAGAATAACTGGTTATGCAGTTGTGGAGGTGGCCCATGAGCAGATATGCTAAAAGATTAAAACAAGAAACAACATCCGACAGGCAGATTACAGGGTGAACACACGGAGGAAATAGATTTCACAGAGTCAGCTCAGTCAATTCACTAAGCAAATTAATAAATGCCTAAGCAAACAGTAGCAACATTAACCCATTCAGGAGGGTATCAGGATCCAGAATGTGCTACAAATATATATAAGGTTTTCAATTCTCAGCCCAAAATCATAAGACATGCAAAGAAATAGAAAAGGGTGACTCATACACAAGAAAAAAAGCAGGCAACCAAAATTGCTTTTACGGGGTTCAGATGTGGAATTTAGCAGGAAAAGCCTTCAAAGCAGCTATTATAAGTATATGAGAGGAACAAAAGGAAACCATGTATAAATAATTAAAGGAAAGTGTGAGAACCATGTTTCATCAGATAGAAAACACCAATAAAGATATGAAAATAGCTTTTAAAGAGCCAAAAATGTTCTGGAGTTGAAAAGTAAAATGACCAATATAACAAACTCATGAGGCTCCACTAATAGATTTGAGCTGGTAGAAAAGAAAATTGGAACATTTAGATATAAATCAATAGAGATTATGGAATTTGAATGCAAAGAGGAAAAAAGGAACAAAAAATGAACAGATACTCAGAAAAACCTTGTATATCATTAAGGGCACCAAAATATGCATAGTGGAAATATGAGAAGGGAGAAATGGAGATAATGGAGCAGAAAATAATGGGTGAAATAATATAATAAAGAAATAATGGTTGGTAATATCTGAAATTTAATGGAAAACATTAATTAACTCATCCAAGAACTTTAAATAGATTAATTCAAAGATATACCTACTCACACAAATCATACACAAAATGTTGAAAGGCAAAGAGAACACTGTTGCCTGTCAATTCCTAAACTTATTGCCCAGCTACAGTAATCAAAGCAGTGCTGATACTTAAGAACAGACTTATAGATCAATGAAATATAACTGAGAGTCCAGAAATAAACTCTTACATTTATGGTCAATTCATTTTTGACAAGGATGTCAAGATAATTCACAGGGAGAAGAACAGTCTTTATAACAAATGATGCCAGAACAACTGAATATCTACACATAAGAGAACGAAGTTGGACCCCTTCCTTGTGTAACCGAATAAAAATGGAGGTCCAGCTGCCTGCTGCCACAGAAGCCAAACTCATGAGGCAGGTGCTGACACAAAAAGAAAGAGGTTTATTCAGGTGTCGCACAGCCTGGGAGAAGGGTGGACTCCTGTCTCAAAGCCCATTGCCTCCTCAGCAAGACCAAAACAAAAGCCAGTGTGTAGAGTTCCTGCTCCATTTTAAAGTACAATCCTTTGACGCCCACAGGTGGCTTCGTGGCTTCTAAACTGTCATAGTCTCTATCCAGATAGCTTAGCTTATTCCTGGCTACTGTCATTTCAAACTCCTTCCTAGAGGATGCCTGTGGAGCCCAAATGGCCACTGGCCATGTGGCTGCTAGAGCTGCAAGGTCGCATACTCCCAGGAGAGCGTGCAGACACCTTGGCCAGTATATCACCAGGTAGGCAAGGGAGAGAAAGAGATGCTCACTCCTGTAGGCCGTGGGCCATGTGTTGGCTAAGGCCATGTGACCCATAGAGAGAACAGTCGAGTACACTGTGCAAGTCCAGGTCACAAGCCAGAGCAAGCCATGGACCACAGCCAACATTTTTGTTCCCCTGGGATTATATTAGCTTGTGTGTGGGATGGGCCGGGTGCTTTCTCAAAATGACCAATCAACTTCCCAAACTTTCACACACTATGAGTGGGTCCACCTCCCAACCAAACCCTCCTTTCCCCAGGCTACACCGACAGACCTCTTTGGTCCAGCACCACCATCTGTGCCATTTTGACTTCTACTGGGGTTGTGCCTGCCTTCCCATGGTCCCACCCCAATCTCATGCTAGAAGGTGGAGGTGGGGACTTTTTTCTCTATCCAATTATCTTGCCAGCTTTTCACATACTATGGCCCTGTCCATTGATATTTCCATCTTTCCACACACTCAGAGTAAGAAGTGTAAGAACTTTCCCTGCTTCCACCTTGGCAATTGAGGGAGACTCCCCAGTGCTCTGGACAGACTGTCTACCAGTAAAAATATACAATACACAAAAATAACTAAAAATTAATCATTGATCAAAATATAAGAGGTGAAACTAAAACTAATTTAAAAGAATCATATTCTGGAATGCATGGAATAAGCAGTTAAAGACAATGGCCACTATGGATAATAAGTAACTTTTGAAACAAAATATAAAATATAATCACTATTATTAAAACATGGAGATTTTGGCAATTATATACAACCCTTTCCTTTTGCTGTAATAGAAAAAGGGTTTTTATTCAGTCTTTTCTACAAAGGCTTTGTCAAAATGTAGCCAAACCCCTCTTGCCTTTCTTTGGTATTACATTAAATGCAGTCTAATTTAGAAATAATAAACCCTAAAATTCTGTTTCCTTAATTCTTAAAAAAAAAACTTACCTTGGAATTGCATTGATCTTAATTCTTGACTTGTACCATTAAATTCTCTCTCTCTCTATGTGTGTGTACGTGTGTGTGTGTGTTTACACACACATATATATATGTTTATTTATGGTTATATTTATATGTATTTCAAAAATCTTTATTATTGCATCACCATTGAAGGAAGGTAACAAGGATTAAAATTACAAATTTTTTCCTACCAATGAAGACATAAAGACCTCTATAATCCTCCATGGATTCTATTACTTATTACCAGAGTATGAAAATCAATATTTTTTTTTTCAAAATGAAGTGTTCTGCTCATATTATCATAATGGTAGAAAGATTTTCACCCTCTTTAGTATTTCTTCAGAAATATTGACAATTAAAATATTTAAAAATTCATTTTACTTTGGAATTGTGCTTCCATCCCTTATCAACTAGCCATTCCTTCTCCTGATCAGTATTTGCTGAATTCACAAGTGGGTGAGTAAATTTGGTTTAGAAATATAAACCCTCCCACTTCCTGAAATTTCCAGCATATTTGTTATTGTAAAGGGGAAAAATTTCTTGCTGTAGCACTGCATGCTGATTGTAAGTGAGGAAGGACGTCATGTTTTCTTTTTCATCTGAGTTGTATGGCAAGAGTCCAACTTCTTGTCATACAAATCTCAAATTCTGATAGGTAGTGTACGCCATGTTGAGTATTCAGTAATACTGTCTACTTAGTTATGGAGAATGAAGGGTTGATTAGGTCTGGTGAACACCTATGCCAGGCAGCCTTTCCAGAGATTGACATATTCCAAAGAATGAATTTAATAACCTACACTGAAACAAATATTTTTCCTAATAAGAATATCTACCTCAGGAATGAAGATTCAATTGCAGCTAAAATTATACTGATAGGGCTGTACTGCAAAGTATAGTGACCAGAAGGGAGAGGGGAGGAGAGTAACGGTGGAAGGAAGAGGAAGAGCGTGGACAAAGAACATGTATGAATGACTCATAGACATGGACAACGGCGTGGAAACTGACTGTGGGAACAGGGGGTGTGGGATGGGTGGAGGAGGGCAAAGGTGGGGAAATTGGGACAATTGTAATAGAATAACAAAAAAATGATTAAAAAGTGTTATTTTGAAAAATATTTGATAATATCTAAACTAAAATATGATAAAACAGATGCTATGTGTGAGCATTGGTTTTTATTTAGGGTGAGTTTAATGGTAGAGTATAAGGTTGAGAATTTTGGGGAGGTAAAATGCAGGTTAGCTTTAGACATGTGAAGGTTGACAGAAAAAGGTAGAGACAGTGTTCATTTAGAATGTAAGCTTTAGATGACTACTACAATTAACTCTGTTATACTCTGTGTGCTGTTATTTCTTTCTATAACTTCAGAATTGCAGTTACTCTTAAGCTTATGGTTGAGTTTAAGTTAATATTGGGATGAAAACCATGGTAAGAATTACAAGTAACATTGATAATTGTTACATTTTGATGTGATATGTTTTTGGAGTTCTGTTTTAAAGGTGTTAGTGTTAGAGTTGTGAGAAGTGTAGAAATTAGTCTTTATTTTGAAGTAAAAATAGATTTAGCATCAATTTTCTTAAGTATGGTGTTGCATGTAAACCAATGTAAACTCAGTCTTCCAAAGAGTGCAAGTAAGTATTGACCAACTTTCTAAACAGTTACTAAAAACTATGTGGGTTACAATTCTAAAACTGTAATTGGCATTATATTATAATTATATTTTTGAAAACAAAAAGCCTCCCGTCCACTGTATTCAGCAACACATTCTTTCATCCATAAAAATGTATTCTAAGAAATGCACTTGCGTTTGCACTTCAATTGTAATCTGTATGTTGCTGAAGTCTATGAAGAAAATATGTCTAAAACAGTCAAATTATCATCTCCAGTATGGTTTTCATTCTGTGAAAGCTGTAGTGCAATATTTGAACTCTCTTATTTTAATTCATACCAAGTGTGATTTTGGAATCATTTATCAGCAGAGAACAGAATTCCTAAATATACTCTCTTCTCATTATGTAATAAATAGTTTAGACTTTGCAGATGATTGTATGTGTTATTTTGAAATTTATATGACAGTATCTAAAATAAAATGATTAAACCAGAAAAAAATATGTAGAGTCAGACAAATCATATCTGCCTAGAAAGATAAGCCTATTAGAGCATATCTTGGCCAGTAGGAACTTTTTTCTTAGGTGAATACCAACAAAATGATATCTTATTTTCCAAATTATATTTTTTCCTTCTGATTCAATATTTATATTTGATTTGTATATTAAATGAGCCAGCCGTTTGTGCTAATCTCCACTTTGCATAATATGATGAAGCTATTAATAGTTTCTAGTTAATCTGTCTTATTTAGGTCTCCCCTCAACTAATGAGTCTAGGACAGTTTGTAGTAAATTGATATTTTTGTTACTCAGCATTATTTTACATTTCTACTTCATTTTCGTTTGGAGGAGAGGGAAGTAAAATAGCACTACAGCATTCCTCTGGGAAATCATTCTTTTCTATTTTCTTGATAAGTGATGTGTGAGATTGACTCTTCTCTCCACTCTATTCTATGTTCTGGGAGTAGAACCTGGTTAAACTACTGTTTTATCCCAATATTCAGTAACAGGATTAACACAGCAATTGGACTGTTATCCAGTCAGAGTTCATGTGACGAGAGAACATTTGCTGAGGCTGGTGGGGGGAAAATTAGCTTTTATTCCTCTATGTGGATGGTGTGAAGAGTTCAAGTCAAGACCGGCTGAAACCACACTACCTACCTGAAGGAGTGGGAACACTTGCCAAAGGGACAAGTTTGAAGTTTCAGATAAATTATTGCTGTAGAGTGGAAAGCAGAGAGATGGAGAAAAATGGACCTTTGGTTGTATCATTTGATCCACTGGATTAAACCTCATCTCAAACATGTATACCTAGACTCTTAAATTACCGATGAATAGATTTACTTCAGAATTAAGGTGATTTAATTTAGATTTTCTGACACTCTGATGATACAGCCAAAGAACTGTTGCTCAACTGATAAAGAAGTGAAAGCTTATTCATCAAAATTATTTTCTTTATTGATGGATAAACTTGATCATCAGGAAAACATCACTTAAAAGGGGTGTGTGTGTGTGTGTGTGTGTGTGTGTGTGTGTGGTGTGGTTCTTGTGATTGGGAAGCACAAACAAGTGAAGAGTGGAGCATAGGTCAGGTGTGAACCTTGTTACAAGCAGATGCTTGTTTCTGACCTTTAGACCTTAGAGGAAATACCACTTTGAAACCCGTGCTTTTTCTGATGCTGAACATAACTGATTGTTTTACGCTGTGAATTTCTTGGACACTGTGCAAGCCTGTTTTAGAGGTTTAAGCTATGGGGCTCACAGCCTCCTTGATGTCCTTAAAAGGACAAGAAACATTGGCATGCTCCTTCTTTTTCTTCACATTTGGGCACTCCTAACTAGGGGGGGGATCAACAATGGCAGCTGCCTGCAATTTCCCCAATTTACTATAATTTCCTCTGGCCTTTGCACTTCAAATGAGCAAGAGGAATTTCTTTTAAAAATGTTTCAGATAAATGCTATACTTATGTTCCATAATAAACTCTAAGTTATAATCTATCTTTTCCTCCAATAAATCTTACCATACCTATGTTGGATTTCCTGTGACATCCACCCCTACCAGACAAGTTTCTTTCCACCTTTATTTCCACATTGTAAGATTAACTCTTGGTTTTGTTTCTTCACTGTGGTAAACCTTTTTAAAAAGGTCAATTTTAGAAACTCTTTTGGTTTAAGTATTTTCCTTTTGTTTCTATTTTGAAATACTGCAAGTTTGCATCTAATTTTTCAAAGAGTGAGCATTTTTATTATTTCAAATCTGACTGAGCTAGATTTGAAGTCTTAGGCATACATGGTTTAAAGGAAAATGTCTTGGAAATCATTCCTTTGATTTTATCAACATGATAAACTCTTACAACATGTCCAATTAGTGGGTTGAATTACCTGCATTGGCTCTCTATATGAAGTCCTTCTTTTCTTTTCACTCCTCACTCTTTAATATCTAAAACATGTATTGGCTCTGATGTTCCACTATAAATATGCCTTCAAAAGTTTTCAATTCTAAACATGAAATCCAGTCTCTAATCTTATTTTTATGCCACTTCTATTGCACCTCACAACACTTAGCTTTATTTCTCATACAATTTTTTACTATAGCAATTAGGATGCAGAATCTTAAGTTTTGCTCTTTCTCCTCACATCCAAAATACAGGCATTTCAAATAGTTCCCTCTTTAATCTTTATCTATTTCCTTTTTTGTGCGTTCATGATACACTTCCAACAACTTAAAATCAACTCCATAGATAACTTCAAATTCTATCTCCATCATTTCCAATTACTGTGCTGAGCACCACATCCTAAACGTTCAATGTCTGCTTAATATCTCCATTTGGAAGCCTCTACATTATTTTAAATTTAACTGATACCATTATCTTTGACCCTGAATTAGAGCTTTTTCCTTACTTAACTAGGACTTCGTATTTATTTAGATTTATTCTCTTGAAGCTAATGTCCATTCATTCGGCAATTTCTCCATATTACATATTTGGGCTTCTCTTATATTTCCCTCCTGCAATTCTGAAACAAAATTCTAATTATCTCTTGACTGATCCCTTGCAATAATTTCCTCCCTAGACTCTTCATATCCATGGTCTTCTTTCTCATGTACAGTAACAACCTTTTTAAAGAACAACTCTGTTCTTTTTAGACCTACTTTTAAACTCTATCATTGTAAAATAATGCAATTACAATGTCCTGACATAGCCTTTAATCACCTCTACTACTTTTTCCAACATTACTCCTTGTTTTTCCACCACCTGAAGAGTGAGGATTTTTCACCATTCATTACCTGTCCTGTCCACGCAAATCCTTATAATGAAGTAATTTTCCTACATCTCTATCTGTGAGAGTTCAAGTGTGAAGCTGCAGAAACATCCAAGCTTTCAGAATTCCTTCTTTCCCTACTTGCCTCTTTTCTCTGACCTTTCAATGGAGATGCCCTGTCTATTTTTTACTTTTACTAAGTCAAAAAGTTTTGTTATTGATAGTATTTTTAACTTGTTACTTTTTATTTTCAATTGTTACTTAAAAAAGACTTACTATGTAAATATTGCATTTGTGCATGCCCTCTTGCTAAGAAAGGCATAAATTCCTGGAGAATTGGTAATTCATACAGTTCATTTTTCTATTCTTTATAGTGCCTAGTGAAGAAACTGAATAGGTACTTAAGTAAATCTTTGAACTTATTGCCAATTCTATGCAAACTTAATAAGGTTATGAAATAGTTCTCAATACTTTGAACTTTTTAATTCTTTATAAGCAATTACCTTCTCTAAATGCAGCAATAATTTTCTTCTCTTAATGTATGCATAATAGAGCTCAATGTAACATCAGACTGAACCGGTGTAAAAATGTGATGGGTCCACAAATAAACAATATAATTAGAGCCTCAAATGTTTTCTCACAATCTCTTGCACTTTTGTAGCAGCTATAGCTGGATTCAAGGACAAAATTTGCTGCTGAGTAGTTATATGGCATTGGCCAGAACATATAACCTTTATAAGCTGATTTTGTTATTTGTAAAGAAAGAATAACACTCCATATTGACATTAAAGCTAAATACAACAATGCATGTAACGAAGTGATACCGAGAATATGCTCCATACACAATAGTTGCTATTGACGACATCACCTATGATGGACTACTTTTTCTTAGCTAAAAATTCCACCTCATTATACAAAGCGAGAGCTCTGAAACTTTCGATGACTCCCTGGGCATGATTGCTCCTCTCAGGTTTTATCACACATTGCATTCCCTGCTTTTTAAAAATTGCTGAGATTCTTCTTCACTTAAATCATTAAATCTGCCATGATGACTTATCGTCAAATTGTTACATGAAAATAGAAAAATTGGCAGTCATTTTTCACTTATTGGGATTTAAAACTGTTTCATTTGTATAGCACAGTACCCCACAGATGGGAGCCTTATTTTTTATTAACTTTTAATAATATAAATGTTTTGATCTATCCCACTATCTTATTACCATATATATGATAGAGCATTCTCTAAATTAGAAACATATTGAGTGCACATTTTGAAGAAGAAATCTTTATAAACTTCCATAACTCTTGATCAGTGCAGCAGAAGTACCAGTACACATCACACTGTCATTATCAATCATTTCTGATGTCTGTCTATTGCTTCACTGTTTACAAAACACTATCACCACATCATCAACTTTATATTTTGCAAAACCCAGTCAGGAAGGCAGGACAGATATCATTATTTCAATATTACAAAGGATGAAACTGAGGTTCTCAAAAATTAACTTGCATAAATATAATGGAGAGTCACATTCAGAATAGTCTTCTGATTTCTAATCAAAGATATTTTCATCTACTATCCTTAATTCATAATGTTCGTGAGCTGTATGGTAAAATAAATATGTTTACTAGTACCAGAATTGAATTATTTTAAATTATTTTAAAATATTTTTTCTAATTTTTCAATTACAGTTGCTATACAATATTATATTAGTTTCACATGTATAGCCCAGTGATTAGATATTATATAACTTTATCATCCCAGTAAATCTCATACCATCTGACACCATACATAGTTATTGGAATACTATTGCATGTATTCACTGTGCTGTATTTTATATCTCCATGACCGTTCTGTAACTACAATTTGTACTTCTAAATCTCTCCATATTTTTCACCCATCCTTCCAACTCCCTCCAATCTGGCAACTGTCAAAATGTTCTCTGTGTCTATGATTCTATTTTTGTTTTGTTTCTTTATTCTGATTTTTAGATTTGATTGTTTATAGATATGTATTTATATGCATTGCATTGTTCATATATTTTATCTTTTGGTCTTCTTTTCAAAGAAGACCTTTTAACATTTCCTGTAATCCTGGTTTGGTGGTGATAAACTCCTTTAGCTTTTCCTTTCTGGGAAGTTCTTTATAGATCGTTTGATTCTAAATAATAGCTTTTTGGGTTGAGTAATCTCATTTGTAGGTCCTTGCTTTTCATCACTTTGACTATGTATTGCCAATTCCTGCAAAGTTTCTGTTGATAATTAGCTGGAAGTCTTATAGGAGCTCCCTTGTATGTAACTAACTACTAATCTCTTGCTGCTTTTAAGATTCTGTCTATCTTCAAACTTGGCACTTTAATTATGAGTGGGCCTTTATGCATCCATATTGGATGGGACTCTCTGTGCTTCCTGGACTTTTATGCCTATTTCCTTCACCAAATTATGGAAGTTCTCTTTCATTATTTTTTCAAATAGACTTCCAATTTCTTGTTCTTTCTCTTTTCCTCCTGGCACCCCTATCATGTGAATGTTGATGTACTTGAAGTTGTTCCATAGGCTCCTTACACTATCTCCGTATTTTCGGATTCTTCTTTCATTTTGCTGCTCTGATTGGGTAATTTTTCTTCCTGTATTTCAAATGGCTGATATGATTCTCAGAGCCATCTACTCTACTGTTGATTCCCTATAAATTATTATTCATTTCAGTTAGTGTAGCCTTCATTTCTGACTGGTTGTTTTTTATGGTGTTTATGTCTTTTTTCATGCCATTGAAGTTTTCACTAAGCTCCTTGAATATCCTTATAAATATTGTTTTGCATCTGTACATGATAGTTCACTTGCTTCCATTTCATTTATTGATTTTTCTGGAGATTTCTTCTTTCATTTGGGACCTGTTTCTTTGCAATTGCATTTTGGCTGCTCCCTTATGTTTGCTTCTATTAGATACAGCTGCTACATCTCTCAGACTTGGCAGAGTGGCCTTATGTAGTAGGTGTCTTGTAGGGGCCAGTGGAGCAGCCTCCCCCATCACCTAAGCTGGGCAAACCCTGTGTGGGCTTTGTATATGATCCTGTTATAATTTAGCCTTGATTGCTGTTAGTATCACTGAGAGGGATCGAACCTCAGGCCAATTAGCTGTGAGGACCAGCTGTGAGACCAGCTGTGACACCGCAGAAGAGCTACTATGCAAGAATCAATCCTGTGGAACAGGACTTGTTCTAGTGAGGCTTTGGTGCCCATCTAGTCTGTCCCTTATATATGTCACTGGTGGAGGTAGTAAGGTTGTAATCTGATGAGGTCTGAAGCTGTCCACTGGGTGCACTGTCTCTGGGGCCTCCTGGGAGATGCACAGTCAGCCACTGCTTGTGCTCTCTCTGAGCCAGCTGGCAAGAGCTACAAAGAAATCTGTAAATGGCTGTTACTTGTGTTGGGCTTAGAGGTACCCAAGAGAGGCTAAATGGTAAACCAAGGCTGGATGCTGCTAGTGTCAGGCCTGAGGGTATACAGTGAGGGCACTCATATGGAAAAGTTACTGGGAACTGCTTAGATGGGTATGCAAATTGGGGTTGTGGGGACTGCAGGAATCACCAGGGCAGGGCAAAAAAATATGAACCAGGTTGATGGAGACTCAGGTATGGTGCCTACCTGTTGGCTCTGTGGGAGTATGTCTCAGAAAAGGAACAATGGCCTCTGCCAGCACTTTTGTTTGGGAGAGGCTGTTTCTCCAGCTCTTGCCCTGATGCCAGGAAATTCGGTTCCTCCATGTATTTCCCTCATTCCATTCAAGCTGCTGCCCAGTTTTCAAGCTCAGAGGATGTGAATCCGAGTGAATCCCTGTGTGGGCCCTTTAAAAGGAACTCCTTGGGGACTCCTGAAGCCTCCATCTTACTCAGCCTCAATCTCTGCTGGTGTTTACAGCCAGAAGTTATAGGAATTTGTCTTCCTGGCAGTGGAACCCTGTGCTGAGGTTGTGGTGTTAGGTTGGGACCCCTCATTCCTCAGGGGGGTACCTCTGCAACCAAGATATTCCTCTTGATTTTAAACCACCACACATGGATGTGGGACAAACCCATTCCACATTTCTGCCCCTCCTATAATCCTCAATGCAGCTTTTAATTTAAATCCCTAGTTGTAGGATTTGCATTCAGCTAGTTTCAGGTGGTTCTGAATGATGGTTGTTCTATAGTTTAGTTGTATTTCTGATGTGATTGTGGGAGAATTCATGTATTGTGCTGACACCTTGACTAGAAAAGAAAAAGCAGAATTTTAAAACAAACTAGGTATTCTAAAAAATTAACAATCTTGTTCTTGTCAAATAATACAGTAAGAAATTATTTTCATGTTATTATCCATATTTTATGGTTAAGTATGAGTTTACAGCATTTTTATCTTGATATTAAACCCCTCCAGCTTTCAGTAATTTTGTGCTTTCTTCTTTCACTTTGTTCTTTTTTTTTTTTTTTTTTTTTTTTTTTTTTTTTTTTTTTTTTTTTTTTTTTTTTTTTTTTTTTTTTTTTTTTTTTTTTTTTTTTTTTTTTTTTTTTGGCATGTAGACTAGTGGCAGCTAAGTCAGTCAGTAAATAAGGGAACATTCAAAAACATATATATAGAGAGAGAGACTATAGAGTACATATTCTCTATATATTAGAGTATGTCTTTTCACAAAAGTGAAAAAAAAGATGCTGATAAATAATTCGATTGTTTATCCTATTCAACTTCTGGTGACTTATATGAACTATAGCAAAATCATTGATAAAAACCTACTGTAATAAATATGTATATAGGGAAACATTTATTTATTTGTATTTTTAATTATATTTTATTGACTATGCTATTACAGTTGTTCTGATTTTTTCCCCTTTGCTGTCTCTCAACCCAGGACCCACCATTCCCTCAGGCAATCCCCACACCTTTGTTTATGTCCATGGGTCATGTGTGTAAGTTCTTTCACTACTCCATTTCCTATACTGCACTTTACATTCCCATGGCTATTCTGCAACTACCTATTGGTACTTCTTAATCTCCTCACCTCTTAACCCATTCCCTCACACCCACCTCCCATCTGGTAATCATCAAAGTGTTCTCTGTATCCATGATTCTGTCATATTCTTCTGTTTGCTTAGTTTGTTTTTTAGATTCAATTGTTGATAGATTTGTATTTTTGCCACTTTATTGTTCATAGTTTTAATCTTCCTTTTCTTAAATAAGTCCTTTTAACATTTCATATAATAATGGTTTGGTGATGATAAACTCCTTTTGTTTTTTTCTTGTCTGGGAAGCTCTTTATCTGCCCTTCGATTCTAAATATCTTTGCTGAGTAGAGCAACCTTGACTGTAGGTTCCTGTTTTTTATGATTTTGAATATTTCTTGCCAATACCTTCTAACCGGCAAAGTTTCTTTTGCAAAATTAGCTAGCAGTCTTACAGGAACTTCCCTGTAGGTAATTAACTTCTTTTCTCTTTCTGCTTTTAAGATTCTCTCTATCTTTAACCTTTCACACTTTAATTATATGTGTCTTGGAGTGGGCCTCTTTGGATACATCTTGTCTGGGACTCTCTGTGCTTCCTGGACTTGCATGTCTATTTCCTTCACCAAACTAGGGAAATTTTCTTCCACTATTTTTTCAAATAGATTTCCAATTTCTCGCTCTTTCTTTTTTCATCTGGCTCCCTTATGATGCAAATGTTGGACCTCTTGAAGTTGTCCCAGAGGCTGCTTAGAGTATCCTCATTTTTATTGGAATTTTTTTCTTATTGTTGTTCTGATTGGTTGTTTTCTTCCTTATGTTCCAAATCATCGATTGATTCTTGGCTTCATCAACTCCACTGCTAGTTTCCCCTAAATTGTTCTTTATTTCAATTAGTGTATCCTTCATTTCTGACAAGATCTTTTGAATGCTGCTGAGGTCCTCACTAAGTTCCTTGAGATCTTTATAACCAGTATGTTGAACTCTGCATCTGATAGATTGCTTATCTCCATTTCATTTTTCTCTTTTTCTGAAATTTTGATCTGTTCGTCCATTTGGTCCATGTTTCTTTATCTCCTCATTTTGGAAGCCTCCTTGTGTTTGTTTCTATGCATTAGGTAGAACTGTTTTGATTCTGTGTCTTGGTAGTGTGGCCTAATGTAATAGCTCTCCTGTAGGGACCAATGGCCCAGCCTCCCTTATCACACAAACTGCATACTCGAGATAGACCCTTCATGTGGACTGAGTGTACCTTCCTCTTGTGGGTGAGCTTTGGTTGCTGTTGGGAGATCAGTGGGAGGGATTTACCCAAGACAGTCAGCTGCAAGGATTGGCTATGACCACTTATTGTCAATTGCCACCCTCTATGGAAGGTCAGCTGTACAGGGTCAGGGTGGTGGTGGTGTGATATGGTCTATAGCTGTCCACTGGGTATCCTCAACCCGGGGTTTCTCTGGTGGTACAGGCCAAGGTCAGCCCCCACCTGTGTTTTGTCGAGGGCCACCCTGTCTGAGCTATAAAGCTGTCTGAGACTGCTGCTACTTGTGCTGGGCTTGGAGAGTCCCAGGCAAAGCCACACTGTGAATCTAGGCTGGCTGCTGTTAGTGCCAAGTGTGGAGCTCACTGAGACAAGCTGTTGCTGTCTTGATAGGATTTAGGAAGTTGTGAGCATGAACCAAGACCAACCATTCATATGGAAAAGTACCTTGGGTGGGCCATAAATTGGGTGGGGCAGAATCTCTGGGGATCTCCAAGGCAGGTCAAACAGTATTAACCAGGTTGGTGGTGTCTCAGTTATGGCACCAGTTTGTTAGCTCTGTTTGGGAAGGGTTTAGCAAAGGAACAATGAATAACCTCTGCTCGCCTTGATGTCAGACACTTCAGTTTCTCCCTGTATACCAGTGGTGCCTTTCAAGCTGCTACCCTGGTGCTGGAGCTCAGAGGGAGTGAGTCTGAGTAGGTGAGTCCATGTGTGGGCTCTTGAGAAGAACTGCTTGGGGCCCCAGAAATTTCTTTCACTGACTCAACCCTCACTGATTTTTGTAGCCAGTATTCATGGGGACGTATCTTGCTGGCACTGGAACCCTGGGCTGGGGGCCTGATTTGGGTCTGGTATTCCTTGCTCCCAAGATATCCTTCCCAAGTTCTTATCCACCACATGTGTGAGGACCAGCCATTCTGCATCTGCACCCTTCCTATCAGTCTGGATGGATGTGGCTTCTTTAATTCCCATAGTTTGTCAGACTTCCATTCAACTTGATTTCTGATCGCTCTAAGTGATGGTTGTTCTATATTTTATTTTTAATTTTGATGTGGTTATGTGAAGAGGTGAGCCATGTCTGCCTACCCACCAGCTTGCCTGGAAGTCAGGGAAATATTTAAATATGATTAGCCTCATCCACTATTATAAGAGTCCAATAATAAATCATGGGCAGAGGTATTTGTCCATGAAGATGTTTTTCTGAATACCAGAAATAAGTGATAGCATTTATATTTTAACTATTGGAATCACCTCTTTTAAAAGGTGACTCTTTTTATTTATTTCTCCTGAGAACTGATTCTCATGGCTCAAAATAACTCAGGGTTATTTAATTTTGGACATAAAAAGTTTCTCCTCAAGAATTTTGGTGTAACACAAACATTGGTAAAATGGGAATAGTATACTTACATCATAAAAATTTTGTGAAGCATAATTTTCTATACCTGTTACATAATAAATATTCAGGGCATGCTATTATTAGTAGTATAATTCTCCTCCCCACTTCAATATTAAATATATTGTGTAGCTGATAGCAAAAAAGATCACAATTTTCCACCCCTTCCTGTTTGCATGCCTTTTGTAAGGTAGCGTTATAGCTTCTCCACAGTAGGCCCAGTGATTTGCTTTTACAAATAGTACGTAGCGGAGATGCCACTGTGCCTCACACACTTTTACCTTGTCTCCTGGGACCTCTGCCTCCATCACATAATCAAGCCCAGGCAAACCTAATGAAGAATGTTTAAAAGTCATGTGACATAAAGGAGACTGAGAGAACTTTTATTTTGATTACCCAAGTTTTGTTAAGTAGCTTCTTTCTTGAAATTAAATGAAGTGACCACATGAATGAGCCCAGCTGGCACACATTTATTTTGTGTACACCGAGTGTACTGATGTAAAGTGGATGTGGTTTTGTTTTTCATAAGGAATGAAGACAACAAACCATATAAAAAATGAAAAGAGATCATCTTAAGAAGCACTAAATACCTTAAAATTAAATGTTGCACCATGAATATTTTCTTTGTATGAATAAATTCTGAAAATACTTACTTCAATCACCTATGCAGAAACCTTAATTTAATCTGACATAAAATTCTTTATTTTTTTTATCTAAATGAGAATTTTAATTTCTTGCAGTATGTTAACCAAATACATCTATCCAGTGTTCTTTCTATAACAATAAACAAGAAATTGAAAAATTAAGTGTACTTACTCTTGATAAATTAGCCCCTTTTTTTAACCCTTCATTTTGGTATTTAATAAGATTTCATAAGATTGAAAAATATCCTGGGGTAAAAATACAGGTAAGTTTAACTAGCACCTCTTGTAACATAAAACATACCTAGACATTATAGTCATCCTTTAGAATGAGACAAATGAAATGAACACTATTAGAATAGAAGAATGGTAAAACAATTTAACTCTGACAAACACCTGGGAAATCCAAGCATTTCGGTTATGAAATTTCCAGACAGAAGAAATTTTTTTCTCACGTTTGAAATATTTATAGCATTTCCCACTCTAAACAAACAAGTTTCCTAATTTAACATAAGCTTCCTCATTTAGCATAAGCTTCCTCATGCTAATTAAGTAACTTTAAATATTATTTGTTCAGGTCAATGACACCTCTTTATCCACCTTATTTTCCCACCAGAGATATATGTATGACATCCGGACACAGTTAGGGAATACATTTAACGGGAGGTTCCCATGGTCTGCATCATCTATTGTTTGAAACACAATAAACTGGCAGTGAGTGAATCTATAATAAAACCAGCAACCGTTTCTTGGCACCTGGAAACACATGATGTGTAACAATTACTAATTACTTTGAAGGGCAAATTATCACTCTTATACAAACCTTACAACTATTAGTGACTAGAATAGGTATACACTATTTCTAACTCAGACAGTTCTCCTCTCACTCATAACCAAATGTTCTTGTATCACCTTTCAAGGGACTAAGAAACCAATGAAGTGATAATTGAAGACTTAGTGACACTACACCTCTTTCTTTCATTTACATATAAGAGCAAACATAATACAATGTCTTCTAAGGGGATCCATAGAGGGGAAAAAAACAGTTCAGCTTAATGAGAGAGTATTATTATTAGACTCTAGTATCAACTCATGGTCAAGAAAATATCTTTTAAAAATATTTTCAAGATTTTTGTGACTAAGCTTTTCATCTTTATGATCACTGGCTTAAATACTTAAAAATATCTGTTAGAATTAATAGATGATATTTGTAGGAATTTTAGAGGTGGACAATAGACTGTGTAAAATATTTTCAATTTCTATTGCCTTCAAATGCTGTTTTACTTATTACTTATCTCTTTTATTTTCTCTTTAAATAAACATTTAAAAAAGAGATTTCATTTATTTATTCTTAGATAGAAGGGAAGAAAGGGAAAAAAAGAGGGAGAGAAACATCAATGTGTGGTTGCCTCTCATGCGCCCCCTACTGGGGACCTGTCCTGCAGCCCAGGCATGTACACTGACTGGGAATCGAGCCAACAGCCCTTTGGTTTGCAGGCTGGTGCTCAGTCCACTGAGCCACACCAGCAGAGGCTACTTCTCTCATTTCAAGTAAAACAATCAAGTGTTAATTCTTTAATGAATGACTAAAGCATTTTGATAGCTAATTTTATTTCATAATACAATTAATTTGTAGTTTATCTATTTAAATAGTTAATCATTTAGCAAAAATATCCTAGATTATGTTTACCAAATTCAAATAGAAGTTGAGTTTAATGTTGACCAGCTAACTGCCAAAATTATACATGCACAATTAGAGGGAAAGACCTCATTAAATTGGCAAAATAACAAAAACAACGTAAACTTTTAGTGAGAATACTGGCATCTCAATTGAACAAAAACTGGAAAGAGAAATGGAAATTATCCTTGAAGGATTTAGGATTCACTGTTAAGTTCACTTTTATTACTGGATAGTCAATGATTTTTTTTTTTTTTATTTTCAAAAGAATGAGTTTAATCCACAAAATAAGAAGTTTTGATTTATAAATACAAGTTCTTTATGTATAAAGTATGAAACTTAAGTTGAAAAACTTGATAGTATTATCAGAAGCTTTTCATTTCGAACCTGTGATTGGTTTCCAGCCTATTTCCTGTCCACATCAAGAGCGTCATGAGTCATTGTTTCTCTAGACTGTACTTTTTCCCCTTCGATGAATTATCTTTCCAGTAGAAATATGATTGACCTTCTCCCTTTAGGTCTTTTTTCCTTCCTTTTTTTTCTAACTTGAATTGCTTAGAATGTTTATTTTGAGTCTCTGGGTCATCCTGAATATGACTGTAGACCATATGGGAAATAGCTTTTCCTTTTGTATGATGTGACTACCATAATCAGTTGACATAATACATATCTATCATGATGCTTGATAATCAGAGACTTTAAAAAATTAGTAGGTGGTTAGGCAAATGGATTCTGGAATCAGAATGCTTGGGTTCAAACCTCAGCTCTAAAACTTACTATCTGTGTGTATTTCTTGGGAAAGCTGAATACATTTCCTAAGCTTTTATTTATTTATTTTTAATCTGGTGAAAGGGAATAATACTAATGCTTGGCCTAAATTACATTTATTGGTGAGAAAAATTATAGCCTTTATGGAAACTAAGCATCGAGGGAAAAAGCTAAGACATAAAAATACATTATTATGGTAGGGAGGTTAATTACATTTTTAAAATTTTTTAAAACAATTTTATACATTTATTTTAGAGAGAAGAGAAGGGAGAGAGAAAGAGGGAGAAACATCAGTGTGTGAGAGGAACATCAATCGGTTGCCTCTCTCACACCCACAAACAGATATCTGTCCCACAACCCCGGCATGTGCCCTGACTGGGAATCAAACTAGCGACCTTTCAGTTCACAGGCCAGCACTCAATCCACTGAGTCACACCAGCCAGGGCATATTTTAAAATAAGGTAGTACACTTTAAAATTGTTTTAATGTGCCCTGGCTGGTGTAGCTCAGTGGATTGAGCGTGGGCTGGGAACCAAGCAGTCCTGGTTTGATTCCCAGTCAGGGCACATGCCGGGGTTGCAGGCCAGGTCTCCAGTGAGGGCCATGTGAGGAGCAACCATACATTGCTGTTTCTCTCCCTCTCTGTCTCCCTCCCTTCCCCTCTCTCTAAAAATAAATAAATAAAATCTTTTAAAAAATTGTTTTAATGTATTAATCTTGTAATTTATGTATATTACAATCTGGGAAAGAAAAAAATATGTTGGAGTATATAACTATATATCTACATAACTATACCTGTATATATAAACAAATCTATTATGTTTATAACCATGAGTATTTGTGCTACCATTTAAAGAAAATCTTTGTAACAAGAAGATAAGAAAATAAGATATAAATGTTTTGCCTGGCTGGTGTAGCTCAGTGGATTGAGCGTGGGCTGGGAACCAGAGGGTCACGGTTCGGTTCCCTGTCAGGGCACATGCCTGGGTTGCGGCCGGGTCCCCAGTGAGGGCCATGTGAGAGGCAACCATACATTGCTGTTTCTCTCTCTCTCTGTCTCCCTCCCTTCCCCTCTCTCTAAAATAAATAAATAAAAATCTTAAAAAAAAAAGATATAAATGTTTTGTATTAAAATGCCATGTACAATGCAAATATGTAAATGTAACTTTAGCAATTTAAAAATATCTTTCTAATCTCTAGCATTCTTAAATAAATTTTCTCAGTCAAATAAAATGCAGTGAACATCTTTACTTTAAATGATTATTTTCATTGTTAAGAAAAATTACAGGGGTTATTAAGTTTAAAAAATGACAATCAAGATAAGTACTCCTGAGGAAATTCTCTCCACAATTCCTAACACCCTGAGATAACTTGTTCCAAACAATTAAGTGTGTCTACTTCCATTTTTCGATGAATATGTTTTATAAAAATAGGTATTAAATGAATATTTTGT
This sequence comes from Micronycteris hirsuta, assembly GCA_004026765.1. Lineage (NCBI taxonomy): Eukaryota > Metazoa > Chordata > Mammalia > Chiroptera > Phyllostomidae > Micronycteris > Micronycteris hirsuta. The sequence goes on along the minus strand of PVJI01001140.1, from coordinate 99,248 downwards.
AATTTGTTGAAAATCTCTTTGCTTAGCCCAATGCTTGGCATATAGTAGAGACTTAATACTTATTTTAGTGCAGGAGTAAATGAATAATTAAGTTCTAATAAACAGCAGAGAAAATTTAGTTTGAAAATATTTGATTAAATTTGTAAAATAAACAGGAATTATTTTATATATTTATATCAGTTTGGTGAACAAATGCACATTTACTACATTAAGCTTTGCATTCAAGGAACAAAAAGTATCTCTCCATTTATATACATCATATATATTTCACAAGGGAGGTCTCATTTTTTTCAAGTATATTTCAGGTATTTTTATTTTTGATTGAAGAGTTGAGGAATATACAGTAACAATAACAGCAAGAGGGGTCATTTTACTTAATTCTTAATAGAAGTACTTCTAGTGTTTCCTTGCTCAGTGTGATGTGGGCAGGTGGTTTCAGAAAGATACTGTGTAACATACTAATAGAGAATATTTATTCACATTTTTCTATGAATATTTATAAGAAATGCTTTTTCTGGTTAATCAAAATGACCATCTTTCTTCTTTGAACTATCAATGGGATAAATTCAAGGGATCAAATTCTTTTTTACATAATTTTTAAATTTTCAGTTACAGAAGACAAAATATTACATTAGTTTCAGGTGCACAACACAGTGACTAGACATTTATATAACTAATGAAGTTATTATACCAGTAAATCTGGTACCTATCTGAAACCATACACAGTTACAATATTATTGACTATATTCTTTATTCTGTACTTTATATCCCAATGACTATTTTTTTTAAGATTTTATTTATTTATTTTAGAGAGAAGGGAAGGGAGGGAGAGAGAGGGAGCGAAACATCAGTGTGTGATTGCCTCTCGTGCACCTTCTACAGGGGACCTGGCCTGCAACGCAGGCATGTGCCCTGACTGGGAATCGAACCAGCTACCCTTTGGTTGGAAGGCTGGCACTCAGTCCACTGAACCACAGCAGCCAGGGTTATCCTATCTGGCAACCTTCAAAATGGTCTCTGTATCTATGAAGTGTTTTATGTTGTATTTGTTTATTTTTTTATTCTTTTTTGGGATTCTATATATAAATGAAATCCTATGGTATTTCTCTTTCTTGTTCTCTGTCTGACTTATTTCATTAACATAATACCTTCCAGGTCTATCCATGTTGTTACAGATGAAAAGAGTTCACTTTGCTTTATGGCTGAGTAATATTCCATTGTATACATGTACAGCTTCTTTCTTAATTCATCTATTGATGGACACTTAAGTTGCTTCAGTATATTTGCTGTGGTAAATAATGCCCCAGTAAATGTGTGGGTGCCTATGTCTTTTGAATTTGTGTTTTGGGTTTCTTTGGATAAATACCCAGAAGTGGAATTGCTGGGTCCTCCTTCGTTTCTTGTCATAGCCTTTGTTTTAAAGTCTATTTTGTCTAGTATCTGTATTGCTACACCAGACTTTTGTTCGTTCGTTTGTTTGTTCCATTTTCATGAAATATCTTTTTTCTCCCTTTATATTTAGTCTGTGTGTTTCTTTTGATCAGAAGTGACTGTCTCCTAGGCAACATATGTAAGGCTCTTGTTTTCTGTTCCATTCAGCCACGCCATGTCTTTTTAATTTTTTTTTTTAATTTTAAAGTCGCTGTTTACATTTGATATTATTCTGTTTTAGTTTCAGATTTACAGCATAGTGGTCAGATAATTACACTTTATAGAGTGGTCCTCCCAATATTTCAAGTACCCACCTGGCTCCATACATAGTTGTTATGATTATTGACTATATTCATTATGCTATAATTTACATCTCTGTGACTATTCTGTAACTGCAAACTTGTACTTTATAATTACTTGACCTTTTCACCAAGTCCCCCAAACCCTTCCTTTTATCAACTGTCAGTCTGTTCTCTGTATCTATAAGTCTTTTTCTATTTTGTTTAAAGACTCAATGTCTTTTTTTTTTTTTTTTTTTTTTTTTCAGAGAGAGAAGGGAGGGAGAAAGAGCAATGTATGGTTGCTTCTCACATGGCCCTCATCTGGGACCTGGCCCGCAACCCAGGCATGTGCCCTGACTGGGAATCGAACTGGGACCCTCTGGTTCCCAGCCCGCGCTCAATCCACTGAGCTACACCAGCCGGGCCAAGACTCAATGTCTTTTGATGAGAGTATTTAATCCATTTACATTTAAAGCAATGTAGTTATTGCTATTTTATTATTCATAGTGTTAATCTTCTTTCTTTTCCTTAAAAAATTCCCTTTAACATTTTTTGTAATGCTGGTTTGGTGGTAATGGACTCCTTTAGCTTTTTCTTGTCTGGGAAGCCTGGGAGAGATTAAGCAGCAAACTGTGTCTGCCTGCCAATAGTATTGGACTTGGGGTTGCTTAGCAAGAGGTGTGGGGAATGCTGAGTCCAGATGCTGCTTGTTTGGGGTTTGTGAACCTTTGAGAGATTTTTAGAAAGTCCCCAGTATGATCCAATACAGGCTGTTTGTATGTAAAAGACATTACAAGTGGCTTGGGAAGGCTTTACGGTTGGGTGTGGTAGGGTCTGCAAATCACCAGGGCAGGGTTTCCAGTGTTGCATTGATGGAGACTCAGATATGGTGCACTTGTAGACCATGTTGGGTAAAGGATCAATAAAGGGACAATGGCTTCTGCCAGCACTTCTGTGGAGAGAAAGATACCCTCTAGCCTGTGCCCTGAGGTCAGAAAATTTAGTTCCTCCCTGTATGTCCCTGGTGCCTTTTGAGCTGCCATCCCAGGAGCTGAGATTGAACAAGCCGGCCAGTGATTAAGTCCATGCACTGGTCCTAGAAAATGAAGACCTGGGACTCCAGAAGCCCTCTGTGTCACTCAGACACAATCTCTGCTGGTTTTCACAACCACAAATTATGGGGACTTTTATTCCAAGCCCTGAAGCCATGGACTGGGGACTCTGGTTCGGAGCTGGGACCCCTAGATTCTGAGGTATGGTCTCTGTAGCCAAGCTATCTCTCTCAGTTTTTATCTGCCACAGTGGGGTGTGGGACCAGACTGTTCTCGTATCTCTGCCCCCCCACACCAGTCTCAACATGGTTTCTTCTATATGTCCTTAGTTATTAGACACCTGTTCAGCTAGACTTCAGTTGGTTTTCAGTGATTGTTCTGTAGTTCAGTTGTAATTTTGATTTGGTTGTGGGAAGAGTCGGGCACAGCGTTTACCTACTCAGTTATTTTCACTGGAAACCTCGCCCCATTCATTCCAAGAAATCAATTCCTTAATGTTAAATCATATTAGTATTCTTGGAAGTAATTAAAATAATCACATCCTGTTATTTACTCAAGATTTTGGTGTTATTCATAGTGAAAGTGATTTCTGGTTCACATTTTGGCAGCAACTTTTGCTAACTTTAAAAAATGAATCAGAAGCTCTCCCTTTAATTCTATGATCCAGAAAATTTTAGCTACATACATATAAGAATTGTTTTAACTTTGAAGGTGAGGTAGGGCTCCTGGATGGAATCACCTATACCTGTTGTCTTATTTATTTATTTAGCTGTAGCAATATTTTATTACTTGACCTAGTTCAATTTTGCAAATGAGATCAAAGATTAAGAAAATATCTATTATTTCCATGAGCATCATTCTAATAAAGATCCCTTTATTATTTTAAATGTTTTATTTTTAATTTAATTGACATTCAATGTTATATTAATTTCAGGTATACAACCCAGTTATTATACATTTATAGAACTTATGAACTGATTATGCCAAAATATTAGTATTTATCTGACACTATGCATTGTTATTACAATTATACTGACCATATACCCTATCTTATACTTTACATCCCCATATAGATTCTATAACTATCAATTTGTACTTCTTAATTTCTTCACCTTTTTCATCTCTTCCCCAACCCCCTTTCCATCTGGCAATTGTCACTGGTATGTATGAACCTATTTTTTTTTTTAGGCTTGTTCATTAATTTTTTTTTTTAAGATTCCATATATAAGTGTAATTGTATTGCATTTGTTTTTTTCTATGTAACTTATTTCACTCAGCACAATATCCTCTAGGTCCATCCATGTTGTTTCGTGTGGCAAGATTTTATTCTCTTTTTATGGCTGAGTCATATTCCATTATATACATGTACCACTTCTTCTTTATCCATTTATCTATTGACAGATACTTAATTTGCTTCCATATCCTGGTAATGGTAAATAATGCTGTAATAAACATATGGGGACATATGTCTTTCAAACTAGTGTTTGGATTTTCTTTGAATAAACACACATCAGAGGAATTGCTGGGTCCTTCTTTGTCTCTTGTAATAGCCTTTGTTTTAAAGTCCATTTTTTCTGGTATATCCCTTGCTACCCTAGCTTTTTTTTAAATTTCCATAATAATGCAATATCTTTTTTCTTCCCATTACTTTCAGTTTGTGTGTTTCTTTCAACCTGAAGTCAGTCTCTTACAGATAGCATAGGTAAGAGTCATGTTTTCATATCCATTCTGACACACAATGTCTTTTGATGGGAACATTTAGTTTATTTGCATTTAAAGTAATTGTTAATAGATATGTAGTTATTCCCATTTTACTATTCATATTTTTTATTCCTCTTCTTCAAGAAGTCCTTTTACATTTTTTTACACTGGTTTTGTGGTGATGAGTTTCTTTAGCTTTTTCTTGTCTGGGAAGCTCTTTATCTGTCTTTTGCTTCTAAGGAATTGCTTTGTTGGGCTGAGTAATCCTAGAGGTATGCTCTTGCTTTACATCACTATGAATATTTTTTTTCTTACTGGCCTACAAGTTTCTGTTGAGAAATCAGCTGAGAGTCACACAGCAGCTCCCTTTTAGGTAACTAACTGTTTTTCTCTTGCTGCTTTTAAGATTCTCTCTTTGTCTTTTAGCTTTGCCATTTGAGGTAAAGGTCTTGGTGTGGGCCTGTTTGGATGAATCTTGTTTGGGATTCTCTCTGCTTCCTGGACTTGTGCATCTTTTTCCTTCACCAGTTAGGGAAATTTTCAGTCATTATTTCTCCAAATAGGTTGTTGATCCCTGTTCTTTCTCCTCTCCTTCTGGTACCTCTATGACGTGAATGTTGGTGTGCTTGATATTGTCAGTTCCCTTAAACAATCCTCATTTTTTGGATTCTTTTTTTTGTTGTCGTCATTGCTGTTGCTCTAATTGGGTGTTTCTTGCTACCTTGTTTCACAAGTTACTGATTTAATTCTGTTTCATCTAACTATTGTTGATTTCTTCTATTGTATTTTTTATTTCAGTTACTGTATTCTTCATTTATGACTGATTCTTTTTTATGATTTCTATGTCTTTTTCATGCTGTTGAAGTTCTCACTGAGTTGCTTGAACATTATTATTACCATTGTTTTGAACCCCATATGGGATAATTTGTTTGCCTCCTGTTATTTTATGAAGATTTCTCCTGTTCTTTTATTTTGTATGTGTTTCTTTGTTTCTCCACTTATGCTTGTTTCTGTGTTTGTTTCAGTATATTAGTAGATTTGCTGTTTCTCAGTCTTTCTAGGGTGGCCTTATACAGTAGGTGTCCTGTAGGGTCCAGTGGCATAGCCTCCTTGGTCACCAGACTGGGCAGTCTAGATGCAGCCCGCCTCCCCTTGTGGGTTGTGTATACCCTCCTACTGTAGCTGAGCCTTGATTGTACTGGCATGTCAATGGGAGGGATTTACCCTCAAGATGACTGGCTATGAAAAGTGGCTGTGACCACAAGGGTGAAGCTGTTGTGCGAGGGCTGACCCTATGGAGCAGGATTTGCTTTAGCAGAGCTCTGGTGTCTGCTGAGTCTGCCCTTTAAGTGTGCCATTTGTGAAGGTGGTTGAGTGGTGCTCTGCTGTGGTCTGAAACTTGCTACTGGGTGTGGCTCTGTGGCCTTTTGGGAGGTTCAGCCCAATATCAACCACTTCCTGTGCCCTGTTTGGGACCAATTAGCATGAGCTACAAAGTGATGCAGATGGTTGCCCCTTGTGCTGGGGTTGTAGGGGCCTGGAGGAAGCTAAGGTGCAAATGTGGCTGGCTGCTCTAGTGCTGGGCTTGGGGCTGCTTAGTAAGAGATATGGAACATGCTATGGCCACATTCTGCTTGTTTGGGGTTTGTGAGCCTTCAATTTTAGGAAACTTTTCAGCATGAGTCAACACAGGCTTTTTGGATGGAAAAGCCACTGAAAGCCTGAAAGTAGGGTGGGGCAAGGTTTTAGGGAATCACCAGGATGTGATGAACAGTGTTAGCTCAGTTCATGGAGACTCAGATATGATGGCTGTCTGTATCTGCAGGGAGAGAGCTCAGCAAAGACAATGGCATCTGCCAGTATTTTTGTCTAAGAGAAACAGCCCCTCCATCCCTCACCCCAAAGCCAGGCAATTTAGTTCCTCCTCATCCATGGCATCTTTTGAGCTACTGCCCCAGGGCCAAAATTCAAAGTGGGCTAGTTTAAGATAGTTTCTGTGCTTGTCCATTAAGAGAAATGGCAAGGATTCCAATAGCCCTCTGTCTCATTTAGCCATGATCTCTGCTGGTTTTCACAGTCAGAAATAATGGGGAACTTCTCTTCCCAGCACTAGAACCCTGGGCTGGGAAGCCCAGTGTAGAATGGGACATCTCATGGAGGACCTGTGCCCCTCCTGATATTTAACTGCCACAAGTGGGTGTGGGACTAACCACCCCCCTACCAATCAGGGCATGCTGCTTCTGTATAGCCTTAGTTATAGGACATCTGTACAACTAGATTTAAGGCAGTTTTCAATGATGGTTGTTCTTTAGTTGAGTTGTAATTTTGATTTGGTCTGGGTAGGGGGTGCTAGCACCTGTTTTTCTATTCCACCATCTTGACCAAAACTCTCTGTTGACTTTTATAGTAGGTTTTAAAAAAAAAAAAATAAACTATTTTAAAATTAAATGTTGGTATCTACATGTTTGTAGATAGTATATAAAAATATAATTGATTTTTGTATGTTTATATTATAATTTGTGACTTTGTTGAGCTTACTTAATAGTTCAAAGACTTTTTTTGTAGAGACTGCAGGATTTTTTACACAGATAATTATGTCATCTACAAATAAAGGCAATATTTTTTCCCTTTCTAATCTATGTGTCTTTTACTTTTTCTTCTTGAATTTTTTTACTGAATAGTGTACTCTGTTGATTAGGGCGGTAAGAGCATAAACCTTTGCCCTTTTTCCAATCTTTGGGTGAAAGTATTCAATTTTCATCCATCAAGTATAATGTTAGCTCTAGGTTCTTATGGATGATCCTTATCAGATTGAGGTAGTCCTCTTCTATTCACATTTTTTTCTGAGAATTTTTATTATGAATGAATGTTGAATTTTGTCAAATCCTTTTTTCACATCAATTGACGTGATGGCAAGATTTTCTTTTAACCTGTTAATATGATGGATTATTTGCACTATGTTCCAGATAGTGACCCAGTCTCACAATACCTGGAATGAACCCCATTCCACCATGGGGCATAATATTTTTTTGTTGTTGCTAAATTCTGTTTTCTAATATTTTCTTAAGGATTTTTACCTCTGTAGTCATAATTTTAGAATAAAAAAATTAGCAATTACTGTCATATCAGCAAAATATATATTTTTTGGTGTGTTGTAGAATTTTGTGCCATGAGATAAAAAAAAAAAGGTTGATAATCGCTGGTCTATACTCTTTCTTTCTTTTGAAAAAATTTGATTGTTGTTCAATTACAGTTGTCCCTGTCTTCCCCCACATTGCTTTCGCCTACCTTGCCCAACCCCCTTTCCTATTCAATCTTCCCCCCAACCTGCCCGTTGTCCTTGTCCATGGATCCTTTATACATGTTCCTTGATTTGACCCTCCCTCTACTTTCCTCCAGTTATACTCCACCTCTTCCCCTCTGTCAGTTTGTTCTTTATTTCCATGTCTCATTCTATTTTGTTGTTTGTTTGTTGATTAGTTTCCATTTATAGGTGAGATCATGAGGTATTTTTCTTTCGCTTCTAACTTGTTCCATTCTTAATACTGCCTTTGTCTTTTTATGATATCAGCATAATAGTAACTTCAAAAAATAAATTATGAATTGTTCCCTCTTCTATTTAAAAAAAATATTTGGTAGAATTCCCCAATGAAATCATCTTGATCTGGATAATTCTTTTTTGTGAGTTTTATTCTTAAAATTCAATTGTGGTAGCTTATATTTCTTGAATAAAAAGTCATTTTTAAATTTAAGCTGTCATTTTTATGTGTATAAAGTTGTTCATAGAATTTTCTTTTTGTCCTTTTGATGTTTGCAGGGTATATGGTGATATCTACTAATATTGATAATTCATGTCTTTTCTTAGTCCATTTTGTTAGATATTTGACAATTTTATTCATTTTTTTCAAAGAGACAGCTTTTTAAAATACATATTTTATTGATTATGCTATTACAGTTGTCCTACTTTTTCTCCCTTTATTCCCCCTTCACCCTGTACCCTGTTCCCACCATCATTCCCCTACCTTATTTCATCTCCATGGGTCATACATATAAGTTCCTTGGTTTCTCCATTTCCCATACCATTCTTAACCTTCCCCTGTCTATTTTGTACCTACCATTTATGCTTCTTATTCCCTGTACCTTTTCCCCCATCTCCCCCACTCCCTGCTGATAACCCCCCACGTGATCTCTATTTCTGTGAACTTGTTCCTGTTCTAGTTGTTTGCTTAGTTCATTTTTGTTTTTTCAGGTTTGATTGTTGATAGTTGTGAGTTTGTTGTCATTTTACTGTTCATAGTTTTGATCTTCTTCTTTTTCTTAGTTAAATCCCTTTAACATTTCATATAATAAGGGCTTGGTGATGATGAACTGCTTTAATTTGACCTTATCTGGGAAGCATTTTATCTGCCCTTCCATTGTAAATGATAGCTTTGCTGGGTAGAGTAATCTTGGATGTAGGTCCTTGCCTTTCATGGTTTTGAGTACTTCTTTCCAGCTCCTTCTTGCCTGCAAGATTTCTTTTGAGAAATCAGCTGATAATCTTATGGGATCTCCTTTGTAGGTAACTGTATCCTTTTTTAATCTTGGGTAGTGTAATTATGATGTGTCTTGGTGTATGCGTCCTTGGGTCCAATATTTTGGGGACTCTCTGAGCTTCTTGGACTTCCTGGAAGTCTATTTCCTTTGCTAGGTTGGGGAAGTTCTCCTTCATTATGTTTTGAAATAAGTTTTCAATTTCTTGCTCTTCCTCTTTTCCCTCAGGCACCCCTATGATTCAGACGTTGGAATGTTTAAAGTTGTCCTGGAGATTCCTGAGCCTTTCCTCATTTCTTTTTTTTTTTAACTCTTATTTCTTCATTCTGTTCTGTTTGAATGTTTATTTTTTCCTTCTGCTCCAAACCACTAATTTGAATCCTGATTTCCTTCCTTTCACTGTTGATTCCCTGTACATTTTCCATTATTTCATTTTTCATAACCTTCACTTTTTCCTTTATTTCATGACCATAATCTACCAGTTCTGTGAGCATCTTGATTACCAGTGTTTTGAACTGTGCACTTGTAGGTTAGCTATCTCTTCATCATTTAGTTTTATTTTTTCTGGCGTTTTGATCTGTTATTTCATTTGGGCTATATATTTTTGTGTCAGTGCACCTGTTACATAGTAAGGAGTAGAGCCTTAGGTATTCACCAGGGCAGAGCAACCCACATTGCTTCATTGTGGCATTGTATGTGGGGGATGAGTCTGAGAGGAACCCAAAGAGACAGCTTTTGTTTTGTTGATATTCTCTCTTGATTTGCTGTTTTCAGTTTAATTGATTTCTTTTTTTATCCTTATGTCCTTCCATTGGCTTTATTTGTGTTCAATTCAACCTTCTTTTTCCAGATTCTTTTAATTTTTTAAAAAGATTTTCTTTTATTTTTAGAAACAGGGGAAGGGAGGGAGAAAGAGAAGGAGAGAAACATCAGTGTGTGGTTGCCTCTTGCATGTCCCACACCAGTGACCCAGCCTGCAATCCACGCATGTGCCTTGATGGGGAATCAAACCAGTGACCCCTTGGTTCACAGGCCTGCACTCAATCCACTCAACCACACTGGCCAGGGCAATTTTTCTAGATTCTTGAGGTAAGAGTTTAAATACTAGATCAGAGATGTCTACTCTTTTCTAACATGAGCATCTAGTGTCATACATTTTCCTCTCAAAACTGTTTTAGCTGGATCTCACAGGTTTGACACGTTGTGCTTTCATTTTCATTGATTATGACGTATTTCTTGATTTCCCTTTAGACTTCCTTTTGAAATATGGATTATTTAAAACTGTGTCAATTAGTTTCTAATTGATTAGAGGTTTTCCTGTTGTCTTTCTTTTATGGACTTCTAACTTATTTCCAGTTACTGAACCTGAGTTTCTTTCATATGTTAAGTAAGGATAATAATATTACTTACAGTGTTGTTGTAAGGGTTAAATGAGTTACCACTTACTGTGTGGTACATAAACAAAACACTTTATTGTTGTTACTTTTAATAATGAAGTTTTTATATACATTGTTTGAAAGAATGGGGAAAAAACCCCGGAAAACCCTTAGTTCATTTACTAACAATGTTTTAACTTCAGTAACAAAATTGGTAAAAAAGAGGACATAAAATTAAAATTATAGACCCAACCATGTATAAATATAGATGCAATAATTTTAAGAAATTATTTTCAAATTATTTCAGTTGTGTATTCAATAATAATAATGCTTCATGAGGAAAGTGTTTTCTAAATAAAAACATCTAGCAATGTGATGCACTACAACACTAATTAAATAATAAAAAAGAATATCATCTTAGCAGATGTAGAAGCAGTTAATGAAATTCAGCAATCAGTCCTCACAAAAATAAGCCAACAACATAAAAACATAAAATAAATTCTTAAACCTGATTAGGGTCTTTATCAAAAACTCAACAAAAAACAATACATATGACAGTGCAACATTCCCTTTAAAGCAAGGAAGAAAAACATTTTAACTCTTCAACAGAAGAGCTCAGACAATGTAATAATTATTAAAAAAAAATAAAAACTGGAAAAGAAATAAGAGAACTATTGCTCTATGATGACTTACATGGATAAACCTAAGATTTTATAGGTAGGCTCTTAAAACTTAAAAAAGATTTTAATGTTGTGATTGAATAAAATATCAATATATGAAAATCGATATATGAAAATAGGTTTTTTTATATCAGTGGTAAATTAGAAAAGAAGAAAATAATTATGAAATAAAATAAACACAATAAAACATTTAACTTTTGGAGGATAATTTAAAAACTATTCATAAAAACTATTGATTAACATAAATGGAGAGAAATGCAAAGATAAAAGTAATATAACAAAAATCTCTCACTGAAGTTGTGTTTTCAAACACAAAATTCAAGCAAAATATGCGAAGCTATATAATGTTGAGAAAGATGACAAAATTAATCATCAAAATTAGATTCAATGCAACCTAAAAAAAGACTTTAGAATAGTTGTTTAAAAATTTTTATTTAAACACTTATTCATTCATTCAGTAAATAATTATCCAGCCTCTATTAGTTACCATTGTAATTATATATGTATAGAATACTCTAATATGCTCAATGCTGTATTAATGGGCAACCCAGAGAAAAGAGTTTATAGTAGTCCTGGTTAATACGGAATTGGTGAGGCAGCCCTTGGGTTCATTGTTTTTTCTGTGAAATGAAAGGATATGTACAGCTTTTTAGAAAACAATCTAAGTCCTTTGTATCGGGGATGCTTTTCTTTAGGTAGGTTAATAGCACTACCATTTTCATTGTTCCAGAACAATTTAATAATTTAAGGTAACTAATATTAAAAAGTTTTCCTTTAAGAATCTCCAATATTTGGGAAAGTTAAAATAAAAATATTTGTTTAGTCACTACAGTGGTATCAACTTATTTTATGAACTTATTTCCATCCTTTTTACTAGGTCTAGGTTATGGATCGTTGGCCATATAAAAGAAAAGCAAATGTGGATATTTAGAATGCAAACCTTAGCATTTCCCATTCTGGTAAACTCAGTGAGTGAGATCATTAGGCTTGAGCCAAAATTCAGGGACTTGTTTCCAAAAAACTTGACCTAAAATAAAAATAATGGAGGGGCTATTTTCTTTGGTTTCCTTTCACAATTGCTTTGGGTTTTTTGTTTGTTTGGATAAAAACACCAAGGATCATTCCATCATTTGGTTAAACACATTTTTTGCAGAATCCTTTCTTTCTCCAGATGTAGAAAGCAACCCTGTTTAAGTTTGTATGATAAATCTAAGAAATAAAGAAACTATTGTCACCTCTTTGTCCAGCTGGTAAAAAATGTCTGTGTGAGGCTCACATTCCAGACTTGCATTCACTCACCTCTAGAGTGGACACTTTACAAGTACTAATTTCTTCTGGCCCTCTGGGTGTTTCAGCTAAATAAAATTACTATTGGTTTGTTGTTTGTAACTAGTTAAGAATATGCTTTTTTCCTAGCCTCAAAAGGGTTAGTTTATATTTACATCTCAGTTTTAAATTGCTTTCCCATTGAATATTTCTTCTGATATTTATAGCAGCCTTGTGAGACAGGCAAGGCAAGTTTGCCAATCTGGTTTTATATGTGAAGAAATAAATCACAGAGATATGATTTTCAGTAGAACCGAATCTTCTGGCTTTTATTCTAGTACTATTTTATTAAGTTCATTTACTTAAACATGTACTAGTTAACACATTTACTGAATGTATACTTTGGCTAAACTTCATTGCAGAACTTGGTTACCTTTCAAGTTTTTGTTATTGTTTATAAGTATTAGAAAGATTTCTAGTGATAAAAACTTCTGGTATTAATTATGAATAGAAATCCCTATTTTAATGTTTTAGTTTTAAAACCTGGTTTATATTATGATTACAGTTTGCCCAGATAATAATTTTGGTAATTCAGTTACCGCAAGTTCATGAGAACACAAATAGCAATATTTCTGATATTGAAAACTGTGAAGTCACTATTTGACAGCAAACATTTCAAACTTTTTTCCTTAATGGCAGACAAATTTGGACCTCACAAAGCACTGAACTTAGAGCCTTAATTATAGCCTCCGAGCTGCTTTAAAAATTACGAATCAACCAGATTTTAAATGTCTACATTTGTTCACCAAACACACTCTAATACATTCTATTATGTTGTGGGCATTCTTTCTTCATGTATTCAATATGATCAGTCTCTTTCCAAATATACATTAAAAATTCTCAATTTTTTGTTAACACATATGCCATAGTATTTATTCTGTAACATATGGCAGGTAGTTATTGATTTTTATTTGATGACAATTTTAATCTTCTGTAAATGTGAGGAATAACATAAAACGGTTGTAGAGAAGCAGTAGTGAATTTAGCAACACAGCTTGACTGCTCCTTGTAGCCAAGTGCATCTCAGATCATTGTTCATATCCCAACCTGTCAATTTCAATATTCAGACACAAGAATTCCCCCCTCCCCACATATTTATCTAGTTATTCCACACCATTTATTAAAAAGACTTTTCTTTCACCATTGAATTACCATGGGACCTTCATCAAAGATCAATTGACCATGAAAGTATGGGGCTATTTCTGAAACCCATTCTGTTTCACTGATCTGTTTTTCTATCCTTATGCCAAAACTAGACTCTTTTGGTTACAGTAGCTTTATCATTTGGCTTAAAATCAGATAACGTGGCTGCAAATTTGCTTTTCTTTTTTCAAGGTTATCCTGGCTCCTCTAGCACTTTTGCATTTCCATATTATTAACTTGAGAATATACTTGTTATTTTCTACAGAGAGAAAAAAAGGCATATTGGAATATTATTCAGTTTATATGGAATCTATATACAGCTTGTGGACAACAGACATATCAGCGATATGGAATTTTCTAATCCATGAACATGATATGCTTTCATTTATTTGGGATTTCTTTATTTTAACATGTTTCATAATGTGTTTTTTCAGCATGTATAAAGTTCTTGCCCATTTTTGTTAATTTTTTAATTTAAAGATATGTTATAGACAATTTTGTATAAATTGTATAGCAAATAAATTTCTAGATTTAATTTTTCCAATTGTTTACTGCTAGTATAGAGAAATACAGATGATTTTTGCATATTGCCCTTGTATTTTACAACCTTGCTGTATAACTTATTAAATGAGTTTTATGTAGATTCCTTTATATTTTCTAAGTAAAACAATTATTGCTTGTGAATGTAAATCATTTTAACTCTTCCATTTTCTTCTCTGGAATGATGTTATATACCCTTGTCTTTTTCCCAAACAACAGAAAATAACTTAATAAATGACTGCTAGGTAGGATGTAGTTGTGCTTTTTCATTGACATATCTGAAAATTTCTGCCCTTTTTCAGACTGAGTTCTCTTCTAGTCTTAGTTTTTTAGAGTGTTGCATTAGAAGTTGAATTTTGTCAAGTGTTTTTTCTCCATCTGTTGAGTTGATTATGTTCTGTTAATGTGATAAATTTTTATACTGATTAAATTTTGAAAGTTAAATTTTGCATTACTGGGAGCAATACAATGTGATCGTGTGTAGTATTCTTCTTACATATGGCTAAATTCAATCTGCTAACATTTTACGTCATATTCATGACTATATTAATCATGAGTATTTATTCTTAATTTTCTTGGGCATAATGCTGTTTTTTAAAGATTTTGTATGAAAATTATGCTGGCACCATAAACCAAGGTAAAGACTATTCACTCCTCTACTTTCTGTAATAGTTGATGTATATCTTTTTCTATCCTTAACATTTCAGTATGTCTGGTTTTATATTAATATGTTTTTTTATACACCTTACAGTTGAGTTTTTCCTTTTTCTCATGTCTGATAATATCTGCATTTTAATTAGAAAGTTTATCTCATTGATATTTAATGTTATTATGGATATGCTTGGATTAAGTCTTTCACCTTGCCGTTTATTTCCTAGTCATCCCAAACGTTTTTTTAAATTTTTGTTTCTTCTCTTCTGCCTTTTGTTGGGTTAATTAATTATTGTTATTTATTAGTTAATCTAGAAATTTGAATACATGTCCTATACTTATCATAGACTGTTTAAAGTTTGTTCTGTAGTTATTCATGTAACATTTCAATCATTATCCTCATTCTTCATCTTATCAATTTACATCTACATGCATAACAAATTCTATAATACAGTGTTATATTTGCTTGAAATAATCAATTTGTCTTTCAAAGAAGATATGAGAGGACAAAATAAAAGATAATCATTTATACTTACTTGAGTACTTGCCATTTCTGGTGCTCTTCATTCATTCCAGTGTATCCAAATTTCCTTCTGATATTATTTCACTTCAGGCTGAAAAACTTTGTTTATAATCTTTTTTGGTAAGCAGGTCTGCTTTTGATGAATTTTTTTCAGCTTTCATTTACATAACATGTATTCATTTCACCCTCATGTGTTAATGTGATTTTTGCTGGATATAGATGTCTAAGTTGACAATATATATTTTTTCTTTTCAGCTCTTCAAAATGTTATTTAATTTATGTCAAGCTTTCATTGTTTTTGATAAGTTATAGTTCTAGCCACAATTACATCTGCCTTTCATCTGGAACACTGCTCTGAAATTTCTAACTACTTTCAGCTCCACTCTTCATGACCTCAGCTTAACTTTTTCAGTGTTCATAGTTGCTCAGTTTCTCGGTAACACCCTAGAAAAGCCAAGCAGAAAACTAAAATGAAGATGGAACTCCCCCTATGTTTCCCTTCCCCCAAAGATCAGAGGACTGAATTTCCTGTTGTTCAATACCTGAAAATAGTTTCTGTATATATTTTGTCCATTTTTTAGCTATTTTCGAGGAGAGGACAAGTCAAAGACCATTTATTGAAGAGACTATTTATACTCCATTGTACACTTGTGCCCCCTTTGTCAAATATTAATTGATCATAGAAACATGGATTTTTTCTGGGCTCTCTATTCTGTTCCATTGATCTATGTGTCTGTTCTTATGCCAGCACCAGACTGTTTTGATTACAGTGGCCTTGCAATATAATTTGATATCAGGTATCATGATCCCTCCAACTTTATTCTTCTTTCTAAAGATTGCTGAGGCTATTTGGGGTCTTTTTTGGTTGCATATAAATTTTTGAAATATTTGTTCTAAATCAGTGAAATATGCCATTGATATTTTAATATGCATTGAAACATACATAATTTTATCAACCAATGTCACCCCAGTAAATTCAAGAAAAATGTTTTAAAAAGCTAACAAGCTTTATTTCTTCAATTCTCAATGAAATTGCTTATTTGACATTAATAAGCTTTGAAGCAAGGGAACCAATAAATGCCCAGAGGAGAGGAATCATCAGAAGACCTTCTGCTTGTTAATCTTTGTTTCTTTATTCTTTTAATGTTGAATTATAACATTCCTATTGCTTCTGACATTTTTTATTTTTCTGTAAGTAGTGATGGCCCCAAATTGTCTTTCAAACACTGACTACCCACATCTAATTATTATTTTTTTCTTTTCTTGTCAAGTTAACAGTGTCTGTCAATAGTTTTTGGAGACAAATCACGTGTGAAGCAAGACAAGTTTTGAAGTTCCTGGCACAACATGACGGTCAGTCCAAATATTTGTACAATACGTGCTGTGCTTCACGGATGACTGCTGATAATTATATTGAAGCCAACAAGTAAGGTTTCCCTCCAAGGCACGGACTGGGATTTAAAAAAATATTTGATAGGGACAATTGAATCAGAAACAATGATGGAATTTGTTGCAATTAAGCTGAGCAGAGCAGTCGAAATGAGATCCAGATAACAGTGTTATTATCATCCTTTACTATCTGTTAGACTGAGATTTATTTTATACAAATGATTCAAACACATTTTATTAGGGGGAAACTTCCTGCAGACGATAGAGATTCAAGAAATTATAATCCTTTCTTCCTAGTAAAATGTTAAAAGGGTTAGCACTGTAAAGTTAAAAATTGTGATATATGTGATTTATGGGTGGATGGGAAAGGGAAAGAGAGATCGGACGCTCGCCAACATCTGCTTCCACGGTGTATTTTTTTTCAGTGTTTGAGAAAATGTTTGGCAGCTACTTTTTCTTGAATCACTGTGATAAAAGCATGGCCTAGCAAATGTATCCCAAATGAAAAACATAGAACTGTTTGTGAGATGGTTACCTATCTCTTTTCAATAAGTCAATATTTTGCCTCCAGTAACAAACAATGACTTATTTTTGGCACTATCTCATCCTTTCATAAGCTTCATTTAACTGCGTTCAGTCTCAGTACAGTGGTGGGCAGCGAGTGCGACTAGAGGCATGAGAACTCTTTCAGTGAAAGAATCAAAGAGCAATAGAATATGAATGAACTTTTGAAAAATGTTTATCTATTTTTTATAGTTTTACAAATGAAAACAGAGGTCCTCTGAAGCTAAATGACTTGCTGTTTTTTTGTTTTTTTTTTTCCCCTGAAATTCCTATCTATTGCCTGGACTTTTGAGGCTGTTCTGATTTCTCTTTTTTGAATTTAAGGGCTAATGTTACATTAAAAATGTCTTAACTACTTTAATAACTGACATGTGTTATACACCAAATTACTAATCACCATGCCACACATCATCTCAGTTACTATTTATTACAACCCTCTGAAGTAGGTACTTTACTATTCTAATGTAGCGGATTTGAAAATTACACTCAGGTCAAATAACTTGCTCAAAATCACACAGTCAGTCAATTGTGGACCCAGAACTTGAACCACAATAGTCTGATTCCAGTTGTTATACTATACTTAAAGACATCCCACTTAGGTCGTGAGATACACTAAACAGCAAAAACTTGTACATAATAAATATATATATTTATTTGACCTCACAGAACTTAAAATTTAGTTGAGGGTGGGATACTGTCATAAATTTATATCCATAAAAATATAACCATAAATATTAAAAGATGTTCATCATAGTGTGTGAGCCATAATACATAATAAATTTATTATCTCCGTGCAGTGACGAAAGTGATATTTTACTAGCAAGTGCTGTTATTAATAAGTAAAGTACTCAAATGTCTATCTTAAAAACCTTGTTACATGAAAGTAAAGATCAAGTTTCATAAGTTTTATTAGCTAATATATGTCAAAATCTTTGGCGTATACTATCAACAGATGCATAACAACTTTTGCGTGAATTCAAACCACTTTCTGAAATTATTCTCAAAAATATCTCTAAGGGCTAAAATGCCTTATGTTGACCTCACACCATAAAAAGAGGCCTTATTTTTTATTTGTGTTTTATATTTAAAGATCCTCAGAGGTCCTGTTGTATTGCAGGCTTACTCCACGCTTCCTTCTGTAATCTGATAGACGTCCCGATATTTATTTTCCAAGTCTGACTATTTGTTTCTTTTACTTTCCATTCACTGTTTTAAAGCATTTTTTGGACTTCCCTATAATATTTAAGAAGGTTTTGAAGCTGGATAACAAAATTATCTGTATTCTGTTTAATACCATGTTATTTATTTTAACATATATAGCATTTAATTCTATTCTTAATCGTTATCAAAAAGTATATGCATGGCTTTTTATTATATAGAAATTGTTCTTGTATCAAAGAAGCAAGTCAGATTTTGCCATGTTCATAAGTTTTTAAGTCAATTGGCATACTGTTAGTTATCACAAGCTAGTAATTCACTAAGGGATTTTAACCTCATTAATTCTTTGAGATGACTTAATATCTGACATCTTTACAAGGAGTACCTTATGTACTGCATAAATGTAGTTTTAAAGACATGTTATAAACAACTTGCCTCCTTTCTTATGTATTATTGACTATCCCAGCAAATGCTAAACTCACCTGTGTTATTTATAGAGGGTCACTTAATAGATTATTTTCCATAAACAATTATATTTAAAGAAGGAAACATTTTCTTTTAAAGCCTTATTATATGAAAACTTGACTTGTGCACTTTTTAAAAGTGTGGGTGGCTAAGAAATTCATCATTCACCGTGGCTGGTTCTCTCCAAAGCAGAGCAGCCTATATGAGAAAAATATAGAATAAAAAGACAATAACAAGAAAGGCTTAATAAGCCTTACTAGTGGTAAAAAGACTGGCTTTTTATCCACTGTACTTTATGAGAAGAGAATATAGTCAAGTAATTATTTTGAAAGATATAGAATAAAAATATGTGTGTATGTATGTATGCATATGTGTGTTATGGTACAATAAGTATTAGGAACTAAAAAGAACTTTTTGTGAAAAACATAATTATTTACATTTGTATTTTTGATATGTCTATTAAGTTTATTGGGGTGACATCAGTAAATAAAATTATATAGGTTTCAAAGGTACAATTCTGTGATGCATCATCTGTATATTGCATCATATGTTTACCACCCAACGTCAAATCTCCTTCCATTACCATATATTTGACCCTCTTTACCCTTTACTACTTCCCCAACCCCCCCTTCTCCCCTCTGATAACCACCATACTTTTGTCCATGTATATGAGTGTTTGTTTGTTTGTTTTATTTATTTATTGCTTTCGGTCTTATATCCCACATATAAGTGAAATCATATGGTTCTTGACTTTTTCTGTCTGACTTATATCACTTAGCACGATATTCTCAAGATCCATTCATGTTGTTGTAAGTGGTGGTATTTCATCTTTTCTTATGACTTAGTATTCCATAGTATGTATGTATATATTATATCTTCATTATCCAATCATTTATCAAAGGACATTTCAATATTTTACAAAAGCCATTCTCTATAGACATTCTGTAACACTTTTTTTTTCTAAAATACTGTTCATTATTGAATGTTCCCATCCAAAATGCTTAATTTTTGTTTATAAAATAAAGTACAAATACCTTAGCCTGGTATTGAAAGTAAGATCTATTTTAAGCCTGCCTTTCCAATCTTATCGTTTGCCATTTTCATTAAAGAAACTTCTAAGCATGTCATACTCTTGGACTTTCTCATATAACTTTTTCTTTTTATTCTTTCTAAACATTTCCCCTTCCATATTATAGTTTACAGTGACTCCTTTCCCCTTTCTTCGAACTCGTGGTGCTTGTAATCTCTACCTGACAAGAGGGACTTGTCATTAAAGGGGGCTTGTTTTGAAAGATGAGACCTCACTTTTGAAGTTTAATTCCAGTTTGCCAGTGAGGAACTGTGTGGCCCTGGCAAGTCAGTCAAACTTCTCTTGGTCTCAGATTTATAGTCTTTGTGAACATTTTAATAAATATTTATATAAAAGCCTCTTCCAATCTAAGAATCTGTGTTCTGTAAAATCATGAAATGTTCAGATTTGCTGCTCTTCTAAGAAATACGCATTAATGTAACAGTGGTCATCATTTTGCACTCATTTGACAGGCAAAACTTAAAAAGAGCTTTAACGTATACTACCGTTTCAGACATACTGAAAAATCACTTTCATTTATTATTGGTGGAAATGTGAAATATATATGTATGGATAGAAACATATAATCAATAAAAACTTTTGTTCCTAGAAATATCTTATAGAAATAAAAACCATCAATATTTTAAACATGTATGTACATGGATGCCAGCTGGTACATGTTTAATATAAACATTACTGCTCAATGGAACAAAACAAGCAAATGAAACCTGATGGAGGTAAGAGTCTGCCCATCAGCAGGTCAAATGATTTATAATCCATTCAAGCCATTACCAGTAAATGCGTTAGAGTTACATGAGATGACTTGGAGAACTTTCGTGAAGTTTAGTTGCATGAGAGTAGTGCAGACAAACATTGATAGAGAGGGATTTACAGGATGCAATCATAAACAGCATTTCTCACCCACAACTGCTCTTACACAACTATTTAGTAGAGCTCTAGAATGTCTGTTGTTAGATAAAATGTAGGGCAAATTCATAGATTGCTGCTTACTATTAGATAATAAAACATGTTTTAATCATTTTAGCTTACAATGCTCAGTAATTAATATGTCCAGTCAGTGTAATAATTAAAGACTTCCTTTAAAGTTAAGGCTTTTCCTCTCCCCAGCTCTGGGTTGATGTTAAAGGGAAGGCTATCTGCTTGTCTGCGTTTCTCTTCTTCCCACAATGGGCTAGCCATGGTTTCTGCCTCCTCCAGCATCAAAGGAGTGGTGCTGGAGGAGAGAGGAGGAAAAGTACGCAAAGGATCAGGAAAGATTTCACATGACTAAGTTACTCTGAGTTGGCACTCTCTGGACCTGGCATATGTTTAAAGCTGACTCTGCTTCGAATGAATAATTTGTGGGTTCTTTGGAGAAATTCCCATTGTTGGACGTGTCTTCCTGCAAGTCACTTCGTTTGGGCTGATGCAACTCTTTTGTTTGGTAGTTTCCAATTTCTTCCTAGTAGTGTGGGTGTCGGCTGGTGCACGTCAGCCTCCCTCTGCTAAGTCATCTTCACCACTCCATGTAACCCTCTTTGGCAGGATTGATAACAGCTTCACACCAACTCTCTCTTCTGTGGCCCACATCCTTTCCACAGGAAAGATAGATACACTTTTGACTTTCTGTTAATAGGCCACAGTTAATTTCCAATAAAGACCTTCTACTGATCCAGTCTTCTTTAGCAACTCTCTCACCTTTACCTTTGTCAGCACCGGGGCCATGTGTAAAGCTCTCCAAATGGTTTTTATAAAGTTTCCCTAACTAAATAAACCCTTCCACCCAGTCCCCCAAGGGAGCAGAAATGACTCTCTCAGCAAATAAAAAGTTCTTCAATGAAGTCTTCTCTTCAATAGCAACCCTTTTAAATCCTGAAGAAAGGCTTGGGAAATGGTCTGACACTGGTTTTTATTTTTCTACTTGGCACATCCTGCCTAAATAACCAAGCAGTTGGGCCTCACACTGAAATAGTTACCTTTTACTATGTTTGATATAATCCCACTTTATATGTATATTAGTTATCTATTGTTGCATAATAATATTACCACAAATTTAGTGGCTTAAAACATTATTTATTTATTATCTCACAGTTTCTGTGAATCAACAGACTGGGCATAACTTACCTGAGTCCTCTTTTAGGGGTATCAGAAGGCTGCAGTCAGGGTTGTGAGCCAGGGCTGTGTTCACATCTGAGGCTTGAATGGTAAAGGATCCACTTCCCAGCTCATAGGGTTGCTGGCAGCATGCACCTTCTTGCTGGTTATTATCTGGGGGCTGCCCTACAGTCTCTTGCTCTGTGGACTTTTCCAATATGGCCACTTGGTTCCTGAAAATCAGAAAGGAAGAGACAGTCTTTCATCAAGAAAGGCATTGTAGGCCCTGGCTGGTATAGCTCAGTGGATTGAGTGCAAGTCTGTGAACCCAAGCATTGCCAGTTTGATTCCCAGACAGGGCACATGCCTGGGTTGCAGGCCATATCCCCAGTATGGGGTGAACTAGAGGCAACCACACATTGATGTTTCACTCCCTCTCTTTCTCCCTCCCTTCCCTCTCTCTCTAAAAATAAAAATATAATCTTAAAAAAAAAGAAAAGCATTGTAATTTCATGTGATATAATTATATTCATGTAATTTATGTATACCCAATCATCTTTGCTATACTCAATTTATTAGAAACAAATCATAGATCTCATGCCTCCTCAAGATGAGGGAATTATACAAGGATGAGACTCTCAAGAGGTGGGGGTGATAGGGGCCTCATTACAGTCTGTGTGCCACAACATGATAAACAATGAAAAAATCAGATCTCTGTGTGTGTCTATGAGTGTTGTCATGCATCTGCATAAAATTCCATGACAATGGAGACAACATGGACAAAGATACTAGCTTTTGATATGGGTCACTTTGTAGGGGAATAATGGAATGTGTTAGTATAACAAGGAAGAGGGGAAGGAGAAAGGAAAACAAAGTTAGAAAAAGAAAAAATGTATTTATTTAAAAATAAGCATGCATGTGATCACATTTACTCATTTATTGAATATACATAATATGTAAACTATATATAAAATCATGTACATAATATGTAAACTATATATTAAAATTATGTATAAAGAAATTAAATAAAAACTGTTACAAAGAAGAAAAAGAGTTAAGATTTATCCTTTCACTTTTCTTATAAGATGCTTCTAAATTTGGTTAGCGCTAAAGTATTATTTCTCTTTTGGAATAAAAGCAACAGTTGCAGTAAAAGTTTTAGTGTATACTTTGAATTTTTATATGTGTTATTATAGACTTTAGGATGTTAAACTGTTTTCACGCATGGATGTAACAATCAAAATGGCCTTTTCAAGTACACACACACAATGCACACACAATGTATATCAAGGCCCAGTTTTCGTTTAAATTAAGTTTGCAGTTAAATTTAGTTTAATTTAGGAAAGTGGAGTTTGGTTAAATGATTCTCAAGTAGTTAAAACTGCCCAAAGAATTTTATTTCGGAGCATCCAAGGAGAAAACAACAAATAGAAATAAACAATAGGTTCCAAGTAATTCCAAATGACCCATAAAATCTCAATATTTGGAAACCAGTAACTACAGAAAAGGATGATAATAATATTAGATTTAGATACCTAGACACATTGGCAATTTATCTCCTTTAACAAAATGAAATATAGAATCATTGTTCCAAATAACTCAATTAGAAAGTGGTAGACATTTGGTAGGAAAAAAAATTGAGAGAAAAAGGCAAAAGATGTTAGAGCTTCATAGGTGTATTGAATCAATGAACCCGGAGGAAATTCAGTTTTTGTCAATTTTGCATGGGGTCTTCCTACTCATTTTAGAGTCCTTCTTATCCTCATTTTTTTCTTTCTTTATTTTTCAATTACAATTGACATTCAATAGTATTTTATGTTAGTTTTAGTTGTAGAGCATAGTGATTAGACGCTCATATAATTTGCAAACAGATTCCCCTGACATGTCTAGTACCCACCTGGTACCACACATGGTATTTCTTTATTATTGACTATATTCCTTATGCCATACTTCATATCCCTGCTTCTATTTTGTAACAATCAATGTGTATTTCTTAATCCCTCTACCTTTTTCATACAGCCCTTCAACCCCTTTTCCTCTGGTAACCATTAGTCTGTTTTCTGTATCTATGGGTCTACTTCAGTTTAGTTTACTTGTTTATTTTGTTCTTTAGATTCCCCATATAAGTGAAATCACATGGTATTTGTCTTTCTTTGTCAGACTTATTTCACTGAGCATAATACCCACTAGGTCTACCCATGTTGTTGCAGATGGTAATATTTCACTCTTTTTTATGGCTGAGTAATACTCTATTGTATATATATATCACATGTTTTTTTATCTAACCATCCTTATCCTTTTTAAATCCAACAAGTATTCTCCTCTTTGACAGAGTTGATCACTTTTCAGTTCTGCCCCTCTATGAGGACATGTCTTCATTACTGTACTTATATTACTGTATCATAATTATTTATTGTCTGTCACCTCCAGCAAATTGGAAGCTCCCCTTCATCTTCATCACCAGATATATATACTGTACTTGGCATATGGGCGATATGTTGATGAATGAATGAATCTTTCATTTATTTTTATATTGTGCCCTTTCTCTATAATCATCGCTCACATATATTCTTCTGCCCTCTTTATCACTTTTTGTTCTAAACATTTTATAGCTGGAAGGAATCTTAGAAATGAAGCATCCAGTTTTTTCCCAGGGGCAGTCTATGAAGTCTCCTAGGCTTCTTATCTTAGAGTGTTTATTAAAAAATGTATATCCTCTAGTGCCAACCCATCTACTGAATCAGAATCAAACGGATGAGGTTAACGAGCTGTTTTTGTTAACAATCTCCTGGGTTATTCTTATGCAAATTAGTGTTCCTGATTTACTAGAGCACAATTTGTCAGTTTAGCGATAGAAAAACAAACAATCAACTTGGAATCCTTAGGACTTGAGAAGTCATTTAGGGACTAATTTGATCATATTTGAGACTGTGACAAAAGTTAATGCATTTTCTCATTTTTTTCTTCCTGATTTTGTGTGACTTTAAGGGCACATGTGAGTATCAATCCTCACAGTTTTAGCACGAAATTAATTTCCCAGAGAATTTGTTAGATTGCGTAGATTAGTACCACAAAGTGGACTTGTGTTTGCTATAGACATGATGCCCTTGACTCTGCTTTGGAAGCTGCCTGTGTCAGTAGGGTACAGTTTGAATGAGAAACATGTATGGCCATTCAGTAGTCTTCACTAGGCTCAGGTAATAAGAATAAACACACTTTATGCTCTCGAAGTCTAAAATTTAGTCTAGCATAGTTTTTGCAGTGTGCGTCTCACAGGACTTTCTAGTGTTTTGTTTTTTGTTGTTCTGTTTTGTATTTGTGTGTCTGTTATTGAAAGCAGTGGTAACGCTGGGGAACTATTAGACTATACAGCTACGAAGTCATAGGTTTCTTTAATTTAGATATGCTGCCTTTCGAAAAGATGTCAGTGATTTTCTCTTTCAAGGCCAAGTACTTCTGCCTATCTCAGGGAGCTTAACTGTAAGCAGAACGAAGTGAACATATGAACTGCCACATCTATGTTTCGTTGTCACATATTTCCTCTCTCCCTCTCCAGCCTTCCATCCTTCTCCTTTCCTCTTTCTCCTTCTCCAGCCCCTCCCTCTCTATCGTCTTTTCTCTGACACGTATATACACAATTAAGGAGTAAAAGAAACAAATTAATATCACTCCCAAATTGTTAACGAAACTCAGATGTGTTTCTAATTTAAGACCAAATTACAGTTCTATTTTTAGTTTTTCCATACACAGCTGCATACCATGTTATTACCAAATTTCCCTTTGCCAAAGATACTGTTAAACACTGAGATTCTAAAAATCTGAGAACAATATACATTTTGCCTTCAATAGTGCCTTCAAGATCACAAATAGTCTTTTATTTGTTCTTTGTAAGAATTCTAAGGTGTTCCTTTAAAGATGTTACGTATGTGTATAAATAGAACTGAAAAAAATTGAACTGCGTTCTTCCCCAGCACTTAGAAGTGCCCTGACAAGTCTAAGCCCCTGTGGACTTGCCTTTTATTACATGTGCTTTACTTCCATACTGAACAGATTGACCCCGACACTCACTGCTGCCCATCATACGGTCTGGCTATCATCTCTGTATAATCACATAAAAATTATTTAGAATTAGAGAACTTGAATAAATTTTGAGTAATATCTTCCAGGCAATCACTTTCTCATAGACCGGAGAGTCAGGTGGGTTAAGTAAGTTGCTTTTGTCTACAAGCTAGGTCATGATGAGGAGGGGTACAAAATCTAGGGCTCATGGTGCTCCGTTTTACCTATGCCTATCATGTCAGTTTCGGTCACTCCAACATAAGTCTATATAGTGCATGGGGCTTTTGATATACGCCATGAGAGTTCACATCAGAGAAGATATTTTAAACGGGATTCTGATATTCATTTAGCATTCTCATAAAAGAAGGTAGTTTTAAGGCTTGTTCTTCAATATCCTTTTTAAAACCTGGACGACAATATCCTTTTTAAAACCTGTGGCTTATCCTTTTTAAAACCTGTGGCTTAATTTGGAGGATGATATACTAACATAAATTTTTGTAAACTCGTGGGAAAAATATTTCTATCCATATTCTAGGTTTTTGGTTACCAATTTTGAGTATCGTTTCCTGATTGACAACAATAAGCTTTTATAAGTGAAATATCATTGTCCCTATATTATAGGCAAGGGCACTCTTAAGAGTTTTGAACTCTTTGTGAACCCTTGTGAACATGATGGAACGTGTACAAATAAGCAAGATACTAAATTGTCCTGTCAGGTTTCTGAAGCTTCTGAGGCAGGGACACCACCAGTCGCCCCACAGAGCCGTGGAGATGTTCAAATGAAATAATGTATGTGAAGTTCACACTGGGTATGAGATTGCCATCCTACAAATACTATTGTATAGTTCTTAAAATTTTTAATTTAAAATATGAATGGGGAGGAGTGTTCTTTAGTGAATTTTAAGCACACCCTGATCCCAGCTTTCAGGTATCCTTTGAGTGAGTTTCTAAGGGAGCTTCCTAAATAAATGAGGCTTTTGGGTGGGCCTTCATGCTAGCTGTGGGCCATTAGTCATCTTTTTTTGCAAACTGATCTGTCATAAATTTCAACTGGGCAAACGTTCATGGACCAGGACTAAGAATTCCTGAGGTTTGATATAAAGCAAAATGTACCATGCTGACAGTTTGGTCTTTCAGTCTGCTGATGGACTGGCATCCCCAGTCTGTGGGAAGTGTATTCAGGAACATAAATCACGACTCCGCTTGAGTATTCACCAGGCCAGGCTCCACGGAGTTTCCTCTACATTTAAGAGCAATTTACATGTGTGGATCTCCTAAATAAAGGATCCTATAAACTAAGTGAAACCAAAAATATGAAAGCATTATTAATCCTTTGAGGAGAAACGAAATAACTCTGGAGAAGTGTTAGGTTGTCTTTATAGGTGGATTTGGGGAAGTTCTGGAGTCAGCAAATGCGATATTATTGTATTCATTCCATAAAGACATGCAATGAAATATGCTTTCCACCATCAAGCATTATTCGAATCATTTCCCAGGCTTCTTCCAATAGCTCCATAAACAATATACACCGTGACTGTTACAATGAGGTAAAATGGGTAATCATGCAGGAAGCTTTTGATTCGATTTTACAGAAAGAACCATAATGTTTTTCAAACAAAAGCAGAGTCACGTCAAATTTCCCATTCTTTTTCACTGCCTTTGTTGAAAACAGATATTAGAGACAAAAAGAAGTAAGTGGACTTCCAGAAGCAGAGTAAAGATAGAAAAACTCTTTTACATAGAAATTAAATAGCACTAAAATTGCAAAATAATGCCCAAGTTGGCAAACTCTAAAACAAATGTGTTTTAAATTTGGCCCTGAAAGATTTCTGTGGTATAATCCACAAAAAAAAGAGGAAAGAGCCATCTCCATTTAAATCCTCCTCGATGGGGACTGTAATTTGTACTGCATTTAGTTAGATCTAAGGAAAGAATCAGACTTACTTGTTTTCAAAAGATATTTTAAGGTAAAAACTAAGCAGGTATATAAAATATTTTGGATTAATAACACCATCCATGTGGAGTGCCTAATATTGCAGGTACTTAACTAAAATATACAAACTAAGCCATTTTTCTAGGGGTAGGTTGAGGAGGGGGACTGAGGGACAGCTCTGCCTGGCCCGGGCTAGGTTAAGTTGGGTGTTGAGGGTCATCAGAATGAATGCCCAGAGACTTTTGTTTTTGTGTTGACCCTTAGCAGACTAGCTGTGCTATAGTCAAAGTGTATTTATCAGAGTAGAAGACATAACACACACAGTTAAAAAGGCTGGGCCTGAGGATTAACTAATATTAGTAATTGTTAGTTTTTTATGATGACACAGTAATTTGATTATGTGAAATCAACAGACAACATTTTACTGTGTGGATTTACATGAGGAATCTTAAATGTTAAAAACTGGGTTATTTGGATAACAACTTCAGTACCTTACTGGGGGCAAGAAGTCTTGATATTTTAATCTAATTATAGACTATTCTAAAGTTCAGTGTTGCTGAATGAATAGAATGATCTTAATATTAAGGTCATATCGTTTCTGGAAACCCAACTCAAGATAAACCAAGACTCAACTTTTGCACACAGGTTATGGATGACCATGCCCTGAGACAATGTGCATATGTCCTGGAGACCTATCATGTGTTTCTCTCCCCCAAATGTCTTGTCATCTCAGAACTTTCACCTGTGTCCAGTAGTGTCTACCTTAGAAATCAGTCCCCGAAATGGTGTTTTACCTATAAGCAATGAATTAAATGTCCATGTATGTACAAACAGGAAAATTTCAATCCAATTCTTTGAAGTAAGATTGTACCTTATTTTCAGATACTTTAGGTTAAAAATGGGTAAAATGTCCTGAGGTAACCAGAATTTCTAAACAAGGGATTTAGGTTTGAGACATGGCTGAGAATGGAATTATATTCAGATTAAGATTGCAGCTTGGCAAAGTTTTTATTTTTACTATTTTATTTTATGTTATTTTTTAACTTTGAAGGCATGTTTATCTGGCACAAATCTGGAAGGGTTTGGTAGAGATCAGAAGGAGCAAAGCCCCACCATGCCCTCCTAGGTGCCTCCAAAGGACATGCAGCATCCAACTTAGCCACTTCATACAACCTTGTTGATTGGAATTGACATAAAATGCATTATATATATTTATTCTTTATACATATAATATACACATGATTTCATACACACACACGTACACCAACAAATTATGTGTCTATATTACAACCCAGGTGCTGATGCTCACTTCAACCCCTATGTCACATGTCGCCAGTAGATTCAGTATTTATCCTGCCTCACTTCTGTTGCTATTTTTCTGCCTCTACATATTCTCTATCTCCAAGCCCAGTAGTTATGAAGGCTTCAAGGGCATAAATAAACTCATATTCAAACATGAAATTTTATGTATCACATGTATTCCTAAGCAATAAAATACATCAGTGCAGATAAGAATAGATAAATTTTACATAGCTTATTGGCAACAGTATGAGGGCATGGGATGGTGTGTCTTGGTTGATCATTAGAAAGGAGTATGAATGTGTGGTAAATGTATTTCTACTTTCTTAAGGGACAGTACAGACTTTGAGGCACTGAGCGTACTCACTCAACTGTGGTACTGAGCCTCTAAAAGGATAATGGCTTAAACAGCCTTCACTGGAAGAATGTGCCAGTGCGGAGAGTCTGAGTCTCAGAGCTGGTTTGCACCTAAGGGAAGAGTTGGTACTTACATTAAAAATTAGGAGGGGAAGGAGCAGATGGGAGAAAAACAGGCAAATGCAATTTTACTTTTTCAGTGAAGTCACACCTTCCGTTCTACAACAGATTTCCTTAAGAAGTCTCTGATTAATACATATTGATCATTGGCCCTGGCTTTACAATATCCCAAGAAGTTTTCAGTTAGCCTATGGACTATTAGAAATTCATACAATTTTTCAAACCAAAGTAGTTTTGGTTAAATCTATCAAACTTAACATATAATTTAAAATACATTTTTCCCCCAGGATGAGAAAGGAGCTAGTAGAGATAGAAGAAAGATAATTACATAATAAAATTAAAAAAAAAAAAAGGTTTTGCACTACCAAAAATATTTGCAAACCTCTGCTGGGCCATCCCACTTCACTTCCTGATTATTATCTTTTTCTAGACTGAAATGATACACAACAAATTCCATTTCCTTTTTCTCTGAAAAGTCGGGTATAACTGTTTAGTTTGAGGTCTAACCATGCCTCTTGCTTAGAGGATGTTTAACGTCAGTGTAGGTGGCTGAAATAGTTTCTTTTTGGCTGCCTGAGGGACACATTAATGAAAGTAGGTACTGAAAGTAAGTACTGAAAGTAGATAATGACGTTTAATCCTAGGCTGGGATAAAAAGTGAAAAATGAAGTGAATTTCCCCATTTTTCTAAATAGTGCTCTGTGAAAGGAACATACCCACATAGCTTATTGTTGTTCATTTTATAAAGGCAAACTAAAAGCCTAAACTGGAGCAATTATTTTAAAGCATCTAATCCTATGAGATTTTTTTATCTATTTGTTGTGTAGAACAAGGCAAAATTTTAAAATTCCCTTTTGCTAATGGTTAAGAAAAATGAATATATGATTTTCTAATAACATACCCTCAAGGGTTGGTCTTTGCTATTTGTCTTTTGGTATTAATTGCTTTTAATCTTATTGACTTACCCATTAGCCTGTTCCTTGGGAGGGGGAGAGATAAATATTTCTGTCAAATCCCTAACTCTCCATTAACAAATGTTAGCATAAGGAAAAAAAAAAAAAAACACTTTGTATTATTTGCTTAGAGTTGGGCATCCTCAAGGGAGTAAGTTTAATTTTAGGGAATTTAATTTGAACTACGGTTCCTGTGAGCAGATATGTGTGTGCTCTCAAAAATGTCAACCTTAACGGGAGCATCAGAAGATGGCTAAATTTTTGTGTCTATTCTTTTAATATAAAGTACAATCTGTGGAACAACCTTGAGCTCCAGCCTTTGATCCTGAGGTAAGAGCATGGGGTGCAGATCTATATATGGAGAGTTCTGTAGGCTTATTCATGCTAGAGAACATGTATCTGTTCCCCAAATAGGAACTCCATTATCCTAATAGAAGCATCAAGTAGAGATGGCTTTCTCTTACACAGCTGTGTTGGAAGTAGTAATATCTGTGTATAGAAGTTGGAAGACTAATTTAAATTCACATCAACTGAGTGCTTTGCATGCACAAGCCACTGTTTTAACAGCTTTATATAGCTTTACTCAAGTAATTTTTTAATAACCTATGAAGTACTTACTAATTATCAAGCCCTTGTTAAATATTAGAGACAGACACAAAAAGATGTTAATTATCTTGCCGATAGCAGAAAGCCAGTAACTTCAGGAATTGGCGTTTTGAACCTAGCGGGTTTAGCTCCAGAACTTGCCCCCTTGATCATGTGGTACCCAGACCCTCAAGACTACATGTCATAGCAATCACAATCTAAACCATCAAGTTAGCAGACAAGATCAAACTCTTGTTCACATACCCCTCAATAGGTATATTTTATGAAAATTTAAGTAATGGACTCCAAGACAAGTATGTTAAATTTGGTAACAACAATGTAAAGAAAAATATCGTGGGGTCAGATATATACTGATCACTGGTATAAATATGTTATTTTGCTAACCACTACAGAGGGTGCAGCCATGAATAAAACATGGTTTCTGACTTCTAGGAGTTTGCATTTTAGCAGCAGAAGAAAATATATAAACAGGCTAATGTAAAATGTGAAAGGGCCATATGAGTGTGTGAACACAATGCACTTCAACAACTCTGAACAGAACATTACTTTTGATCTAGGATAAATGGAATCTTACTGAAAAACTCAAAAAACCTCAATGAACAAACAGCTACATTCAGCCATATATAAAAGAAGCTAGACAATTTTAGACTATCATAGAGAGCTTGTATATAAATAACAAGTATATTTACACACACAAAATACCTATTTGTTTTCACTTTTGACCTACAAAATCTATGCCTTATATAACAAATGATCTGCTTAAAATATAAATGAGATCATACCATTTCTCTTTTTAAATTTTTTTAATCTTCACCAGAAGACAATTTTTTACTGCTTTTTAGAGTGAGAAGTAGGAAGAAAGAGAAACATTGATTGGTTACCTCCCATAAGTGCCCAGACCAGGGCTCAAACCCACAACCTTTAGGCTAAGGGACAAACACTCCAACGAACTAAGCCATACCAGCCAAGGCACCATTTCCTTTAAAAAAATCCTTTATCTTTTTCCCTGTTGTACTCAGACAAAAATAACAAACTATTATTTATGCTTCTATTTGAAATTTTTTTCCCTAGACTTTTGCGTGGGTCGATCTTTTTCATCTTTCACGTTTCTGCTCAAATGCCACCTCCTCTGAGAGTCTCCTCCCAATATCTTAGGTAAAGCACCCAGTCCTCTGCTCATAATTTTCCATCTTCTTACCTGTTCCATTTTCTTCATACAACTCACCACTATTCTTATTTATATTTTCTATTTATATGTTTACTTATTATCAGTTTCACATTATAAGCTCTATAAATGCAGAGACTTAATTTCCCTGTTTACCACCAAATCAACGACTAAAACAGAAATAGCAGGTATTGAATTAATATATTTAGGTGAGTAAAAATATTTAAATACCAAATTTTATGGATCTCCTTTTATAGTCTTGCGTGATCATTTATTGTTCCTCATTTCTATTGTCTGTCATTACCTTGTTTCTGCTGACCTAAGTCTCTCTATTTCTTCTCTTCCTTCAATTTATTTTGCATGCATGCTGATTTCAATTAATTTTCAAATATCTCTATCACTTTCTAATCTTCATCAAGACATTGTCTTTATATATCTAAGTCAAACTTTACAATTTTCATAGTGATATTTTTTGCATTATTAAATCACTTGAACATGCCATTTGCCAACACAAAGATCTTTAGCAGTTCTCTGCAGCCTAAAAGTATTCCACATTTTTGAGGAGATTTTCTATATAGTAAAGTAGAGAAATGGAACAGGAACTAAAGAGAAACAAATATATGCATATCTATTTACATGTACAAATATATTTAGAAATGCGACCTGTGTATGGGATATAAAATGAAAAATTGATGATTCAGGGCACAAAGACAGAACAACTGTAGAATAATGATCTTGATTAGGTAAGAGGAGCTGGGACATAGTGCACAAGAAGAGGGGTTTCACTGCCCTATAATATCCAATGTACTAGGAGAGAAGGCAAAATTTATAAATACCAATACAATAGCATTGCTAGATTTGACAGAACATGGCTTTTTGTTGCATTAGAGAGGCAGAGAGGAGGAAAGTATTGGGCCAAAAAGTATAGTAAAATTTCCAGAGAATGTTTAGTGTTCCTAAGAGATTTTGGGTTACAATGAAAGAAATCTAAGTGGGATTGTGTGTTTTTCTCTAGCCATGTTCAACTGTTCTGTAGGTCGCAAATAAGATTTAACTTGACTTGGAGTTTTGCAAGGGATTACAATAGAAGAACTGAAGGACAAGAGAATGGAGGGTGTGCACAAAGGAATGAACTCAGGAAGCATAAAATCTGTGCTGGGTTAGGAGGAAAGTGAGGGCATAAGGGGCTGATGGTGAAGTCAACAGAAATGCGTTCCAGTGGAACTAAATAGTTGTGGGAGTGGAAGACCCATGATAATTGAACTAGAAAAATAAGAAGTAGTGATCAGAATACGTTGTTTGGAATCAGTGTTTCAAAGAGTTTGTGCCAAGTTCTAATGTATAAACAAGGGTATCAGGAACCAAGTTGAGTAAAAAGAAAAAAGCTTTGGAACAGAAGTCAAAGAACTGAGAGGTGGAAATATCAGGTCTGTTTCTATGAGTGAATAGGTTTGCCAAAAGTAAAGACAATGATGGTAGTGGAGATGCAGGAAGTGAGCCAGAGGCTCAGGGTTTCTGTGAATAAGGGACAATTACCTGGATATCAGTAGGTGATGACATCTAAGTGGGTAGTGAGTGGTAAAATGTCATAGTATGAACCTTAAGAGAACAGGGATAATTTGAAGGAAGAAGAAGGAGACATGCTCTGTTAAAGAAAAGACATTTATTTCTAAGAGATGTGGAAATAATTTAAATGGTGAAATGAGTAAGAGAAGATTTCTCAGCTGAAGAATAAACATTCAATGATTAATGAGGAAATTCAAGTGGAAAACTATAATGGGTAACATTTATTGAATGCCTTTACTTATGCCTGTTATCTTACAAAGGTATTGCAAGTTAGGTATTCATTATCCTCATTGACAATGGAGGAAAATACAGCTTAGGGAGGTTGAGAATATGCCCAACGTTGTCACAGAGCTTGTAGTAGAAAAGGCTGGATTTGAACCTAGATCTGTCTTATTACAGAGCCTGTGCTTCTTTCACTTTATCATATTATCATTTGCTCATTCAGTCTATTTCTATGGACTAAATATATAAAATATGATGTGTTAGGAGCTGAACAAGGTATGAGGTAAAATACTATAACAGAGGAATTGTCCTGCTCTGTTCTAAGTTCTGTTGTATTTTAAGAGTTTAATATTTTAATTTTCACTGAACATTTCTGATGCACAAGGCATAAGAGAAATCTATATCCCCCAGTTGCTTGTAAGCACGCATAAACTGTATATGTAAGGATAACTATTTAAGTTCAGTTTTTCAGTGCTAATAGGTATGAAAAACAATAAGCATGAAGCAGAGCGTACAGGGGTAGAAATCACTGAGGGCTGGCAAGGTTGAGAAGGCTTTATAGAAGATGAAGAGCTCTGCTGGACTGTGAAGGATGGAGAGGTCCCAGAATGATAAGAGTGAGGGAGGCGTTTCAGGCAGAAGTGAAAATAGACAACAATGCAGATATACTAAGAAGCATACTGTTATGTAAAAAAATGCAAGGAAAGGTCTTCAGCTATGTTCAGTTTCATTATGGCCGTGCGGGAGGTTTATATGGAAGAGAAATGGAGCATTACACTGGAATAGTGAGTTGGGACCATATTGTGAAGGGTGTTGAATGCTAGGATTGGAATTCAGATTTCTCTGGAGAACTTTGAAGGCGAAGCTGAAGACTTGAAATCTGCAGTAATATCCACTCAGGAGCTTAGAATACATTCTTAATTATGAATGTGCAGGTTTAAAGTTTTTACAAACTCTGGCTCTCCTTCACTGCTTGGGCTAAATGCTAACTTATCCAAGGATCTTCCACATGAATTTCTGCCATGCCTATCTCTGTCCAAGTCACATCTCAAAGTCTCTTCTCTTTAATAAACTTCAACTTCTGGACACATGTGGTCCGGCACTACCTCTGGATGTGTTTTACTAAGTTTGCTGCACTGTCTGGAAGGCGCTCATTCCTCAGATGCATGACCTGACCTGAGCTTTGCTTCCTCCAAGACTTTGCTAGAGGCTTCTCTTTTCCTAGATGCCTTCCCAGACTAACTTCCCTCCTGTGAGATGAGCTCCCAGCTTTGTATCACTTGGCACTTGTGGAGTGTTTGTGGTATGTTAATTTGGCTTTGTTTATGTTGTCTACTTGTCTGTATGTTACCTTTGTCTTCCCGGAGTCAATGTCCTGTCCAGTTTTTTAGCATTCTTCAATGTAATTAGCATGCTTTGAAAACAGGAGAAGAATACAAAGAAACACTCTTGAACTCAGCTTTGTTTCTGTGGACTAGGTTATCTTTGGTTTGAGGGTATGATAATTGTAACAATGCTATATCAAATTGAACTATGATTTATAATATTTTGGATCTGATCATAAAATAAGATTTTAAAAAATTCTACGTCTAAAATTCCATTGTGGTTTGCAAAAAATTTTTTGTTTATATGAGCTCTATCTTAATTGGAAAATCTAATGGAAACTTCACTAAGTCTGATCTGGAGACGTTTATAAGTCCTTACAATCTATTTTCTATCTTCCAGTTCAAGTTAAACAAAAAAGGATGCACTTTCTTTTACATGCATTTGTAGATTATTTGGAAAAAAAGAAATTTGCCAATTACAGGTTTTAAGCATCATTTTTCCTGATAGCACATTTAACTAAGGACAGCATTCCACAGAATGTGGAATCCCTGCCTATCCCCATTCCAATGCAAGTTTCACCTGAATAAAACTGCAATCATCCTACAAATTAATATTTAAAGTAACACTCTAGTTGATATCAGTGCTCTCAGCCTCCCCGCTATTGCATTGAGTCCCTCTTTTCCTTCCTTATTTCTTTCATCCCATTTATTAATCATTCCATTGAAGGGTTTCAAATTCTAAAAGTCTAATAAAGGAGAAATCTCTATTTAGGTTTATATCTAGTTTAGGTAATTATTTGAATTATCGTAACACTAATAATCCTTGTAGAGTGGTTTTATTCTCAATATGTTTACAATTATTATCTGTCTTATTAGTATAAATCATAAAATATTAAAGTCAAAAAGGGCATGTTACAGAATCTTGTCATTTTAAAAAACTAAGAGAAACTAAACTTCAGAGCTGAAACTGGCACTTTCTTTATTAAAACACACAGCGACACACAGGATGACCCAGGACAGTGTAGGCTCTGGGGTTATAAGATGTTTATGACATGCCTGGCCTTTTCAATTTATAGGAAATGGGGAAGACAACTAGATAATGCAATCAATTGCAATACAAAGTGTGATAATAAATATATATGTAAAGTAATATGGGTGTTCAAAAGGGACTTAAAGACAGTCTTTAGAGAGACAAGTATTTTAAACTGAGTTCTAAAGTTCAACTGTGATTCTTCTGAATTGAGTATAAGAAAGAAGACATCAGAAGCAGAGGGAGAAAACATGATGAAAAATACGGAGGTATTAAGAATGCATAGTTTGCTCAAAGAATGGCAACAATCTTCACAGGTTGGGGAGGGGCATAAAGGGGAGGAAAGGGGCTTGAGACCACAAGGAAAAGGTAGAGTTGTTTTAGATAGACCTTGTATAGCACACTGCAGGTTGTATAGTTGTACTTTAGAGACAACAGGAGACACTGGAATTTATGAAGTCACAAAGTCATATGATGAGATCAGTGTGTCAGCAAGATAAATTGTGACCATATGATCGCATGGACTAGAGGGAAGAAGCTGTTGAGGTCATTCACAGGAGACATGATCAGTGTCTGAACTAGGACAAGTGTCAAAACAACTGGAGGAAAAGAGACTGATTCAAAACATCGTAGTTACAGGAACAACCTGTTCCTGTCTGAATAGATTTAGAAGGCGAGAGAGAACTTATTGCTGGCTTTCACAGTGCATTACTGGGTGCCATAGAAAGGACATGAATTTGTTCCAGTGTTCTATACATGAAACCATGCTTCAGTGGTTAAGTCAGTAATTTTTTTTAAGACTAGCTAAAGGTTGCATTTTCGGTCAAGAACTTTGTCCAAATCAAGTTTTCTTAAGATAATATCTAAACTTCTTTCTATATTTTAGTGATAAAAAATTAAATTTAAACTTCAGTGTTTAACAATAAATATAACGAAGTCAGGATTTTCAAATATACTGTTTATTTAATTAGCTTTTGGAATACCAAATTACGAAAGACAAAGCATTAGTAATGTACAGGTTCATGACTACTTGAACTGTAGTAAGACATTGAGTAATTTGATGTCATAGTCTATTGACATGTATATATAACATATATATACACATATATGAATGCTTACTCATACACATAAATTATTTAGAACTTACTAGACTTATGTGATAAGCATTGTTCTAAATAATTTATAAATATTGACTCATTCGTTCTGCTATAATAAGCTTTAGGGTAGATACTATTATTATTTTCAGTTTGCAGTGAAGAAACCTAAGACACAGATTGTTTAAGAAGTTTAGCCAAGGTCCCAAACCTAGTAAGTGGCAAAGACTGATTTTGAATTTAAATGGTCTGGCCCCAGAGTCTTTGTTACATTATTTTTTAAAGAAAGTAAGAAACTCTCATGTGCCATTGTTCCTGGATGTTAATACTCAAGTAAGCACTATTCAGCCTTTAACACTTCAGTCGTGTGAAAAGAAAATACAGTGTAATGGTTAGACAGAACTCTGAACAGGAGTGTTTTGGGTGAATACTCATTAAATTGGTACAATAAATATGATATGTTATCATATGTCTAAAGCAGTTATGGGTCTTTCAGACTCATAGACAGAAAGCAGGGTGACAGCTGTCAGGGCAAAGTGGGTGTTGAGTGGAGGGTGATGGAGCGATTGAACAAAAAAAGAAACAAAAAGAGAAAAACACTCATGGACACAAACAACAGTGTGGCAATTGCTGGGGTGAGGAAGTGGAGGGAAGCGAAGGGAGGTGGAGGAGGGTATGGAAGGATACATGGCGATGGAGGGAGACTAGACTTGGGATGGTGAACATACAGTGCAGTGTACAGATGATGTGTTGTGGGATTGTGCACCTGAAACCTGTATAATTTTGTTAACCAGTGTCACCCCAATACATTCAATAAAAAAGAAAAAAAGAAGCCATTACAGGTCTTTGATTTAATAGTCTATAGACTGACAAATCTACGTGCCCGCACCATTTTACATCATTTCTGTAAAAATGCACGAGAGCACACACAAAACCTAAAGGTGTTATTTAGCACTTGGAAATTAAAGTTTACCACATGCAGAAACACACTTGAGTCTTTTAAAGACAAGTTAGTAACATTTGATCTTAAGAAACAATCTGTTTATAAATAATTGCAATTTTAAAATGTTATAGTTTTTCAGGAAATCATCTATATAGACTTCGAAGTGTTAACACCAGAAGGAAGGTTAGGAGAGTACAGCTTTAGTGGATTGTGTTAAGAAAGGGAAGGCCCATAGTGATTATTATTATCTCTCCCTTTTTCTATCATAGCCTCTTGATTTACCAATTATCATTTAAGATTTCTACCATTCATTTTACTCAGGTAGCTTTCCTTGACTGTCCTAAATAGCCTTACTCATTGAAAGTCTCCCTTTCATTAGACCCAAATGGGACACCCAAGGAAATAAATGGAGCTCATACAAAAAGGGTATTGAACAGATCAATTGCCTGGTGCCCATGCTTCACGCTCACAAATGCTTCGTGTTAAAGTGCTGCCGTGATTTTCATTTCTGTTAGTGCGTGCTGCTTAGGTTTCATAAGTTCATCTAAGAAAATAGCTTAGGGCATGAGAAGATACATGGATTGATTCCAGGCATAGATCTATGTGGAGAATGAATATATTTTAGTGAACCTGGGTCTTAAATGTTTTTAACGTGATATATTCCAGTGGAAATATATATGAAATGTATCTGAAATTGTGTATATATGTAAATATATAAAATGTCACCTCTTCTATATCTTCATTCTCTGCCCCAAATAATACATACATACCCACTTACTATATTCTGTTTATTGCTTTGCAAAGAGCTTGGGCTAATAAATATAAATTATTATTAATTTATATGGAAAAACAACTCTAGAGTTTCTTCTCAGTATGGATAAAAGTCCAGCCACCTGGCTTCTAGCCCTCGATTCAACACTAATAAGCCAGACAATATTAATGAAAATTTCCACTCCCTGGCGTCCCATCTGCACAAAGGTATAAAACTATGTTGCCTACTTCCTAGGATTATTGTAATCATCAAATGATACAGTCATTGTATATTCTAGGAAATTCTGCTTTTCTGAATTGTTTTGTCATCTTTATTCTATTAACTGATGAAGAGTAAGTTGTGAGAAATAAAAGAGAAAAATTGAATTTGTGTATGTTGCTTGTTTTTTACACTTAAAGGATAATGTATTAATAAACTTAGCTTTACACAGATTTTGTTTTCTGTAGAGTCACAATAAATTGGGCTAGTTAATTCAAAATATGGGACTTAGCCATGGTAAAAGACCAACTTTGTTCCTACAATCTTTAACGAGGGTTATCACTCATTGACTCTATAGGAAGTACTATGACATTATTTCTAGTGGCATAAAACAAATGATTGATAATGACAAGAGTAATGTATGTTAGCATGATAGCATTCACAAAAAGGTTTTCACAAGTTTTACCTTGCTGAATTCTCACCACTATGCTGGGAGGTAGAATGGTTATTATTTTTATTCTGTAACCAGGGAAATAGGCCATGGGAGGTAAACTTCCCCAGCACCACATAGTAAGGAAGGGACAGCTGTGACTTTGACCTAGGTCAATTGAAATCAGACTGTGGGCTGTTCCCACTATACTGTACTTCATTCCCCCAAAACAATTCCTTTGAGTTAAAAAATAATACGTATCACCTGATGTTTTTCCCAGTTATTTCTAGAGCCAGAACGGAAATGGTTAGGAATAAGACAAGCATTCACGGAAGACAAAACCTGAAGATAACAACATGAATAATATTTCCAGAGTACTTGCTTCATGCTATGTATTGCCATACAGATTTTGCACATATACATTATTTTTTTAAAAATTATATTTTATTGATTATGCTATTAAAGTTGCCCTGATTTTTACCCCTTTGCACCTCTCCACCAGGCACCACCCACACCCTCAGGCAATCCCCCCACCATTGTTCATGTCCATGGGTCATGCATATAAGTTCTTTCACTACTCCATTTTCTCTACTATACTTTACATCCCCATGGCTATTCTGTAACTACCTACCGGTACTT
This sequence comes from Micronycteris hirsuta, assembly GCA_004026765.1. Classification (NCBI taxonomy): domain Eukaryota; kingdom Metazoa; phylum Chordata; class Mammalia; order Chiroptera; family Phyllostomidae; genus Micronycteris; species Micronycteris hirsuta. Next base: position 58,561 of record PVJI01001140.1, on the reverse strand, counting down.
GTTCATCCCCATCCCCTTCACCCATTCGCCCACAACACTCTCCCATCTGGCAACCATCAAAACACTCTTTGTATTCATAACTCTGTCTCTGTTCTTGTTTGTTTAGTTTGTTGTTTAGATTCAATTATTGATAGATATGTATTTTTGCCATTTTATTGTTCATAATTTTGATCTTCTTTTTCGTAAGTCCCTTTAAGATTTCACATAATAATGGCTTGGTGATGATGAGCTCCTTTAGTTTTTTCTTGTTTGGGAAGCTCTTTATCTGCCCTTCGATTCTAAATGATAGCTTTGCTGGGTAGCGCAATCTTGGCTTTAGGTCCCTGCTTTTCATGACTTTGAATATTTCTTGCCAATCCCTTGTAACCTGCAAAATGTCTGTAGAGATATCAGCTGACAGTCTTATGGGAACTGCCTCTGTAGGTAACTTCTTTTCTCTTGCTACTTTTAAGATTGTCTCTTTATTTTTAACCTTTGCATTTTAATTATGATGTGTCTTGGAGTGCCCCTCTTTGCACCCATGTTGTTTGGGACTCTCTGTGCTTTGTGGGCTTGCATGTTTATTTCCTTCACCAGATTAAGGAAATTTTCTTTCATTATTTTTTCAAATAGATTTCCAATTTCTTGCTCTTTCTCTTCTCCTTCTGGCACCCTTATGATATGAATGTTGGAATGCTTGAATTTGTCCTAGAGGCTGCTTATACTATCTTCATTTTTTTTTTTTTTTTTTTTTTTTTTTTTTTTTTTTGAGGATAAGAAGCTGCTATGGAAAAGCAGCTTGGGTGGGTCCATAAGTTGGATGATGTGGAGTCTCTGGGAATCTCCAAGGTGGGTCAAACAGTGTTATCCATGTTGATGGTTCTCAGATATGGCACAAGCCTGCCAACTCCATGGCTCTGCTAGGGGAGGGTTCATAAAACAGACAATGGCTTCTGCTGTCCCCAGTGCCAGATATTTCAGCCTCTTCCAGTATGCTACTGGTGCTCTTCAAGCTGCCACCCCAGCACTGGGCCTCAGAGGGAGTTAGTTTGACTAGATAAGTCCATGTGTGGGTTCTTTTAGAAGTGCTTGGGGCTCTAGGAGTTTCTTCCACTCACTCAATTCCCACAGTTTTTTGTAGCCAGAGGTTGTGAGGACCTATCTTCCTGGTACTGGGACTCTGGCTGGGGAACTGGTGTGGGGCTTGGACTTCTTCTCCTGAGATATCCCTCCAGAAATTGTATCTACTACACAAGGGTGTGTAACCAGCCAATTCCACATCTGTTCCTCTTTTACCAGTCTGGATGGATGTGGTTTCTTTAATTCCAGAGTTGTCAGACTTCCATTCAACTCAATTTCTGATGGTTCTGAGTAATGCTTATTCTACATTTTAGTTGTAATTTTGATGTGGTTGTGCAAAGAGGTGAGCCATGTCTTCCTATGTTACCATCTTGAGCAGAAGTCTATAAATTCTTTTAGTACTTAGAAAAACTCTGAGTCATAAGACATCGTATTCCTTTTCCTATGCACTGAGGTTAAATAACTGCCTATACAAGTGCAGTAGAAAGCCTAGCTTTGGGGCCCATTGCATAACCACTTACACTATGCCTCTCCCACCAACCTGTATCAGATATACTTGGGGCCATTCTTAGTATCACAGTACCAAGGCCAAATAGGCAGGCAGAAAAGTCACTAGGAGACTATGGAGAAAAAAAGATATAACTAATCAATATTGAAAAGCAAGAAGGCTGGGGGAGGTGGAGATCTTGCAAGATAGTATAGGTAGATTTCTCTATGTTATATTATTAGCCTCAGGCATCAAGCTTAGCTATGTTGCTAGGATGCAGCAGGATTCTGGTTTCTGAGCACTCTGGGCAGAGCCAGGTAGCATACAACCCAGACAGACAAAGGAATTAAATGGTAGATCTTAACCTGGCTAGATCTTGGTAGAGTAAGCCAGAGACCTAATTGTAAGAGAAATGTATTAAAATAAAAACAAACAAACAAATACACTGCCAAGAACCTAGAGCACAACATTGGAGCAGGAAGACCAATACAGATTTACATGTCAGAGTCCCTTCATGAGACACAGGCAGACACAGTTGAGAGAATGGGCTCCAGGTATGCTGTGCTCTATCTCAACAATGCAAACCCAGGTGAGATGCCAAAGCCAACTAATATTTGAATTTCTATTCCTAATCTAAAAATAGTACCACCCACTTACTTCGGAATGAAAAGATGAAATATCCTCAATATTATTGGGGTAGAGGGCTTCATAAAGTATAAAGTTAAATTCAGACTCACGGGCAAGGACTAGGCAGTACCACATTTTTCTGTGTGTAATGCACACTTTTTTGCCCAAATTTTTGAGGGAAAAATAAGGAAGTGCATTGTACATGGGTAGTACTAATTCTATATCTATATAAACATTTTTTAATTATTTTATTTATGCTCATGCATTAAAAGGGTAACTCAAGAAAGCAATAACAAAACCATATGCAAAATAATATGCTAGAATATGATAATTGGCTTTGTTTCTAAATATAAATAAATAAAAATTGAATTAAAAAATTAAAATGAAATATTTTTTTCCTGAAAGTTTGGGCTGAAAACATGGGTGTGCATTATACACAGCAAAATATGGTATGTGGGGGAGGAAATGGCTACAGCTGTGAGATTCAGTGTCTAAGACTATCTAGATGTCGTACCTTCCAACACATTTTATTAATTCTCTCTGTAATAACATTGCAGTCTAAGCGCATTTACTGTTTTGTACTACAATTAGCTTTTTTCTCTTCTTATCCACTTTAGAAATTTGGTGGAGTATTGAGATATTTGTACTCCTGAGTTTGTGTCACATAATCATCAATAAGCTACAAAAACCACTCATCTTTTATTTATTTGTTTGTTTGGTTATTTGTTTACTTATTTAATCCCTTTTTAGTGACAGTCTTCATATTCATGCCCTTCCACACCAAAGGTCATCATTGAACTCTGTTTGCATTATCCTTTTATTTGTATGGTAAATGAGCATTGTTGCTTTCTGTGCATGTATTTCTATTTACATACATGATATTCTTATAGAATTTCTTCTGTTTCTTATTTTTAAATTTGCTCAACATTATGTGTTTTAAAGATGCATTTATGCTATTTTGCTAAAGCTAATTCTTTGCTGTTAACTGTGGCAAAGCATCCTATAGTGTGCTTCCATGATGATGGAATCTGTATTGCCTCTAACTTACTGCAAAGCCCTTGGTTTAGTTAAGACCTTGTTGAACATAGATAATAGGAGAAGCATTGCTTCCTTATAGCAATTGATTACACATAGCCTAATTGCTCTCCAGAATGATACGCTTTTTTAAAATTCATGGGTCTGTTTAGATTATATATTGCTTGACAGCAGGGAGGGTGTATTACTCATTTTTGTTTCCACACTGCCTTGCTCAATGCAGAGAAAGTGGTATATTTATTGAATAAATGAATGGGACCAGATAGGCTAGTCTGTTTCATTAACAAAGGCAAATAGCACAGTGGAATATAAAGAGGCCCATATCACACCAATTTACCTATATAGAGAGTCCTCTTTCAGTTTACCAATGAAGAGGAAAAAAAAAAAAAAAAAAGAAAGAAAAACACTATTTAAAAGCAGCCAGAGCTTAGGGACTCTGTGTCCTGTCTTTGAACTGCTGTTTCCGCAGAGGAGTGGAAGTGCTTTCCATTATTTTGAGTAAAAAGGACATGCTCTGTGGGGTTCCCATAATTGTTCCGAAAGCCTGCAAACTGGACTTCCACGCCACTTCTCCCAGAAATCAACATTGTTTCCTCTCTCACCCTTGCTTCCTTTTTTTTTTTTTTAAGAGAACAAGTTCCTGTTTGTGAACAGAGGTCAGGTTTCTCCATGGGAATATTTGTGAAGAATTGACATCCTTCTCCGGACAATGTCACAGTGTCATGGAGCACGTTTTACCTTCCATGCAGGGTCCCTGTGTGGAATGTGCACAGCCTGGGATACTCATTAGGGGATGACAGACTTATGACAAGACCAGCGTCATGCCAGATTAGTGGAAGGATGACCATTGGTGGCTGTTTAAAATAAAAATGATCAGGTTTATGGCATGAAATCAAAGCTGCAGTAGTGAGTAGTGTTACTGCTTAAAACAAAATTCAGTATTTCCAAGCATTAGCCTGTGCCCCCAAACAATCCAGTTCAAAACATATATATTTTTTCAATTATCTGTGCCTAGCAAAAAATTAGACTAAAATCTAAATAATAAAACCCATCATTTGTTGTAATGTCAAATTTTTAAATTTTCCACCATGTTTTTGTCTCTTATAATACTGGAATTATTTATTTTCTATTTAATGTACAAAGTATGTTTTTTTTTCCTGAGGCAGAAAGAGAAAAATGTTTAACAATAAAATGATAGCAGTTTGATATTAAGAGGGAAAAGATAGCATTGATAACTTCTCATTTTTTTTGGTTTGTGAACCTCGGAGGGAACACCTGAGAATCTGGAGACTTGTGTCCCGGAATTGGCACTGCTGAGTGGCCAGTGGTCTTAGACCTCATGCATCTGCACAGGGCTTCTGCATCTGTAAAGCAAAAGATAAAATGAAGAGTACTAAAATCTATTTTTGTGAAAGTCCTGGGAATTTTATTAAATCTTATTTGTTGCCTATGAGAAGAATTGGGGCAAACTAAATATCTGACCAAAAGTTTTGCATTAGTTTTCTAATTACAGTGGTCTCCAGGAAAGCTCAGTAAAGCATGGGTAGCTTTAGTTTTCCCATGAACTCCAGAAGGGTATATTTTCTAAGCAGAGTGTTATAACACATGTGAAAAATGAAAATAAACTGAGGAGTCCTCTGTGACAATAAGCTCAATTAATATTACAAAAGATAGCCTTCTAAAATATGTAATCATATTCTCTATAATCTTCTCTTTAATGAGTTAGCTTACTGCCTGATCACAATATCCATTAACAAGGAGTATCTCAAAGATACCCTCTGAAAAATCACTGATCTCTGAAGTTGTGATTAGTCATCACATATTATTTGGTGGAAGTATCAGGGGGAGATTCATCAACATTAATGCCAATGTCTAATATAGTTATTGGATGAACAGAGTTCCAAGTTGTTTGTATGGATTGATTTATTTAACCCTCACAGAAAAAACATATGCAATAGCTACTAATATTATATTTATTTTATAGATAAGGAATATGAAACAAAGATAAGTAATATATTCATGTCTACAACTAATAGGAAACTGAGGTGGAATTCAAGTCAGACATTTAGTTCCAGAGTCTATGTTCTTTTTCATAATGACGTGATGCATACACATCAAAAATGTTATTAAATTTTTAGCATGTCCCCTTTCTCCTTTTCTCTCTTCTTCCCTACTTTCCTTTTCCATCTTTCCACTCTCTCTATTTCTTCCTTTCTTTCATCAAATATAATTTAAACACCTACTGTCAGACACATCTACTACTGGGAATTCTAAGGTATATCAAATGGGATCCCTAATCATCCATGCATTCAAGACTCAGTGGGGTAAACAGATACGCATGCAAGTAAAGATGAAACACTCTAATACCCACCGAATGGGGCACAATGGAAGGGCTCAGTTGGCCCAAGGAATCTGGGAAAAAGACTCCAGAGACAATAATTAACCTGACCTTAGAGACTGAATACCAAGTAGATTGAAGGGAAAGGGCATGATCGATAGAAGACACAATTTGTATAAAGTCCCAGAAGTTAGAAACTTCATGGTATTTCCCTAGAGCAGCAAATACTTTGATGTGTCTTCAGTATACAGACCTGGAGGATGAGAACAGGTAAATGATAGCTACACATGCAATAGATTTGTGCTCTTTCCTTTATCATTTGATAATCATCACCTCAAAATATTTAAAAATTACTCTGTGTTTCTAATTTGGATAATAAAAGTGCTGTGAAAAGTTCTGTTTAAGACTCAAATTGATTCTTTGTCAGCATTCACATGTGGTCCTTATGATAACCCTTTGATAAGGAAGAAAAAGCTGCATAGAGATATATAAATAACTCCTTGGCTACAGTGAAGTTTCAGTATTAATGCTGTATTTTTAAAAAAGCTATATACATTTTGAATGTTGCAGTTGTTATTTTACTTTTGAGGTTGTCATATGAAATCATAATAGGAAATTATTTCAAAATTATTCGGAGTTAAACCAGTTCACCAAGGAAGGCCTCATAAGGAAAGCAAATGCTCCTTGATGGAAATAGCTTAGATTTTGAGAAAATGCTTCACACGTTTTTATCCAAACTGTCCTAATCAAGCATCATGTATTAATTGATTAAACCATTCCTTTATTGATGACCAAAGTTTATCTATCAGATGTGTATAGACTGCTTACAGCTGCGGCAGGAATTCCTCTTGGCACTGAGGACTATCATAACATGAAGGACGGCGAGAGTCCCTGTGCTCAGGAAATCTAAACTCTTACCCAGGAGAGAGTCAGCAGTAAACAAGCACATATGACTTCAGATAGTAAAAAATGCATTAAAGAGAAAAAACCCACCTGGGGACACAGTGTAACAGGGTCTGATGGAGGACTTAAGAGATGGGGGAAGGCCTCATTGAGAAGATAATGTGTGAGCAGAGACCTGCATGTCCTGAAAAAGTAAGTCATGTGATTGGGTGGAAGACTCTTCCAGACAGGCAAAACCCAGACAGGCAAAACACAGCCAATCAGGAAAATGAGTGTGGCCTGCTCCAGGAAAAGCAAAGAGGCCAGTGTGACACAGTGAATGAGCCCAGTGAGCAAGTGTTAGGAGAGAAAATTGGAGTTGAAGGCAGGAAACCATCCATGTGTAACCTTGCAGGCCACAGTAAGGACATTATGGTGAGTGTGATGAGAAGTCATTCAAACATATCGACAGAGGATGCTCGTCCAGAGAATAAATCGTATTAGGGTAAACAGGAATCAATTGTAAAGGCCTTTGCACTGTTGCAGACATTATGGTCGTGGTGATGATTGTAAGAGATAATGGGGGAGGCTGTTAGAAATCTTAGGGGTATATTTCGAAGGATGTGTGGTGTGAGGAAAAGGCCTCACTGCAGGGCGATTCCCAGCGTTTGCTTGGACAGTGGGCTGAGTGGTGATGCCTGTCAGAGAGAAGAAGGGGAGAAGAGTCAGCATTGCCGGCAGGTGGGGGCACGGATCATGGTTCTTTTTTGCCACATGAAGTTGAATTTCCCATAATACACTGAAGTGGGGATGTTGACCAGGCCGGTTCTGGAGTGCCCAAGTAACAAAATCCTCAAAGCTTAGTGACTTAAAACAATAGCAACATGTGTTTTGTTTCAAACCTGTAACCTGAGAAGGGGTCGATGGGGACTTGCTTCTGCTTCGTTTGGCATCAGCTGGGGCAATTGGAAGGCTGCAGGCTGGAATCACGTAAAGCCCCACTTACTCACATGTCTGGTGGTTGATGCTAATAGCCATCAGCCATCTGCTAGGGTTGGGCCAGAACTCCTACACACGGCCTACCCATGTGGCTGCCTGACTTCTGTGCAACTGCTGGCTGGGTTCCAAGGGTGTACATTGAGAGATAGATGGGGGGGAGGGTGAGAGGTGGGGGAGAGAGAGAGAGAGAGCGAGAGAGAAGAGAGAAAGAAACAAGGATGAAGCAGTATCGTCTTTCCTAACCTTGTCTCAGGAATTTCACAGCTTCATATTTTGTCTCTGTATTTATTAGAATTAAATTACTTAAGTTTGCTTCATATTTAAAGGGAGGGGAATTATAATCCCTCTTTAGTAGGAGGTGTATCAAAATATTTGAGAACATGTTTTAAAACAATTGTAGCTAAAGAAAAAAATTTGGACATCATTGGCATACTGGTGACATTAAAGGAGATGAAATTGCTTAGCGGGAGAGTCAAGTCAGAAGAGAAAGAAGGCCAGGGAGGGAGCCCTGGAGGACAGCAACCTCTAGACTCTGTCTACGGAACAGGAGCCAGAAAAGAAGACTGAGAGGAAAAGCCATTGCAGCATGGGAAACCAGAAGAACTGGTGTTCTGAAGCTAAGAGATGAGAAGTCTTTCACACAGGAAAAAAAACTGTGTCAGATACTGCTGATGGCTCATATAAGTCAAGGAACTAGGCACTGGAACCTGGGGACTGTGGGACGGAGGTTGTTGGGAACTTGAGCAAGAACAGCTTCAGTTGCATGGTGATGGCACTAACCCAATGACAGTGATTTAAAGTACTAATTGGAAGGTGGGAAAGCAACAATTATTTTTCCTTCTTTTTTCATTTGTACAAGGCCCCTGGGGTCATGATACAGAAGATAAGGGGGAGGAGCTAAGGAAGAGCATAAGCACATGGGCAATCTTTTGGGAGTGGGGGGTGTATATTTTTGGCTGTGTTTGAGGAAAACCCTTCAGAACATGCTGGCTACAGCCCCCCACCCTGCTCACACACTGAATTTCTCGTGGCCAGACTATCTCCAGTCTTAACACAAAGATATGACTATACATTGATTGATTCTTAAAATTGACTTTTAAAGTAGATTTTGTATCCTGATAATGACAGTAGGAGACACTTCCTATGACATGACACAGCTGGGAACTTTCAGTAAATAGAATGAAAACAAAGCAGGATATTATTTATGGCAGAACACATTTCCAAAGAAGAGCAGAGACAAGATCTTAATTGCATATGAAGACATTTTCAATTGTTAATCTGCATTAATTTCTTTTTCACTTTAAGCAGAGAAGAAATAAGCAGTTTAAAAAGGGGTTTATGGACATAAGTAAGTCCTTTTTAAACTTCTCTTTTAAAACAATACTAAATTAGGTTAATCACATTTTTAAGGTAGGAGTATATATAATAGCGAGGTGTCTACCCTCCAGTGATCACTGAACTAAGCTTACTATTTTCAATCACTTTTTAAAATGATCTTTAATTCCATCATAATGCCATGCGATATTTTTTCTTACAAATGAGGAAACTGAGGTTCAGAGGGGGTGAGTGATGTGCTTAGAGTCGTACAGGAGGATGTTGGAGCCAGACTACTGGGCAATCGGGCTCTCGGTCTGGGCTCCTAATCGCTGGGCATGCTGCCTTTCAAAAACATGCTCGTTTACCAGAAAAGGCAAGCAATCTGCAACTGCTTTTCAACAAGTCACTTTTTTTATAAGTGGCCAAATAAAATTTTATTGAAGCATTTAAAAAAGTGCAACTCTCAGCTAAGAAGGGAATGTAAAACTCTCAGCCCCATGGGTGATTTTTTTTTTTTTTTTTTAGTTTAGGAAAAACAACAAAACACGCTGCGATGCTCTAATTAAAAATATACCAACACAGAGGAGAATTCCAATTGCCTCTGTACTTTCAGAGAGCAGAGAGTTCTCTCTTGAAAGCAGCTTTGTTTGAAAGACAAATACTAGGAAGGAAAAGTATTGATATAGTTTAATCAAGAGGCAAACCCTGTGTTCTGGGCTGGTGGCCATCTGCTAGTTCTCAGTGATGTTAATGATGCCGGTTTTCTCCAAATTCATGTTAAAGGAAAGCCATCTGAATAAGTGATATCATTTATGCCACCTGGGCCAAAACCTTGTGGAATTAGGTTAAGACCTTGAGACCTTGGTGTGGCTGGTTTCCTTGTTCATCAGCCCCCTGGCATGCAGCTCGGAAATAATATTTAATTCAGTTCAATAAAAATATATTGAGCAGTTACTAGGTACTGGCACTATTTGTGGTCCTGAGAATACAAGATGAAAGAGACCAAGTCCCTCAAGAAGCTGACAGTTTCTCTAATTAGAAGAAAAACAAATAAACATGTTATAAGTAAATAGTATATGGTAGGTACGGTGATTATTGTTTGGCAGGGTGGGGGGCAGGAGGTCATTTTAGAGTAGCTGATAGTTCAAGATTAGGCTTTGAGTGATAAATACTGGCATGTTGTAGCAACTAGGTGGGATAGGGCCAAAACAGACATTCTGTTAGACAAATGAAGTTTTGAGAGACAAAATAGAAAATACGCACATCACAGTTTTAGTCAAAATACACATTCATTACAATATAGTCAAACCTGTAAATAGGAAAGTTAGGAAATCTGAAATCGCATTATTCAGAGACAATCACTCCCACGTTTTCATTAAGGAATCACCACTAGAGTAACACTTGTGACCTCCCTCCCCCCTTTCTAATTGGTTTACTTGATCATGAGCAGGCAGAGCCTTCCGTAGAGCTTTTGTTACTGGGCAGAATGTGTTCAGCTCTGTTCCTGCTTCCCTGCAGCAAGCGCACATTCTAGAGGCTGATGGAGAGATTTGTGATTCCCCATCCCCACTGCTGGGGCCTAAAGAAAATAAAGAGCAAAATTCCCCTTTACAGACTTCTGGGGAGAAGTTAAGTTTGCACAAGTAGAATTTCCTTTCAGTAAGTTATGATAGGGTGAGACCCTGATGGAATTACTAGAAAATGCATCTGGCTTTACAACCAGTTCGTATTCTCTCATCTAGTATTCTCTCATCTAGAGCCTGCATTGTGAGAGCTATTAGACAATTTGATTTCTACCTGCATTCTGTATTTACTTTCAATTGTTTTATGCATATTCACAATTTATAAGATAAGAGAAATCTTACCTCAGAGAGTTAATGTATGAATTACTTGGCATTAAACATTAATGCTGCATAACTATGCTTGCCACATACTTGATGAGAGAAGTTAGTTCCTCTCTCCTTCATGTTACTGTTCTAAAAAGCACTCAGCATTTTAGTGACAGATTTCCAAAAAGATTTCAAGGTCTCAGTCTCCTCTAGCCTCTCTACTAATACATGATCCCATCCCAGAGTCCCGTGTTTGAAGGAGTCTAGTGAAAGCAAATGCACCATCTGTAATTAAACCTAAATTAAGATTAAATCCTTTTCATAAATGAACAAATTTTAATTATTGGAAAGTTCTACACTAAACCATAACCTACCATTTCTACTACTTGATAATCATTTACCAAGTATGATGACCCCTCCTTCACAGTAAAATCCTTGTTTCCTCAGCCATTCCTTGCTTAATATTGGGTACACTGAAATTGCTCAGTATTGATTAACTGAGCTTCATTTTCATTTAGCCCGATGTGTATTGGACATTTATCTCCATTTGAAAGTACAGCTCAAATTTAGCATGCCCCCAAATGGTTTACTCTTGATTTGCTCTCAAATCATCCACTTCTACTTGCAATCTTTGCTATTGCAAAATAAAACATTTCTATTTACAAAACTGTTCATTAAAATTTGAGTCATGTTTACATTTTTTCTTTTATATCCAATATGCTATACAAAAGCAAATCTTGTTATATCTTTAGTAGCACTTCTAAAATATCTTTCAAATCCATCTACTTATCTCCCTTTGTCTTCACCACCTGCACCCCAGTCCCAGACACCTTCATATCTGCTTCGGCACTTATAAAGACCTGCTCATTGATTTTCTGATTCTACTCTTACCTTCACTTAATGCAATTCATATACATCAGGTGGAATAATCACTTAACATTTTTTAAAAATCATGTTGCTCTTCGGTTTAACATCCTGCCAAAGTTTTTTATTGTGTTTAGAATAAAATCCAGAAAACTTGCACATCTCTGCTTAGTCCTCCACCCTCATCTTGCACAATCACCTCTCTTTCTCTACTTCTTTACTCTACACTAAACTCTTTATTTTCTTCTTGAAACAAGTCAGGATTTTTCCAGTTCAGTGCTCCTGCACATGCTGTTTTCTTTGCCTAGAACAACATGCTGTTGTTCTTTGCCTTGCTTTTCTGTCTTCATTTTTTATGGTTATTTATATTCCTTACATCCTAGATGATATAAACTTCCAGAAAGACTTTGCCAAACCGTCAGAGGTAAAGTAGCCTCCCTTCCCCAGCGTCATCATTATCTGTTACAGCGTCCATCTACATTTCCTTTCTAGCATTTATCACTATCAGAAATTGTCTTGTTAACTGTGAGTTTACTCTTTATTGTCTGTTTTTCTTAATAGTATATTTCTTGTTCATCCCGTTATCTTTAATATCTGTTATGCTGCCTGGCATGTAGTCAAAGTGAAATCAATATTTATTGAACAAATAAATAAATGAGATTGTTTTTAGATTCTTGCCTATTTGAAATATAGATTTCAGAGATGGAAAATCTGGAAGGTCAGGGTGTGGTCACAAATGTAGAGAAGGATTGATAGTTACTAGTGTGATGAGGGTATGTTATATTAGAATTTAGAGCTAAAAAAAAAAAAAAGAATTTAGAGCTGAATCCCGATCCATATGGGCAGTTACTCATACTGATGATAGGGAGATAGGGAGAGTGTAAAGTGTCCAATCTGTGTGCTTCTATTCTTACATTTCTTTCTTCAAGCTTCCAGAAAAGCCTTTTCTAGAATGATATTTCTATAGTTATAACAGACCAGGAGTGCAATTTTATTTTACTAGGCTTATCATAATTTCTATTTACTCACTTTTTGAAGTTTGAATTCCTATAAACTCAGTGATGTACTGGTATTAATAACTGGCTCCTTGGGAGGAAGAAGCCCTGAATCACAGCATTTGCTATTGTTTGTGTTATAAATATGCCTATCAAGGCAAATTTGAAGCTACCAATGTGACATCAGTCCAGTCATAAAATTCCTGAAAATTCAATAACTGGGTAATCTGAGCCTGTACAAGGTGATTCCAGCATACCACTGTGATAAACTCTGTAAGAAGCTTCCTCTTATTCCCATCTGATTTCCTTTATTTCCATAAGTTTCCTTTTAAAATTTTTGCTATCTTTCCTGGGAGCTATTCATTCTAATGACTTGAAGATGACAATAGAGTTACCTCTGCGTTTTCATGTTGGCATCAGAAGTAGAGTTTTTGTGACACTACTGACACTTCAGTGCCAGAGCCCCTCACAGGCGTCCTTTCTAACGCCTAGGAAGTGTGTCAGCAATTTCTCGTTGGTCCCTTTAGAAATTACTTTTCATAAGTAATATGTGGGTTTCCACAGTATTATAAACTTTAAGACCTACAAAACCTGACTTTCCCTGTAGATCACATGTAGTTGGTTACTACGTCAAGGAGAAAGATGGACATATATATTTGGCAGGTGGCTACCATAATTACCTTGGTTTTCATGCTTCTTGAGTCTCTGAATTGAACATGCCACTCGCTCCTGATCACTGAAAATGCCCTTGTGGGAACTGACTCTTTGTGATATTTTGGTCTCCCTACAGCCACAGCTAATTTGTTGAGGTATTAAAAATATGTGCTACTTTGCATCAGCCACAGCAAGCATGGCCTTTTTCAGCAAATCAAGAGGCATATCTTTGGTATCGATATGCCCAAATATTTTATTTGTGCTTTCCTTCAATTTTGTGGGATCGGTTACCTCCATAGTTTTCTGTCATTGATGGTCCTAGGCCTATCCACGGGCAATCAAGGTTAAAGCATACTCAAAGTTGAAGATCAGTATTTTCTACAGAGCGAGAGAGTCTGTCTTCTTCTGAAATGGTTCTTCAGAATCTGGGGCTAGAATCTCTTTTAGCTTTGCTACTGATAAAAAACAGCAAAAATAACAGTTTTATGAAGTATAATAATACTTGTCAAAGTTATGATATCAACAATACTTTTTAAGCATAAGGTTTTAAAGGTTGAAAACTCTTAGGCATTTTTAGCCAGATAATTCTATATTTTTTTTATTACTTCAGTTAATACTATGTAAGTACATGGAAATATGGACACTGACAAATGTGAACACCAAAGCACTGGGAGGTCCATTTTAGAAAGAGGGGGTGCATTCACCTACATAAGCATTCAATTGCATTTCCAATATAATCAGCTGCCTGAATTCCATGCCTAAACTTAGCCAATACATTTTCATCTGTTACTAATTAGGAGTTATTTAAAAATGTTCCCTGAGTTTTATTTTGGAATTACCTATAAATTAAATTACAGAAAAATAAATTTGATTTTGAAACCATCTTGAGACTATTTCCTTTTTTGTGTATTTGGTTGGTATGCAGTATTTACAGACTTAGAAAAGGAAACATGAGAAATACAACCAACTGTGACCAAGAAAAACCCTCAAAAACAAGAAAACATGACCAAAAGAAAAAATAGAAGCATAATCATAAATTACAATGGATACCACATACAGCAAAAAAGACAAATTCCAATGATGTAAAATATAAGCAGAAAAAAAGATAGAATTGCTAAGTTGATTTCTAAAAAAGAAAAGGTGTGATTTTATACTCTACAAAGGAGTGCTTAACTGTACTTAAGGTTAAATGATTTCATTTAACTAATGCCCCAGAAATTTTAATGTAATCTAGTTAATAAAAATTCAAATTTCTTATAGCTGTTCATGGAAGAGTAAGTTTAATAAAATAAAATAAATGTATAGTATCTTGGTAGGTTTCTCCACCATCCTTCAAGTTTGTTTTGAAGCATGTCTCTGCTTATTATGCGTACCTCAGTCTGGAAAATTCTTTTCCTTTCATAGCTAAACAATTTTTGAGAGTTGCCCCTCCTCCTTGAAATTTAATTTGGGATTTCCCCTCTTTTTTAAAAAAAACTACAATCTGTTCTACCTTGTGGTAGCACATGCTTTCTTTTAAATAGTTAGGCGGTTATTCTCCCACCAACATACTTAAAAGATAGAGGCTGTGTTTTATGCTTCCCTGTAACCTGTGGTACATAAAAGCAGAGCTTTAGTGCCCTGGCTAGTTTGGCTCAATTGGTTGGAGTGTCGGAGCATTGGAGCTGGACACCAAAAGGTTGTGGGTTCAATCCTCAGTCAGACATGTATGTGAGGCAATTAATTGACATTTCTCTCTCACACTGATGATTCTGTGACTTACACTCTCCCTTCCAATCTCTAAAATCAATGAATGTATTTTAAAAGCAGAGTTTTAGTTATTACAGAAAATATGACAGAGAAGTTGCTTAACTGTTTGTAGATCTTAGACAATTTCTTCACCTGACAATGTCAAATTGTAAGTGCTTTAAGCAGATTAATGGTTGGAGTTCTTAGGCTTAAGAGACCACGGGTCAAGTGGCTGAATTTGAATCCCATCTCTGCCAGTTACACACTGTAACTTCCGGCAAATAACATAAGTTCTCTTAAGGCATCACTTTCTTCATCTCTACAATGAAAAATAATAGTTGTAACTTCATAAGTTTATTGGATGTGCAAAATGAGACACTTTTCTATTCAGAAAGTATCCAGCCACATACTATGAAAAATAGAGACAATTATTGAAGATACAAGATACAAAAAACATTGTACATAGGACAATGATGCCTCAGTCCCCTTCAAAGTAGGCACCTTGGGACCTCACACAGTTCTGCCAGTTGCCATTAGCTGCTCCATCATATTTTCCTGAATTTCATTGACGATCTGAAATCTCTTCCCTTTCAAAGGTGATTTTAGTTTTGGAAAAAGCCAGAAGTTGCACGATGCAAAACCTGGGCTGTATGGGGGCTGAGTCACCTGGGTGATTCAATGTTTTGCCAAAAAACTTTGCACAGGACATGATGCATGAGTGGGCACATTGTCATGATGAAGCTGCCAATCACCAGTTGCCCATAGCTGCAGCTGTTTTAATCATATTGCATCTCTCAACCAACAAAAAGCATTGAAGTAGTACATCTTATTAATTGTTTGATCTGAAGGAACATAGTTGTGATGGACAACACCTTCCCAATCAAAAAATACAGTTAACATGGTCTTGATCTTGCTGGGACTTTGCTGTGCCTTTTTGGGGTGTGAGAATCAGGCAACTCCCATTGGGACAACTGGGCCTTCATTTCTGGATCATAGCTATAGACCCACAATTCATCTCTGCTTATGATCTTCTAGAGGAAATCTGCTTAATTGATAGTGGTTTGAATCAAGTCATTAGCAACTGCCACATAATATTCCTTCTGCTCTGGTAGCAGAAGCTATGGAATGAATTTTGCCATGACACATTTCATGACAAGATCCTGAGTCAAAATCTCAGACACAGTAGTTTTTGGAATCCCCACATCAGCTTCTAGTTTTCACACTCTCAGTCACCAATCGTTGTTCACTGCAGCCTGTACATGTTCAACATTCTCAGGTGTTCTGCCTGTTGCAGACCTTCTAGAACATGGATCCCTTTCAAAATATCTTTGAAGTATTTATGCCACACTTTTATTTGAACTGCACTCATTGCATGTCCCCAAAAGCCTTCTGAATCATCTGAATAGTTTCCATGGAGAAATGTTTAAGCTGAATGCAAAATTTGATGCAGATTCATTGCTCTACTTGCTCAGTCATTTTGAATGCAACAGACACACAGTACACATGCTCATCTAACAGGATCTACTGCCTCCCTGCCTACAGTGAAATTGTCATTGTTCACGCATGTGCATCCTAGTCCACTCTCCTTAGCTGTCATCATGCAAGGTTACACTGATATCATGCAAACTGATCTCGTTATATTAACAATGGCTGGAATTTTTCTGGACAGACTTTGTACACAAAACGATTTAGAGTAGTACCTGGAACATAGTTGTTGGTATATATTATCAATTATTATCAGTCATGAAAGCATATTGATGCCCTACTTACATGAATGTATAACATGGTACTATGTTCCCTTTAGGTTAGATGAGAAAAACGACTTACAAATAAGAACCATAGATTGATTCTAATGTTTTGACAATGATTATTGGTTATTTAAGTTTGCTTTATAGTTTTATAATTTTATGTTAATGAACAAATAAAAATTATATATTATTTCTTACAACTTGAAGATGTATACAAGTAAAAATTTGAAATAGGAGGTAGTATAATTTCATAAAGTTAGACCAAAAATATGAATTTGACTTATAATTATGTTGGAAGAGTATGAAAAAATTTTAAAGACTTTTATTTATTTAGTTTTAGAAAGAGGGGAAGGAAGGGAGAAAAACAGGGAGAGAAACATCGATGTGTGGTTGCCTCTTGCATGCCCCCTACTGAGGGAATGAGGACAACCCAGGCATGTGCCCTGACTGGGAATCCAACCAGCAATCCTTTGGTTCACAGGCTGGTGCTCAATCCACTGAGCCAATACCACCTGGGGCAAGTATGGAAATTAAACTGTCACTTCAACTATGAACTGCATCAATGAAGAATATGAAAGAAAACATCTACAGGAAACTTTGGGACATTGCCAATGCCTAATGTTCCACACTGGGTTTTCTGAAAACATCTGATTGTTTTCTGACTCTGAAATGGTGTTTGGGTTTCAAACCGTTTATTAAGAAACATTTGATAAGGAAGGGGGAGAAAGAAGCCGAACCGTGATGCAGGCCCCCCAAGATCTCAGCCACCCTGCGGGGTCTCTGGGATGGGTGCTGTCAGTGTGAGTGTCCTGGGTCTGGCCCTGACTTGGCCCCTCTTTGAATGTTTCCTACTGTATGTGTTTTACACATGTCATCAAATAGTACTCACAGTAATGTTTTCTATGTTACAGTTGTTTTATTCTTAAAATTTCGAAATAAAGAATCTGAAGCACACAGAAGTTATACATCTCTCTTTAGATCAAATGGTAACTTTAATGCCAGGCAGTCTGGCTCTAGAGCCTAATGAATTAACCATTATGTTACTGTGCTTCAGATACAGAAACTTGTAACAGCATTATATCAGGTTACCAGGCCTAGATGAATTTTATTCCAAGATAATGAAATAAATCACAGATGAATTCTGTAAACTGTCTTGGTAATGATTTAGATTGTGAAAATTCATGGAGAAATAGGCATACAGAGTGGACAGATATTATAACAAATTGCTCAAAAGAAAAGCTGAGTTGTGCATATGAGCCAAAATTAGAAACACTAAAAACAACAATAATAACATGGATTCCAAATAAGTTCCCCAAGAATGAATCTCAACGAACAGTAGATCTATTCTTTTATCAGTATATGTATGCATCAGTGGGCAATTGCAGTAGGATTGTGTTGTAAAAGGCATTACTTTCTATTGTTAAAGAGATTACAAAACAGAGTTCAGATCTGATTTTGGAATTAGGCGGGATATTTAGTTGCTTCCATGACATAGTTTGAAAAGTGCATTTAAGTTAAATAAAATCTATTAAAATACTGTCATGGCAGCATTTTAAATAAGTCATTTAATCAACAACAATACTCCCAAAATATTGGGGTGTCTGAGATGTGTGGCATACTAAGAAGGCCAAGAGTCTTATCCGGGTGCAAAATTCTGTGGTTCTTAATTCCATGGCGTTTTCCTCATTTGCATTAACACTGTGTTACCTGGGAATTGTAAAGCATCAAGCAGACATTATTGTTTGTTTGTTTGTTTGTTTGTTTGTTTTTTATTATTATCACATTATTTTCCACCATCACTCAGCAGATCTAGGGATACCACTCAAGGACAATGAAACTAGAACAGGACTAAAATCACTTAAGGATGTTGGTACCTAGATCCTCTTGGGAATATAATAGGAAGAGCACAAGGAACAAAAGAATAACTGTGAAGAATCCATAAGCATGCCTTGGCTTGTGAGGCTCAGTGGATTAAGTGCTGGCCTGCAAACCAAAGGGTCACTGGTTTGATTCCCGGTTTGATTCCCAGGGCACATGCCTGGGTTGCAGGCCAAGTTCTCAGTAGGGGGCATGCGAGAGGTAGCCACGCATTGATGTTTCTCTCCTTCTCCTTCTCCTTTTCCCTCTCTCTGAAAATAAATAAACAAAATCTTAAAGAAAAAAAATCCATAATCTTCACAAAGTACTAGTAATACGCTCCATTTTTAAACTGGGACTCTCTCACAGTGTGCAGGTGAAAAAAAATTATGCCTAGATGATGAGATGAGGTACTGAAATACTTTAAGCCTAATGAAAATACCCAGAGATATCTCTATCTGTGTAGTAACATTCTAAACTTTTGAAAGGAATGGCAGGAATGAAAATCTCTGTGTCATATGAATTATGTTGAGATTAATTCAGCAACTTTAAAGCTAAAGCCACTGCTGGCTTGTTTACTTTGTATGAAGTAAGACTCCAGAGAGAATGGGGCTAACTAGATATTGACATGTACTCTGCTGTATGTAAAATTTTCTCCGAGAACACTAAGGAGGTTTATTTTCTATTCTTTCCATGATTATAAAATATTATAGTAATTATGTAAAACAAAAAATCAATAAAAGAAAATTTAGTGCATGAGTATTCAAAATGGCTTAGATTTGAATCATTTGAAAAATGTAACATTAAGTTCAAATCACTGATATTTCTAAGATACAGTAATCTGGAGTTGAGGGGGAAAAAGTCAGTGGTTGAAAAGGCCCATTAAAAACAAAACAAAACTAATGCTAGATTTATCTGTGCTCTATAAAAAAAATAAAATTGTTAATAGTAATGAGATCAATAAAAATGAAGCTGAATTAGTTATATTTCCTTCATAGGGTGTAAGTTATTCTCCCAGTTAATTATTGTGTTTATTCTTCACATACCCACCATGAGTGTATAAATAATTCTATTTGTTTTACAACTAAAGAAATTAATAGACAAATAGACATAACAAAACTAACAAAGATCAAGTTCTTTTCAGCTAACTATCCTTCGCCAGGGCATAAAATAGAAGTAGGACATATCGTTTTATAGAATGTGTCTTCCACAAAAGAATAATAGTAGCAATATGTCCTAACTCTTTTTTATATTTTTAATATATTTTTCTTTCCTTGTCCCTCTTTCTATGCCAATATTTTCTCTCTTCCCACTTGTTATTTTTACATAAGAAAATAATCATTGTTTTATGGAATCCTATAACCCTGCAAGATGAGAAGAGCAGTGGCCAGAAGGAAGGGCAGTAGCTGTATGTATGCCACAGGGTTGACATCCAAACATTCAATTAAATCAAATGTATCCACAGGAACCATAGAATGCCCAGATTGAACCCCAGCTGGAGGATTCTTGGGCAATCATCATAGCAGGAAAACCAAGAGCTAGAGTTGGGTTTTTTATTTTTTATTTTTTTTTAATTTTAAGAAAGGTATTGGGCAAGCAATGTAGTGAAAAAGGTAGTGTCAAATAGCGATCTGTTTTAAATACTTGAATTCTGACCACAAACTTTAAAAAAAGCAAATCTTTTAGCATTCCAAATAGTAAAAACTGTTGTTTCCTCCTACAGGAATATGCCACCATTGGGGATTGCAACACCGTTTGCTTGGGGATACAAATCTTGCAGCAGGGAGCAGGGCGGATGATGTCTGCCCGAGGGCACTCGCTGTCCAGACACGAAGACAGGGAGAGTGGGGCTTCAGGGGGACAGGAGGGTCTGCCTTTCAGTCCTACTTTGAATCTTCCCTTTTCTCTGTACTCTTCACATTTAAAAATGCACTTGGATAATAGTTAAGTTGATATTCCTATAATTAAACAATTAAAAATAAGGCATTAATTTGGCTATCATCTTTGTTATTGATATTATTCCTCCCATAAGGCATTTGTCTAAACATCTTTACCTATAAAGCTTCTTGGATTAAGTATTTGGATTTTAGGCAACATGAATAGAATGGTAGTAAGACATTTTGAAGTTTTTAATTCAAATTCCTTTATATCTTCTGTAGGCCTGTTATATACATATGTGTACATGGATACATATATATGTATATGAATATATGTGTATGTATACATGTACATGTGTATCGATTTTTACATATGAACCTCATTTGAATTAGCACAAGGTTTATCCAGTAACTAAATCAATGTGGTGTTGCATAAACTGAGCTAAAATCCCATTTTGTTTTCTCCTTATCTCACTTAGCACTGTATTTTCAGTTTACTCATGTTCTTTTATGGACACTTGGTCCATTGCCTCTAACCTGCCTTCCATGCAATGCATCCACATTATACACATCTATTCCCTGAGCTAGCGGTGCACTTCAATTTCCTTCACAACACAAAAAGTTCTGTGATGAACCTCCTTTTTTGTGACTGCTTGTGGGCCTGAGTAAGAAATGTTCTGGAAAGTATGCTCAGATATGGCGTTGCTGAATCATAAGGAACATGCAAACATAACTTACTGATGAGTTTCATGTTGCTTTTTAGACTGGCTGTATTAATGAACACTCCCAGTGAAGAACAAGTGGTGAGAGGGAGTGGGAATTGAGAAAAAATCAAAATAAAAATAAGAGTCACCTTGCCCAGACTGAACTGCTATGAAGTGAAGAGAATGACCATTGAAGTTGGTCAAAAGAAGAAATAAAAATATTATTAAAACATTTTGTATTGTAAACTTTCATTAGAATTTTTTATTGCATTTAAATTAAATTTCCTAAGCCTGCATGACCTGGTGCCTATCTGTCTTATTACATTTCAGCAACATTGGCCCAAGGCAATGCATGGGGCATGCCACAAGCCTTCATATCTCAGACTTGTTCTTCATCCAATTTCCGCTTCATGGAAGGTCCCTTCTTCACTTTTTGGGCCAGCTTAATTGTCATTTCCTAGGGATGTGATCCTTGTTCATATTCTCCAAAAGGTACTCCTCTCTTATTGTCTATTCTAGCACATACTTTGTTCACACGTACTTTGTTCGCAAGAATTCACAGTTACATATTTTATTTGCCTGTTCATGTACTGTTTACTCCCAGCTAGCAGGTGAACTCTCTTAAGGAAGGTTCTGTGTCTGTTCTGTCCATTGCTACATCTGGAGTATCTAGCACATAGTGAGCACTAGCAACATTTGTAGTATGAGTGAATGAATGAATGAATGAATTTTAGGCATAAAAGTTCACAAATTTTCAGAACTTGAGGATACTTTTTTTTTTTAATCAAAAAAGATGTGTTTTAAAGGGAAAGACAGAGAGGGAGTTTATGCAAAAGCATTAAAATATAATGTTGCTATTATAAGAAGTCTGTCTGGAAAAAGTCCAACTATTGTTAATATAACAAGAATGGTTGGTGCAACACTGATGTAACCTGGCAGTCAAGGAGAGTGGAATGGAATGCACATGTGTGAACAATGATGATTTCACTATTCTAGTCAGCGGGGGTGGTAGATACTGTTGAGTGAGCATGTGTACTGTGTGGCCTTCACATTCAAAATTACTGAGTAAGTAGAGCAACAAATGTGCATCAAATTTTGCATTAAGCTCGAACATTCCGCCACAGAAACTCTTCACAAGATTCAGAAGGCCATAGCTATGGGCAACTGGAGACTGGTAGCTTCATCATGACAATGCACCCGCTCATGCATCACATCTCCCGCAGAGTTTTTTAGCAAAACATCAAATAGCCCAGGTGACTCAGCCTCCCTACAGCCCAGATTTGACACCATGCAACTTCTAGCTTTCTCCAAAACCAAAATCACTTTTGAAAAGGAAGAGATTTCAGGCCATCAACAAGATTCAGGGAAATATGACAGGCACTGATGGCAATTGGGAGAACTATGTGAGGTCTCAATATGTCTACTTTGGAGGGGACTGAGGTGTCATTTTCCTATGTACAATGTTTTTTGTATCTTCTTCAATAAATGTCTCTATTTTTCATTTTGCTTGGCTGGATATCTTCTAGAAAGGCCTCATATAATTTTAGCTTTCAGTGTTATAGTTCTTTTTCCAGGTATTCTTTTTTTTTATTTACAGAAAATGAATGTATCTATTATATACGCATACTCGTTAAGAAGAAAGGAAAATGAATATAATTATGAAAGCGAAGGAAAGAAAAATCAAAATTATTATCTTTGTGAAGGAAGGAGAAATCAAAATTATGTTTTGTCTTTTAAGATCAACATCAGCTGAAGATTTACTACTAACCCTCTCCATTATGTGAGAGCTTTTTTCCTTGGAGAAACTGAGTCACAAAAGGATGTTTGAGGTCACACCATGAGTCAGTGACTTTGCTCGGAATGAAAACCCCGAGTGCTGACTCACAGCATTCTAGGTGGTGAGTGCTCAGCCGCAGTCCTCAATTGCCATATTCAGTCAGTCTGAGGTCGGTTACTGATTTAAAGAAATCATAGCTCTCTTCAATCATGGCAGATGGAACTCTATAGATACTGACATGTGTCCTGTGGTATTTCAATTTTCTTAAAAAAAGAAAGACTATAAATAAAACAATCAAAGTTACTAAAACAGTAGGAAAAAGAGTTTTTAAACTTTTATTTACAGAGCATAGATTATATAAAAACCTCAAAGCCCTCTAATATACCCATGCACGATACCACATTTTACTAAGAACAAAATTCTCAGTTCCTCACTGCTAACAACCCAAGAGACATAAGCATTTTCCTACACTGCTGTGAATACTTTCAATTATAAATGAAGTGAGCTAACTGCTGAAATGGCTGGTACTTTTGTATGCCAAGGTCATTTGCATTTATTCAGTCAGTCAGTTATTTATTCCATATATATTTATTTAAGTGCTAAGTGCTAACACAATCCTTACTCTCCTGCAGTTTACCCTCTGTTTCCATGACTAGATTAAACCATGCTTGCCCATGAATAAACGTAAAAGACTAGACTCATGTTATCTCTTTCTATTACGCTATTCCTGAAAAATGGTACAATATTATTAAAAGATTTTTCTAAAAACATACAATACCTGCAGATATTTATTAGTGCTAAATTTAAAAAGAAGCAAAAAGTATTTGAAGTTATGAACTTCTTGTTACATACACTGAAAATGAGCTGCCATTGTGAGTAATGAAATATGTGGCTTGTCAGGGGTCAGAAATGACAAGTCATGACACATTCATAAGGGTGTGGACACTCCACATCTTTTGAAAATCAAACTGTTTATACAGCCCAAACAGAAATGAGCTGGTTATTCAGTTAATTATCTCCCCTATGGCCCTAGTACGCTCTTAAACTCTATAGTAGATATTCAGAATCCCATTTAGTCGTGATTATGTACAAGTGACTTTGAGAACTACTACAATGCATACACAATTTCCAAGTGGAAACCTGATAATTAGGGAACTGTAATACTTCCAGGTAAAGAAAAATATGCGTATGTTTCTCATACACACATGAGATTCAAGATGTGAAACTGATTTCTAAAGGGTGCCAGATTTTCCTCACAAATATGCTTGTCAGGTTAAAAATAAAGAATAAATATTCTAGCAATAAGTTATATTGAAATGGAGAATTCCCCATGCGGCGTGCCACAGAAAATGAAATTCCTGTGACTAATGAATATCGCATTAAGATATTCTATGTGGAAATCCTCACACGTAGACAGAAGAGAGGCCAGAATCCCTGACTCAGAGTTCCCAGCTTTTAACCACTGCTTGACTTCACATTCCCTGGCTCCTGTTATGAGGGAATAACACATGAGTGAAAACCGTGAGGGATGAATTCCTCAAAACTTGCAGTATGGCAGGTTGTAAGAGGCAACACGGCATAGTGGAAAGAGTTCTGCCATTGGAAAAAGTGTCCAAATACCAAGTGCACATATTATTTTCCTTTTCAGTTTTTAATGTTCTCATCCCTAAGGTAGGGATAATAAAGCTTAGCCCTTAGGACAGAACATGATACAATCAACATCGATAATGATGGTGGTGATGATGGTGGTGAGGATCGTCTAATGTGCATTTTGTGCTTGTCCAGCGGCAGCCCGGTGAGAGAGGCCCGGCGGGCCCCGTGCAATCTAAAGTGGGGCGGGGGGAGCATGCCAGCTTTGGCAGATGCAGTGGGAGCGGGGTCTGAGCTGTGGTTCTGTGAACATTAGACACCCTTGGATAATACGTTATGTCTCTGAATCTCGGTTTACTTTATCTGTAAACAAGAATTAATAATTGTACCCTATTCTTAAAACTGTTGTGAGGATCAAGTAAAAAACCACATGTTTTTTTACATGCCCTAGTCAGTGCCTTGCACATATTGGGTTTCTTCCTCTCTCCTTGATGTGACATTTTCTCTAGATGAGGCAAAATGATTAAACTAACACTAACTTTCTCTTCTTTATATGTGGGCAGTATCACTTACTATTTCAATATAAAAAGGCTTCACTGTGTTGTCCCAAATTTATTTGTAAGTAAATTAAGGTGTTATCACATGGTTGGGCCTTAATCCAAAATGACTGGTGTCTTTATAAGAAGAGGAGATTTGGACAGGACACGCAAAGAGGGACACCCAGAGGACACACACATCCATGTAAGGATACAGAGAGAAGGTGGCCAGCTTGTCAGCCAAGGAAGGAGGCTTGGTTTCAAAACCAAGACTGCCCACACTTTGATTCTGGCCGCCCAGCCTCCGGAACTGTGAGAAAATAAGTCTCTGTTGTTCAAGCCACTCAGTCTATGGTATTTGTTATGGCAGCCCTATGAAACTAATACAAGGGGTTTCCCTACCTGCAAGGTGCTTGCTTAACATCCTTTTAAAGGGGAGGCTAGGTGCCAACTTTCAAGGCAGTGTCTGTGGCTGACTCAGCTGTGCCCCCAGGGTAATGTCTAGGGCACAGGGTGCCAGGCATTCACTGCCTAAACCCCACACAAGAACTGAGGCCCACTTTTCTTTAGCCCAGAAGACTGTTGTTAAGCGAACATTTGTGTGATCCATTTTTTGCATATGCCAGTGGTTTAGAAAACCCACAATGAGTGAACGGTTTAGTAAACCCACAATGAGTGAAACCATGCATAGAATGTGTTACAAAGGAAAAATGGATAAATATTATTATTGATGAAGAAATGGATGGGAATCCCAGGAATGTAAGAGGTATACATCCTTCCATGCCGTGCAGGGTGTTTCCTAGATGACTATAAAGATTGCTTTATTTTAGTGCTTTCGTGCAAAAGTTTATTAACTTTTAAGAAGAAATGTATTCTAACTTCTATTGATATTAAAAACTAGACCATCCGATACTTGAAAAAGTGGACATTTTTGTAAAAGCCCCTAGGCATGTGGCCTTTCACAAGCGGCAGTGCAAAACCAGCCTCTTTAAAACAATGACTAGTGATGGAAGCGGGGCCAGAACAACTCAGACTGAGAGCGAGGATTGTTTAGGATGTGAAAGATAGTCAGTGGAAATGCCTCTCTAGTAAGTAGCAGGAAAAAAAAAAAAAAGAAACCAAAAAAATGAGTTAATGAGTTATTAAAAGAAGATATTGAAAATATTGTAGATTTTTAAATTATTCATTCCTTTGCCTAATATTTAGCAGACCTACTAATAGGCACTCAGGCTATAACTGTAATTTGGAGAAGACAAAGATCGCCCTCACTCCCATTTATTCAGTCATCTCTGAGCCCCACTGAACATGCTGTTTCTTCTGCCAGAAATCCTTCCTTGTTCTTGGTTTCAAGGAGGACACTTCGCACTTCTTCGAGACCCAGATTACTGTCACTTTGCTGCACGCTTCCCACCAGACAGACTTGTCATTCCCTGAACTGTATCCTCCATCCTTTTCGTTAGCACAACACTGCACACACCCCGATTATGACACTCAGAGTGGAGTGTCATGATTGTTTGTGTGAATGCATCTATTTCCCCGAGCAGGTCAGAGACGGGTCAAGGTGAAGACCCTGTTTTCGGACACTCAGTGACTTATTCTGTGCCTGCCACAAGATAGACACACAATAAAAGTTATTTATTTTTAAAGTCAACTTTTCAAACATATATAGAAACTTTTCAAATATAGCAAGCATACATATTTTTTTCTCTAGGTATCAATATAGTTTCACTAGAAAAATTCAAATTATGCAGAACTACAATGAGCAAAGTGGGGGTCTTCATTACTAAACCTACGGAGGCTATTATATTTTTTTTTCACTTGAGAGTATGTATGTGGATATTTTCATGTCAGTAGCTCACGTTTACTGGTTACAGTTGTGTCATATTCCATAATGTGGATTTACTATAAATTAAATAATCACTCACCCATTCATGGTCATTTAAGTTCTTATCTTTTTTTGTTTATTTGTTTGTGTGGTTAGTTTTGCTATCACAAATAATGAAACAATGCTCACCTTTGTACGTCATCTTTGAGAACATGTACTGGTATGTTTTTAAAATAGATTACCAGATACGGAATTGCTCCAACAGAGGAGATATACATTTCAAATATAGATACTGACAATTTGCTTTGAAAGACATTTCCCCAGTTCAGCTTGTACTAAAAAAAGTTTATTCTTTTCAATTAATGCTAAGCAATATTTTGTGTTATCAGTCTTCAAATCGTGCTATTCTGATAGAAAATATTATGTCAATAAAACATTTTATTTCCCTGATGACTAGTGATAGTGAATCTAATCTCAATTGGGTAGTAGGCAGTTATATTACTTTGGAATTATCATTTTTACTATATTTTCACCCATGTTTAAAAATGGGTAATTTTTAAAATGGGTAATTGTGCTGTTGGGCAATTTCTTATTTATTTTTAAAAACTCTTTATGGAGTGTGATATTAATTTTTAATTGTTAAATAAGTCATACAGATTTTTCCCAATTGTTACTTGAGTTTTAACATTTATATGGTATTTCTGTCTTACAGAAATTTTCTTTTTTTTTTGGCTGGTTGGATTTAATTTTTTTTTAAAAAACATGACCAGATGTGTTAGTTTATTCTTTATGTTTTCTGGAATGTTAAAAATCTTGCTTAGGCTTTCAATACCTCAAATTATAAAAATATTCTTCCATATTTTATTTGTTTTAAAGCTTACTTTTTATGGTTAGCTTCTTTATTTATCTGGGGTTTCTTTTTGCATACTATAGGACATGTAGAGGTCTAATTTCGTGGTTTTCTAAGTGAATAAGCCATTGTCACAAACTATGTATTAAATAGAAAACATCTTTTTTCCTTTTGATTTGCAATATGGCCATTTTCATGATATGTGTGTATATAGATGAGTTTCTGTACCCTGTTCCAATCTATTCATCTCTTTCTCTATATTTTCACCAAATATAATAATGGCTTAATTATTTTAACATCATAAAATCTTTTGGAATATGGTGAGGCAAGTACTCTTTCGTTCTTTTTAAAAATGTTTTTGTTATTGAAGATTTCTCTTTTCACTGTAAAGTTTAGATTTAGCTTTTCAACTTTTATCTTAAAATATCAAAATGGGATTTTAAAATCCCATGAACTATAGATTAATTTGAGGAAAATTGAGTTATTTATGGAACCAAGTCTTCCCATCCAGGAACATGGCATAAGGATGGCTCTAATCATGATGTGGGGCTAGTCATGCAACCTCTCTGTGCTTTAGTTTCCCCATCTGTGCAGTGGAGATTTTAACAGTACTAATCTCAAAGCATTATTATGAGGATGAAATGAGGTAATATAATAAAAGATTGCAGGATACTACCTGATATTCAACATATGTTAATAGATAATGTTATTATTATAATTATTATTAATTGATTAGACAACACAGAAAAATTTTGTAATTTTCTTCATTCATGTCTTATATGTTACTTATTGATTTTATGTGTTGGTATTTTATATTTTCTATTGATATTGTGGTTATATAAATTACTGAATTTTAGTTATTGGTATCATAATGGAATATTTACTGCAACTGTATTTCTTTTAAAAGTTGTCCTGATTTTTTTAGATTTTCAAGGAAAACAATAATAATGTCTATAAACAGTGACTTTCCAAGACTTATGCCCTGGGTTTTACTTACTTCATTGAATTAGCAAGGTGATCACAAACTCACTTCAATGATCTATTGAGAACAATTAACATTTAATAACGAGTGGACTAGGAACTGAGTCAAAGCGAGATACTGCTATGTGGTAAACTGGGGAATGCATTTTCTATCTAAAGGCATTAAAAACACAGTGAAGGGAACTGTATGTTTGGTTGAAGGAATGCCATTTTTTGGGCTCCTTATTTATGTAGTCATCACACTAGACTAGTAGTCCTCAAAGTGTAGTCTGGTGGCTTTTGGAAATGTTCAACATCCTTTCAAGGTCAAAATTATTTTTACAATAACACTTAGACATCATTGGCTTTTCTACTATGTTGACATTCACATTGATAGTGCAAAAGCACCAGTGGGTAACACTGCTGGCTCTTTAGTACAAGGTGGTGCCTCCAAACTGGCCTAGGAGTCATTAATTGCAATTTTTATTTCCATGTGCTCATAGGGAAAACAAAAAGTCAGTTTCACTTAAGAATATTCTTGACAAAGCAATACAAATTCTAGACTTTATTAAACTTCAACCCTTGAGTACACTTTCGAAAAATATTCTGTGTGAAGAAATGCAACACACACAAAGCACTTCTGCTACCTACAAAAGAATGACTGTCTTGAGAAAAAGCACTTAGGCAACTGATTGCTGAGCTGAATGAGCTACTTCCTTTTTTTACAAAACACTATTTTACTTGAAATAAGAACAGACAAACTATAGTTTTAGTTTTGACTTGGGTGTTTGTCAGAAATGTTCTTAAAAATGAACAAAATGAGCCTTTACTTTGAGGAAAGCCACTGACAATATTTGCTGTTAATGATAAAATTCAGGTTGCTAAATTAAAAAATTAGAATTTTGGGAAATATTTAACCCAATACTAAAACACTTTTCTGAATTGATAAGTGGTGATATTAATTAATGTTATTTTTAAAATGTTATTCAATGAAGTGTGTAAACATTTTGAAGATCTGTATTATTTAGTGACTCAGTGTTTTCCATACGACTTACATGCAATGTTACAAAATCGTGCATGGATAAGAAATCTATTTAAAATGCAAATAGACCAATATGTTAGAATGTAAAAGAGTTCGGAAAGTTCATTGTTAGAGTTTTAGATCCAATGCTGTAATAATCTTAAGAAACTACAGCTTGTTGAGTTTTGGTGTAGTATCGAAGAAGAATATTTACAATTATCCAAAAAGACTACTCTTCCCTTCCCCAACTATCTATTTGTATGAAACTGGATATTATTTGCTTACTTCAACCAAAACAGTATCTTGCAATGAAATGAATGTAGAAACCAAAATGAAATTCTAGCCAGATGGTCAAAAATGCATTAAAATAAAAAATATATAAGTGAAAATCTTTTTACTAATTATTTTTGGAAAATATAGTTATTTTTCATAAAATTTGTAATTTTTATTAACTGTAAATTATATGTTAACTGTAAAGTCACCTATGTAATAAGTTTATGTTTTTTAACATATTACTAAGTAAATATTTTTTAAATTTCTCAGTTTTTACTGTAGAGACTCACTCTTATGACTTCAGTAAAACTCAATACAAGTCTTTCTTCTGATTCCCTTGAGACTCTCAATGGCTACGTTATTTACCTTTGTCCATGCGAAAACTAACAAAAAACCCACATACACAACTAAGTGGACACAGAGATAAATCATTTCTGACAGACCAAGACCCCTTTAATGACAAAATCCACACTTCCTACGACTTGTCTAATTTCTCTGTAAAAGTCTAGGGTAAACCACCCTGCAAAAATACTCTTGATCTTCAAATCTAGTGTTCTAGCTATTGAAACAATAGCTAAATAAAATCAAGTTTTTCCTCACTTGGTTATTGATTTTTGTTGTTGTTCTTTGCCTTTGACATTGAGAATAATTTCATATTTTTATCTTCTAACTTCCTAAATATACTGAAATCTATAGTAAAAATAAGACACTCTGGACTAACCTTTAGTTTTAAAAACAAAACTAAATCTATGTATTAAAAGTCAACTTCATGAAAATGAAGCTGTATTTTGATGTGTATATACAATTTCCTCTATGACTTCATTCAGGAGAAGAAAAGAACTAGATTAGCCAGGCAGGGGTTATGCGGCAATAGAAGAGAAAGGACTTCCTATGTAAGCCACCCAACAAGATTAAAGGCCACTACACATACAGTGCAATTAGTAGAGCAGAGGGCAGCCCTTTAAACTTAAAATACCAACCTACCCTTTATGCTTGAGCGTGTGTGTATGTGTGTGTGTGTGTGTGCTGGATGGGGGGAAATAGAAAGTGACATGTAAGGGAATTGTGTATCAAGAAGCAGATAACATGAGACATTGATCTAACACTGTACACTATTATTTTAGCTAATGCCTTAGCAGGAATTAGCTTCCTGCTAAGAAAGGAAGATGACAGACAGATGGTTATTACAAAGTGGGAGCTGTGGAAGAACGGAAGGAAAGACATTGAAGATGACTGCAATGTTGAAAGAGTCTAATTGTTTTTCCTTCACAATTTTACTAGGGCCTATCTTCCTTGGTTTCATTATGGTTTTTTTTGTTTTGTTTTTTTTTTGTTGTTTTTTTGACTCCATTCGGTAATCCAGGAAATCAGGATGCTCCAATAGAGGCCAGGAGTCAAGTGTGTTTTAGGGCCCTTTAACCCCTGCCTGACTTACTGTTGACAGTCCCTTTCAGACTAGTGCTTGCATAGGTGTTCTTGCCAAGAAGTAACTAACATCACTGTTGAACCTTACCAAAAAAAGACATTCTCTCCCTTATTATTACTTGAAAGTGTAGTTCCTGTCACCAGTACAGTGTATTTTTAATAGCAATAAATATAAAAACAAAGGGAAAGGTCAGTGGATAAAAGGTATCTGGTGAATCTCTGCTTATGTACTGCTAACTTCCCTGTGACAAGACATTAATTTCCATCAAATAAAGAACACTAAAAACACAGGCATTTGGAACCAGGTATATCTGTTACACTCTGTTATACATGTGATGCAATCTAAAGACTAATAAGAACTTTACTAACTACATCCTGTATTGTTACAGAGAACTTAGAGTTGAAAAATACCATTCATGAGTATTTGAAAAGTCATAGCACTTAACTGTAGCTAACCTCGAAATATTTTTGATTGGTTTATATAATGAAACCAAAAAACTCACTGTAAATTGGGCTACAAATTGAATGATTGATATAAAATTGAAGTAAATCTTCACCAAAGCCTTTTTTTAACATTAAAATATTAACTATCATTTTGTACTATTAATAAAATAAAAATCATTTTGGTAATATTGCCTTTGGAATTGCATAACATCATTTTGCTAAAGAATTTAAATAATTTTGGTTTTTGGTTATTGCTTATTCTCATAACATCCCAACAAAGCATTTAAATGCATTTAGATATTTTAAATTATTTGCTTCCTTCCTTTAAGTAGCACTGAGTTTATTATGATTAAGAACTGAAGTGAAATAAAATATTACATCTAACTTCATAGAAGTTTCTTTTCTGAACATAACTGTTTATAAAAAATAATACTTGATATTTAAAAATGTCCTGCATGACTAGAAAATTTTAGAAAATTTAGAAAAACTATCAACATATTGCTAATTTAGATTTACTAAATCTCCACAACTATTTAATGGAATATTAAAGTGGCATACAATTGGAAGGTGCATCTAACATGTGACTTTTTTGTGTGAATCAGAAAGAAAATATTCAGAATAAATGTTTTAGACACTCTTATACTGTATAAAAATGTAAAACAGGAGACTCTCTAGAGAATAAAAATCTCAGTAATTTATTCTTTACTACTACACTACAGCAAACTTTTTCCTGAAAAGAGGACCGAATCTGAAGTGAGAGTCCACTTTCTGAGAGAGAAAACCAAAAGCTTTTGTATTTAGGAAAGCACGTTTGCTAACGTGATAATCCTCTGTCATGCAGCCCTAGGAGGCCACTTGGCCAACTTGTCCTGACAACCTGAGAGGAGCTTTACTGAGTTCCCCTGTCAGTGAATCAGTTATCAGCAGTTCAGAAAATACTGTGAAAGGAAACACTGACTGTGAAATCATCTCATCAATAATATCTGTAACTGTAAAAGCTTAAAATCTATTATGTAAAACATTTAGGGAAGTCCCAAACAGAAGGAACCAATCATCCACCGAGAGGCAGCAGGTTGTCCTGTGAGAAGAACATTTGCCATGAATCCAGGGACTTTAGTTCAAATCTCAGCTTGGCTCTTTACTGGCATGGCTCCGAGAGAGATTCTACCTCCCTGGGTTTCTTCACAAGCATCATCCAGGAGGTAAAGAAACTGGACCAGATGATCCAAAAAATTTCTTCTGGTGAACTTGCTTTGTTGCACCTGTAACTATTTAGGACAAATCTTTAGCATAAATGTGTATTTTTATAAAAGCCAAAAAAATTATAACCATTATTAGTTAAAATTCTGAAAAGAAAAAAAAATGATTCTGTGATACTTGTAAAACCAAATATATGCCCCATGTAAGAAAACACATTAAAAACAGGAAACTAGCTAAATCAGTTTCTCTTCCCTCTCTCTCCAGTAATCCTTTCTTGGTTTTTATCAGGAATGTTCGGCATGACCAAAGTTAACAAAGCCGTTCCCTGCACACGGATAATTCCTATCCAGTGATCAAGGGCTAAAAGCAATGACCATGCATTAAAGGGTCAGAGCAGTGTGTCAGGGGATGGGCCACATTCCCACAGAGAACAAGGCAAAGCTCTTTGGACCTTGTGACCCGAAGTCTGTTTCTTTGTAAATTTCAAAAGGAGACTCAGTGAAGTGCTAAATAACAAGCTTATCCACAGGCGCCTGAGAATGGATTTACTTTACAGGAAATTAACCAGCGGCTATTGAAGGTTTGAGTTCAGCCTCATGTTTTTAACATCCATAACGCAATGCCTGTTTTCACTGCACAATCCACTTCATTTGTGCTTATAGAAAACTGATTTTCTTAAGCCATTAAAACATGAGGTTAAAAAAATGACAGGAACATACAAAGTTTTGTTTTTTCTCTCACATACCTTATTCTGAGAAACAAAACAAAATAATGCAAAAACAACAGCAAAAATAAACTTAAGATTCTTTGTCATAGACAGAGAAAGACTAAAATATAGCAGCACATTTCAAGCTACTATAAGGTAGGAATATCTCCCTTAGATTATGGTGAAGTTTAATACTCTGTCATATAGACATAGATGCAGCACATTTTTATTACAAAAAGGAGGTACCCAAGTTTCACTTCATAACCTCAGAATTAGGAAGGGAAAGCCAATAAAGATAATAGAAAATAAAACTCTGTGCTGGGTAGATTTTACATCGTAACTTACAAGTTAGCTTGGAAACAATTATTCTTGATAGAGGAAATACCTGGCTATAATTTTTGAACTCTATTCGGCAAGAATTGTTACTAAAAAAGGAGAAAGGGGGAGGACAAGAGGCCGAGGGTAAGATCATCCATATCTTTTTTTTTTTTTAAGATTTTATTTATTTATTTTTAGAGAGAGAGGAGAAGGGAGGGAGAAAGAGGGAGAAGTAGCAATGTATGGTTGCCTCTCACATGGCCCTCATGGGGACCTGGCCTGCAACCCAGGCATGTGCCCTGACTGGGAATCGAACCAGGACCCCTTGGTTCCCAGCCCGTGCTCAATCCACTGAGCTACACCAGCCGGGCCAGATCATCCATATCTTTGTATTTTCGATGACTGTGTATGGCTATGAAAGTTGAACAGTGAAGAAAGCCAATAGGAAAAAAATCATTCATTTGAAATCTGATGTTGGAGGAGGGCTCCATGGGTAACCTGGACCACCAGAAAGAGGAACAAGTGAGTCCTGGAACAAATTAAGCCTGAAACACTGATGGAAGCAAAAAAAAAAAAAAAAAAAAAAAAAAGACAATTATGAAGCTGTCCTACTTTGGGCATATCATGAGAAGGCAGGGTTCTTTGGAAAAGGCAATAGTGCTGGGAAAAAGAGAAGGCATCAGGAAAAGAAGGCCAGATATGAGATCGACTGACTTCACAAAAGAAGCTGTAGGCTGAGTCTACCAGAGCTGAGCAGGGCTGTTGAGATAGGATATTGTGGATACCACTCGTCCATAGAGTCACCAGAAGTTGGAACCTACTCAATGACGAATAACAGCAACTTTTTTCCAATTGCTCTAACCCTTCTTTCCATATTTTCCCCTTACCTTCTTTCTCTTACCTCAGTTTTTTCCTGCAGGAATTTGATGTCAGGGTCCAGCCTCCATTGCCCCAAGGGCATTTTAAGTGGAAGGCCCTAAGGGGCAAGTATAGATGGAGAGTGTGCAAGGGGAAGCTGGGAAAGCATTCAGGCTGCAGACCAAGGGGAAAATTAACGAGACTCAGATAGCCAGACATCAAGAAGCCCCGAGAGAAAAGTCAGAGTGATGGCCTGCCTGTGTCTCTTTTTCTGCCAGTCTCTCTTGAGATGGTCTGTACTTCCTCTCTACCTCTCTGTCTTGTAACTGATGCTCATAATAGATTGTTTTCACTGTGTTGTAAAAATTTATCTTCCATATGGCTTTATCTAGAGAAATATATTAAACTTTGGTTAAAAGAGGTTTTGCAGCCTTTTCTGCTGCACATCTCAGAACTATCACTTATCTAACTTAATATTTTATTTCTCATTGTGATAGTTTTGGGCCATGTATTTGCTGTAAAGTTGAACCCCAGTTCCACATGAAGGCAGGTCTATACTTACCAACTACCATGAGTTCAGGAGGACACAGAAGAGTGTTTTGTTTTTCCTCAATGCCAATGGGAGAATTTTTCTGGTGTACTTTTTCACTGAGCGTGTTTCAGTTTTATGCATGAAGTGTGTTTCTGTACTAACTTTTCTTGCCTCTGTGTGGATCCGAGCATTCTCTCCTGCCTCCATGTGGATGCTAAATCCAAACTCTTCAGCTACTATTATTAACAACATTTCTACCTCCCTTCTACCTTTGAAAATGCTGTGGCATAGTTTATCTATTTACTTCTCTGTATTTTAGTTATTTTTTTAAGATTTCATTTATTTATATTTAGAGAGAGGGGAAGGGAAGGGAAGGGAAAAGAGAGGGAGAGAACATCAGTGTGCGGTTGCCTCTCATGCATCCCCTACTGGGAACCTAGCCCGCAACCCAGGCATATGCCCTGACTGGGAATCAAACCGGTGACCCTTTGGTTTGCACACCAGCACTCAGTCCCCTGAGCTACACCAGCCAGAGCATTTTACTTATTTTTAAAATGTGGATTATTTTAATTTCCCTCAATTTCTTTTGAACTTGTCTATTTTATCTCTAAATAGTTCCAGTAGTTTCACCCATTCTATTGTGTTTTCATGCATACCAGTTCTTGAAATATTTTGCATTATTATTTATTCATCATAGCTCTCATATTTTCCCCAAATTTCTTGTTTCTGCTTTTTGTAGAGTTTCCTCAAGCACATCTTCATATCATTTGATTTGGTTTTCTGTAATGCTTAGATTAATTTATAATTATATTTGAAGTCTTTAGTGTCATTTACCCTGATTTATTTTCTTGCTTTCTCCATTTCTCTTTTAATGGTTTGATTTTATAAAGTTTGTTTTTTGGCAAGTTTCCTTAAAAGTTGAAAGATGTTTTATACTGTCACTTTTCTGTTACATGAAATATTTCCCCTAGAATATTGTTCATATCTATGTTTTCCAATCTGTATTTATTTTCTTCTTGTTATGAAAAATATTTGCTCATATGACAAACATTTATTTCTGCATTCTCAATTTTATCTTTTTGAATGATCATAATTTACCTGGGTCTGTTAGTTGTCTAAAATAGAATGAATGGAATTTCCTTGACAGTCTTTCTTGTTCTCCTGGCAACTGTTTTTGTTTAAGATATTTCTTCTATGTTTAATTATCTGGTTGCATACGAGTGATAGGCAGCCAAAACTGCGGGCAGCATGAAAGCTCTGTGAAATTTCTTCGCAATGTTTTCGTAACTCTGCACCTGACTTCACTGGGTTGGGGATTTTTCTGTCCCTGGGAGAGGCATCCTTTCAACATCCCTTAGCTTCTTCCATTTAGGATGAGCTAGCAATTTTTCTAAGACTGGCATGTGTAGTTTTTCTTTCACCTCATGGGCTGTATTCATTATTAATCAATATGTATTTTCCTCCATGTGTTTAATTCTGATCAGCAGTTATTATGCTCTATACTTTACTCTTCCTAATTAGTTTGATCTAAAAAAAAAAAAGGGTGTGGCGAGGTTTACATCTTTATTGAACACGTTTTCCTCCACTCCCACTGACTTTTCCAATTTTCAAAGGGAAAATGGACTTCACGTCTGATATTTCTTGCAATCTACCCACACTTCTAGCCTATGCCATTGGGTACTTCTTCCACCCACTCCCTGCAATACTGTTCTGTGCTCACAAGCTAAAAATTAAAGCATTATTTCCCAGTGTCCAATTCAGTTTGGTCCAAATTATAATACACATGACAAACATTCTTCAGAGATTTTAATATTATGTTGGGACTTGTCTCATTTTCACCAGAGACAAAAATTTCTCCTCTATTTCACTCTTGTTTGTGTAACTTTTTGAGTGTATTTTCTTTTTCAAGATGCATTTCTGAGTCATGGAGCTGAAACAGTAGTTTATATAAACTATAGGAAACTGAAATTTAAATGATTCCGCTGTCACTTATGTGTGACCATGCATTCTTGTTACTCTGTGCAAGTCAGTTAATTTTTTAAGCTTTAATGTCCTCACTTATGAAGTGGAGATAATAATATATGCTTCCTTGGGTTGTTGTGAGAATTTAATTAAGTAATAAATGCAAATCCAGTGAACACATTGTCTGGATGTTAACTATTGTTACTACTAGCCACAGTATTTCAAAAATCAAGATTTTTCTTTTTGGGTGTCTGCTTTTAATGTAAAATACCATGTATTTTTGAAGAGACAGAAGAGACATACCTGGTTGATTTTAACCAGTCATTCTATACCACCTGGGAGGGTTCAGTGATCACTGGAAAATCCTACCCAAAAAGAAAATCTGTGAAACTAATATCCTGAATCTGAAATAAAAATAACTATTTTTACCAAAGGATATTGACACAGTTCAGTGATTACAGCATTTTAGTCGGCTAAACCAAGTTTAGAAATGAAAACTACAAAGTGAAAAAAGCCATAATATTAGAATTTTTGAACCTTTACACCCATTGTGGTAAATTTATAAAGCAAGCTTATCACCAGACAAGAATACAACCAAAGCTAAAAAAAAGAAAAAAAAAAAAAAAGACAGAAGTAACATCTGAGTTTTATTATTGTCAAAAACAGACCACAGAGCCATTTTAGGTAACAGATTTTAAGAAAAAAAATTTTTACGGATGGCATTGAGCTTAAATCACTCATTTTTGCCCCTAACACCAATAAAGAGTCATGGTAACCTCCAAGAGCAAAGATTATGTGCCAGACTATGGTTTCTCTTTGAAATAAAGTTGTAGTGTATCTGAAGTGAGGAATTCTGGAATGAGACATTATTAAACAGCAGTTAACAGTTACTTAGGTATTTCTGATTGAATATATTCTTAACTCTGTAAACTAAATATTTCAATCTCAATACTCAGTAATTAAACAATTATGTCACATTACATCACAATCCCAATTGCCATGCTTTGGGGTGGGGGGGTCTACCCATTTTACTTGTAGGATTTCCACTCTTTCTGAGGGCTCCCTTACCTAAATGTTTTGCTATTTCTCACTGCTCAGGAATCAATTCTCCTTTTCCTTCTCACTCACTCTCTTCCCGCCTCCTCCCTGCTGAACAGGAATTTATACATTTCAATCTACCATTTCCTCCCAAAGAGATGGCTGTTTGGTGCTGCATTCTGAAGGAGGTTCCCACTCCACTGTCTTCTGAAGCCACTGAGGGTTCAACCCTAAGGCTTCCATGGCTACTGCTGCTTTCTTGGGGTGACAGTTTAAGGGCCAAGTTGGGATAATCTCATAGACTTAGCTTCTGTTGGCATTATGTCGATCTTCAGGCTCTTAGTTCCTGTTGGTATTATGTCGACCTTCAGAC
The DNA here is from genome assembly GCA_004026765.1 of Micronycteris hirsuta. NCBI lineage: Eukaryota > Metazoa > Chordata > Mammalia > Chiroptera > Phyllostomidae > Micronycteris > Micronycteris hirsuta. The sequence goes on along the minus strand of PVJI01001140.1, from coordinate 19,873 downwards.
CCATTGAATCTTGGGTCTTTGAGTCTGTTAAAATAAAGCTTAGGTCGTAAATGAGTCACCGGTGTTCACTAATTGCAGTGGTTCCTCAAAAGGGAGAAGCTACTCCCTTCAGTCAGGAGTGCGCGACACACACACAACTTGGGCCCCAAAGTTTATAAATCTAGGTGTGTGGTGAACCCTTAGAGTCACCCACATAACTTTCCCTGAGTGCGGCCAAGATTTCAGGCTGACTGGTTTGGGTAGGAAATTATTACACGTTCTCAACATAGCCAGAACCAACATCATTTATTCCATGTTCTCATCTCCATCATCCTTTCCTGACATCTTTCTTCGGTTGGAGTTTCCCTTGTCTCACTGCAAATATGGATTGAGTGCTTTCTATGTTCAAGGTGCAGCTCAAACAATGATAGATAAAGCAAAATTCATCCAACATTTGTTGTAATCATTTTTAACCTGAAAGAGGAGGTATAATACCTTCTAAAACTTTTTCTCCTATGAGGTTCTTTTACCTAACCAATATTTATGTTTTCAAATACCCTTTGGGGTCAGCCAGGTAGAATCTAAGGCCCAATGGAAGTTGTGTGAGGAGTTATACAGCTGCAAATATCTATAGCATCTGAGCCCTAGATTCCTACTCATTCAAAACCTTACTATAAGCCCCAGTGACAAACCTCAGACAGGGCAGTGGGAATAACCTACCTGGGGGTGGGCAATAAGTGTATATATTATCTGTGATTGTTTTGCTATTTATTACCCCCAAACACCAGCAATTTTAAACAATATCAGTGTTAAAATAATCTTCCTAGAAAAAAAACATTGTTGGTCTAAGTTAAGAGTCAGCAAACTTTTCTGTAAAGGAACAGATAGTAACAGTTTTAGGCTTAGGGGACATAAGGCCTCTGTCACAACTACTCAACCTTGCCACTGTAGATAGACAGCAACCAAAGACAGTACATAAATGAATGGGAGTGCCTGTGTTTCAATAAAACTTTATTGACAAAAATAGGGAGCAGGCAGAATTTGACCTGCAATCTATAGTTTGTGGTCTAAATTGTAGATAATTGTTTTTACTGATGATTTTTAATATATGTAAGCTTAAAATTAGCGTATGTTTATCAATTATCTTTCAGTAAACATTGCATTTTATATATAAATTAATTCAGAGAACCCCAGTTTTACAGAGGTAGACTATACAATATGGTTCAATTTCTAGAGTAAGTTCTTAACAGTAAGGACACATTTGAGCTTGCTTCTGCCTGGTTTCAGTCGCAAGCTCTTATGGAACCACATATTTTTTCATTTAGACATAGATTAAATAAACCATGATCACAGTGATGGAAAGAAGGAGAAACAGAAGTTGGGTCACTTCAACTTTATTATTTCAGGATTGACAAATTATGACTATAGCTAGCAGAGAATGATCTTTTAATTTCTTTAAAAAATTTCAAGAGAAAATATTTCATAATGTGAAAATTTTATGGAATTTAAAGTTCAATGTCTAAATAAAGTTTTATTAGAGCATGGCCACTTTCATTTTTTTATGTATGGCTAAAAAAGCAAAATTGAATAGTTGCAATAAATATCATATGTCCTGCAAAGCCTGAAATATTTATTACATCAGAAGCATTTGCCACTCTTTCTTCCATGGGACCACTTGGAGTTTTTAATGATATTTAAAAGTTAAAATAGCAAAACAGAATACAAACTCTAGGGTATAATATTTTTGTTTTTTAAGTGTAAATTTTAGTCTACAGATGACATATTTTTGTGATTTTAAATTATATATTTTAAATTAAAAGTTGTTGTTTTCTTTCACTTGTTATTATAAAAATAGAAGATTAAAATTAATGATTAATATTATTGTACAGTGTATGTATGGTTGGGCGCCATAACAAAGTACCACAGACAGTTGAGACTTCTGGTCAAGATATCAGCACAGGTAAACACGACACAACTCCTCACACAATCACATCAAAATTACAACTAAACTATAGAAAACCATCATTCAGAACCATCAGAAACTGAGTTGAAAGGAAGTCTGACAACAATGAAATTAAAGACCACATCCATCAAGACTAGCAGGAAGGGTGGAGACACAAAACAGGCTGGTCTCATATCCACGTGCCTTGGGTAAATATCAGAGGGATATCTTGGGAGCAGGGAGTCCCAACCCCACACCAGGGTTCCAGTGCCAGGAAGATAAGTCCCCATAACTTCTGGCTACAAACACCAGTGGGGATTGAGTTGATAGAAGAAATTTCTAGCATCCAAAGAGTTCCTCTGAAAGAACTCACACATAGACTTATTCAGATTCACGCCCTCTGAGCTTCAATACCAGGGTAGCAACTTGAAAAGAACCATTGACATACAGGGAGGAATTGGGGTGTCTGGAATCAAGGTAAGAGCTGGTGAATAGCTTTTTCTCAGCTAGAAAGGTGGGCAGAGGCCATTGTCCCTTTTTTGAATCCCTCCTCATAAAGCCATGGGTCCGGCAAGTGGGTGCCATATCAGACTCCTTCAACACCATTTTTTCTAACCTGGAGATCCCCTGAGACTCCATCCCACCCAATGTACAGACCCACACAAGTTGCTAACAGTGGCTTATCCATATGAATGGCTGGTCTTGACCATGTTTCACAACTTCCTAAATCTTGTCAAACAAGCAGCAGCTAGCCTCAGTGAACCCCCAGCCACCTCTTGCTAAGTGGCCCCAGACCCAGCACTAGCAGGAACCAGCCTAGATTCAGAGTTTGGCTTCATCTGGGAATCTCCAAGCCCAGCACAAGTAGCTGCCGTCTCAGACTGCTTTATAGCTCAGGAAGTGTGGTCCCAGGCAAAACACAGGTAGGGGCTGACATTGCCTGCACCACTCAGAAAACCCCAGAGCCTACACACCCAGTGGACAGCTACCAAACATGTCAGAGGACCACCACCCACTCTCTGCACAGCTGATACTCCATGGAAGACAGAGGTTAGTGGTCAGTGGTCACAGCACATCTGTGAAGGAGACTGGCCTGGGTAAATCACTCCCATTTATTTGCCAATAGCAACCAAGGCTCAACTACAAGAGGAAGGTGTACTCAGCCCACATGAAGGGCGTACCTTGAGTACCCAGCTTGGGTGATGGAGAAAGCTGTGCTACTGGACCCTATAGGACACCTACTATATTAGGCCACACTACCAAACACAAAATCAAAGCAGCTCTATCTAATACATAGAAACAAACACAGGGAGGCTGCCAACATAAGGAGACAAAGAAACATGGCCCAAATAAAAGAACATACCGCCCTGGCTGGTGTAGCTCAGTGGATTGAGCGCGGGCTGGGAACCGAAGGGTCCTGGTTCGATTCCCAGTCAGGGTACATGCCTGGGTTGTAGGCCAGGTCCCCAGTGAGGGCCATGTGAGGAGCAACCATACATTGCTGTTTCTCTCCCTCTCTGTCTCCCTCCCTTCCCCTCTCTCTAATAATAAATAAATAAAATCTTAAAAAAAAAAAAGAAAGAAACCCATCCAAAATTCCAGAAAAAGAACTAAACAAAATGGAGATAAGCAATCTATCAGATGCAGAGTTCAAAACACTGGTTATAAGAATTCTCAAGGGACTAAGTGAGGACCTTGAAAGCATAAAAAAAGATCCAGTTAGAAACAAAATATACACTAATTGAAATAAAGAACAATTTATAGGGAAACAACAGTAGAGTGGCTAAACCTAAGAATCAAATCAATGATTTAGAACATAAGGAAACAAAAAACCACCACACAGAACAAGAAGAAAAAAGGAATACAAACAAATGAGGATACTGTAAGCAACCTCTGGGACAGCTTTAAGAGGTCCAACATTCATCTCATAGGGGTGTCAGAAGAAGAGAAAGAGCAAGAAATTTGAAATCTATTTGAAAAAATAACAAAAGAAAACTTCCTTAATTTGATGAAGGAAATAGACATGCAAGTCCAGGAAGCACAGAGAGTTCCAAACAACAGGGATGCAAAGAAGCCCACTCCAAGACACATCATAATTAAAATACCAAAGCTTAAAGATAAAGAGAAAAGAAGTTAGTTACCTAGAGGGGAGTTCCCATAAGACTGTCAGTCGATTTCTCTAAAGAAACTTTGGAGGCTAGAAGGAATTAACAAGAAATATTCAAAGTCAAGAAAGCAGGGACCTACAGCCAAGATTGCTCTACCCAGCAAAGATACCATTTAGGATTAAAGGGCAGATAGAGAGCTCCCCAGAGCTCTTTAAGAATAAACCAAAGGAATAAACTAAAAGAGTACATCATCACCAAACCATTATTATATGAAATCTTATAGGGGTTTAAGAAAAAGAAGATCAAACTATGAACAATAAATTGACAACACACACACATCTATCAACAGCTGAATCTAAAAAACCAACAAAGCAAACAAGAACAGAGACAGAATCATGGCTATGGAGTACATTTTGGTGGTTGGATATTGGGGGAATGCGTGCAGAGGTGAGGGGATTAAGAAGTACAAATAGGTAGTTACAGAATAGCCATGGGGATATAAAGTACAGTATAGGAAATGGAGTCGCCAAAGAACTTACCATATTTTGCTCTGTATAATGTGCATTTTTTTGCCCGAATTTTTGAGGGAAAAATAAGGATGCACATTATACATAGGTAGTACAAATTCCATATCTTTATAAGTGTTTTTAATTCTTTTATTTATGCTTATATATTAAAAGTGTAACTCTAGAAAGCAATAATGATATACATATGAAAAATAGTACCTTGGGATATGATAATCAGTTTTGTTTCTAAATATAAATAAATAAATAAATAAATAAATAAATAATTGAATTAAAAAAAAGAAAGGTATTTTTCCAGACAGTTTGGGCCAAAAACACAGGTGAGCATTATACATGGCAAAATCCTGTATATGCAAGACCCATGGACATGAACAATGATGTGGGGATTGCCTGAGGGAGTGGTGGGTGCTGGATGGAGAGAGGCAAAGGGGGAAAATTTTGGACAACTGCTATAGCATTAGCAATAATATATAATTTAAAGAAAGACACGCAAAACACCACAGACTGAGTGACTGAAACAGCAGAGATGTATTTCCTCACAGTTCTGGAGGCCGGAAATCTGAGGTCACAGTGTGAGATGGCTGGCCTTCTTCAGGCCTCTCCTCCTTGCCTTGCAGGTGGCGGCCTTCTCACTGTGTCCTCACAGGGTGTCTCCCCTGTGTGCATGTGTCCCTGGTGACTCTCTGTGTGTTCGATTTCCTTTTTGTGTAAGGATACCAGTCATAATGGATTAAGGCCCATCCTTGTGGCATTATTTTAACTTAATTACTTCTTTAAAGGACCTTTCTCCAAATATATTCATGTGCTGACATCCTAAGGGTTAGAAATTCAACATATGTATTTGAGGCAAACACAATTCAGCTGATAACATTCACGATGAATGAAGAATATAGTCTTAGCTTTTTAAACCAGAAGGAAAATCTGATTTCATTTGTTCATTTTATAGCTGAGGGAAGAAAGATCTTTCTAAGGTGAGCCAGCAGAGAAACCTGGGAGTCCAAGCCTGAACTCAATCCTCTTTCATCTAGAATTTACAGGATCATTTTTACTGTTTCTTTTATTAGCTGCCATTGAAATAGTAAATTTGCATTATGTCATTATATTAACTTTAGTAGAAAATTTCTTATTTTGGTATTTACTCTATACATTATCGTACGTATTTCTGTTACCAATCTATGTGAAACATAAATTTGAAAAATTCTTCATGAAAATAATAAAAATAAAAGGCCTTGAAGCTCAGTCCTTTGAAAGAAATGCTGATAGGAACCTGACAAGAAATATTTGTATAGGAAGTTAATACTTTTAATGATTATGAAGGGCTTTGTTCTTCCCATCTGTCTTCCAAACTGCCTTTTAAGGAAATAAAATATATTTGTGATAACTTGGGAAATACTTCTGACACAAGGGAAAATCAGGAATCATGTGTTTTCCATAAAATGAGGCAATTTAATTTCTATTCCAAGACTAGAGAAATATTTGTGAAAAAAAAGTAATTTAATCACTAAAATCAAAGGAATTACACAGCAGAAAGATTTATTTTTCTACAACAAGAACATTTGAAAACTAAGACAATTTTTTTCAGCAGATTTCTCTGAAAATATCCCAATTTCTTAAAGTCATTTAGTGATCGTTGACAAACGAAACCCACACACTGTTATCCAGGTTTGAGGATAGACAAGTTTATTTATAAAGATTTAAGAGCATTTCAAAATGCTTGATGCTTATCACATACAAAGGCTCCTGCAGTAGGCAGTGAGTTGAACAGAGGCACTTTCTTATGAAACCTACCAGAAAGTGATCTTGAAAGCATAGCTAAGATTTTTCAGATAAGGAAGAAGCACATAGTACCTTTTTAAAAGGGTTAGGGTGACCCTGATTTCACAAAACATTTTTTTTTTTTCTGTACAAAAGTCTGGGATCCGTTTTGGAGTTGTTCACAGAAGTGGGCAAGGTGTACTTTAATAACTAACTGGCCCATTTCCCTGTCTGTGTGCTCTCACACTCTAGCAGCAAGTTAGACACTGGGCATATAAACGCGGTCTGGAATTTGGGCCTCAATGTTGTTCCGTAATCCTCATGTGAATAAAATGAATGGGGGGGGGGCTAATAACAATTATGGAATGCTTTAAAGCACGCTAGTTAAATTTTCAATAATAGCTGGGGTTGTGAATTTTTCTGTTGTAAATAATATTTTATTTTTGCTGTTTGACTTTTTCTTCTACTGGCTTTATTTATGCTATTCTATTTTTGTGAAGAATTTCCATTCATAGTTTGTAGAAAAAGTAGTTTATCACCAAAAGGAATGTTATGTATAATTTAATCAAAACACTAGTTCTTAAAGAAACTGAATTATAAAAAAATTGAGGTGATGTTTTAATGACACCTGATAGTGTCAAAGTAATAACATATATCCATGTCTGATAATTCTTCATTTTATTCTTTTTGATACACCACACAAAATATAGAAATCAAGGTATATTAACAAACTTTTTACAAAGTAAAATATCAAGGCTTTTCAGTGGAAGAGTAAATATTTTTTTTATTTTCTCACCTCTCTAATAGAAGTTTCTGTCTTCTTTTTGAAATTTTAATATTCCCTAGATACACTTTTGATTTATTCAAGTAGAGGGAAAAAAGTAATTGGAAGGAGTCATGCTACCGATTTGTCTTGACAGGCCAACTGGTTACTCAGACAGAACTTTGGCAAAGGAAGAAGCTTTAAAGAGGGTATCGCCATTCAGAGACTGGTTTTCCAACCCCCTAGGTCCTTAGGAACTTATGCCAGTGCACTTGGAGATGATGAACTGAGACACAATAAACTTACTAGAAACCGATTGCTGTAAAAAGTCTGGTAGCACCTAACGTGTAACAGAAACGAAGACTACAAAGCTAACAGAGTACGTTTGTTCACATAGCAGCAAATGGAAAAGATGCCAAAGCAAGGCTGCGCCCAATGATTTAATCAGTATGAGGCAAACTACACAATTTAAATTATCATCAGCAGCCTCCTGATAACCTGATTTTTACCTCACGTATCCAGAGATTTTAATTTACCTGATATCATGAAAATCTAAGGCGTAGAAAAACTGTTTTAAAACATGTATTTTGTGTTTGTGTGATATTAATAATTAACATACACTTTTATATCTACAAAAGAAAAATGACTATGGACTTAACTAAGCTCCTTTCCTTAAATTTGATATCATTATAACAGCTTTTGATTCTTTACATCTATGTAAAGAAAACATCTATTTTAAATAAACATTAGAATATTTGTGGTGATGTTTCATATTCCTACTTCAATAGTCTTTAGGAATCTTAGGTAGAATTCTGTCCCCCTCAGAAAAACCTCAGTGTTTGCTTTTTGAGGCCTTTCAAGTAATTAGACAGTCTCACCCACTTTGTGTAGAATAATCTCCTTTACTTAAGGTCAGCTGACTATAAATGTTAACCACATCTACAAAATACCTTCATAGTAATATCTATATTAGGGTTTGATTGAATAACTGGGTGCTGGAATAAATCATAAATTCCTAACAGGGCAGGCCACAGTGGGTAGTCATTTTATCTTTTTAGGGAGAGATTTATATTTGCCTTATGCAAGTCTCGTCCATTGTTCCTGAGCAACGAGGTTAACATATTTTTGAAATGCCTCTTTCAAACCTCCCTTCTAATGTGTGAACCACACTTTCAGACACCTCCTTTTAACCATACTGAAGAGAGAAAATAATCTTTACTATCCTGCAATCTAATCCCCACCCTGCTTTCTCCCATCTTCGTGCAGGCTAATTTATGTTCCCTCCTTAGTTTCAAGTACATAAAAGAAACTGCAGAACTATTTTTCTCCAGAACATTTGAGATCTTGCTCCCCAGATTATGTCATCAATTTGGCTCAAACAAACTCTTACATGCAGCATTATTCATGGTGGTCAAGACATGGAAACAACTGACATGTCCTGTGATAAATGATTACCTGAAGAATATGTGGTATATATGTTAATGTATGCAGTTAGGAGTTAACAAAAGAAGGGAGCTAGACTGGTTGGGCCTGATTGAGTCTGGAAGTTACATTTAATCAGGCTTAAGTTTGGAAGCTACAGCTGCAGATACCTCAGGGATAGCCAAATCCCCACCAAAGGATATTAACATCCTTCTGTCCCCAGCGTATGGGGGAAGGACTGGCTTTCTAATCTCCCAGGGAGAGAACCAGTCCACTTGTCTGGACTATAGGAGGGATGAATGAATAAGGAAGGAGAAATTCCTTTGCTAGGCTCATGAGTCATAGAAAACAAGATGGTACAGGGGGAAGTAAGCACAGTACAGACCAGATGATGAAGCAGAACTCTGAGGCATGTGCAGTAGAAGCCAAACTGGTGACATAAACGGGTGGAGTCGAGACTGGACAAAACTGGGAAAAAGACCAGACTGGATAGGGGGTGGACCCAGCACAAGCCCAGAAGGATTAGGAAAGAGATTGGTAGTTTGAGAGAAAGCCTGCTCTCTCTCCAGCCAGAGGTAAGATAATCAAACCTTGACCATCTGGGTATCACATGCTCTCCCATTTGTTGCACGTGCAGTAGCCACGTGGGGGCTTCCAGCACGGGCCTGGGTGCTGCAGTGTAGGGCGGAAAGCTGAGATGCCCCTGGAAGCAGACACTCTGCTGGACTCCTGGAGCCCAGGGTGATGGCATTGCAGTCCCAGATCCTGACCCTTTCAGTGGGAAGGGGTCACCAGGCCCAGGACATCTTCCACAGTGAGATGGCGCTGAACTGTGTGATTTGTGGATGAGACACTGGGCAGCTAGGGACAGTCCTTTGGTTTTTTTTTCCACTAAGTTTTACCGCTACACCTCATTCTCCAACACGTGGGTCTCCAGAAAGCTTTTCTCATGACACTGTTGGAGAACGCTGTTTCCACCAGAAAGGGTGGTTACCAGGGGGATAGCAGGGTAAGAGGAGGTAGAAGAGGGTAAAGGGGGTCAAATACATGGTGGAAGAAATTTTGACTTTGGGTGGTAGACACACAAACACTATATAATATGATGTATTATAAAGTTGTATAGTTGAAAACTATATAATTTTTTTAAACAATGTCACCCCAATACGTTTAATAAAAAATAAAATAAAATGTTCAAAAAGATTATTTACAGGTTTGGATATTCTTACATTGACATTTTAAAGAAGTTAACTACACAGTGATTTTTGTTGTTGTTTTTGATGAATTAAAATATGTGTTAGTGAACTGGTTTGTATTTGCACTATACCTGTGTGAATATAAAAGGGGGTTCTATGGAAAGTAATCTCATAGGGTGACCTGATCATAAATTCCAAACTAGGCAGGTCATGGTGGGGTCATGCCCCAGGCCTGTAACTTCTTTAGTGAGAGGGTTAAGCCAGCCTTATTCATTATTCTTGTGCATCTAGGGTAACACATCCTTGAAATAACAGAAGTAATACCCCTTGAAGTGGTATTAATCCTCAAGAGAACATATAATCTTGTTAACTATCCTGTAATCAATCCCCTCCTTGCTTTCTCCCACCTCCATGTATGGTCTTCCTTAATTTCAAATGAATAAAAGAAGCTGAAAAACTGTTACTCTTAGAAACATTTGAGATCTTGCTCCCCAGCATGTGCCATGAATTTAAAACTCATAAAAACGCTACAGGTTTGGATGTTTCTTATCTTGAAAAGAGGTCCTATGTCTCCAAAGATTTCCAATTTTTAACATTAAACTTTTACTATTTCTCAAAAAAAAAAAAAAAAAAAAAGAGAGCAAGGGCCTCCGACACACAATTTGGAGAAGAAACCTGAAGCTTGCACAGTACCCATAACAGCCACAATTTTCTTCTTTTTATCTGCTGCAGATTTTCAACTTGTGAACAGCTTGGTTTAATTTTAATCAAAAACAGCTATTTCAGGCAGATGTTCAGAGTTCAAAGACATTATGTACACAATTATAAAAACTTTCATTTTCAGAAAACAGGAGTAAACCAATCTAAGTATACCCTGCTTGGGGATTCAAATTACCTCCTTGTCTTCTGTTTAAGAATATACCTAATGTAATGCTTCCAAGCAGCTAAGGAAACGATTCTGTCCCTTTCCAAGTCACGGGTCAGGTCCCTGGGGAGACTGCCTTTTATCCTCCCTCCAGATATGCAAATTGCTATCTCAGGGCAGAACTGTTTACACTGCTTCCAAACAAATTCTGCTTATCTTTACCAACAAAAATCACCTGGAATTACTGACCCAATTACATTATTTAAAGTAAAATTCTTGGCTACTTGCCCTTCCAATAGGTTGCCAAAAGATACGAGAAAGAGAACTTCTGCTAACCTTCCCAAGCCACTTAAAAACCACTGACTGAGAATTCTGAGCACTTGCCCTCCTGGGTGTGAATATTTGTCACCTGCTGGGCTGATGTGTTGTCACATAGCTTTTATCATTTATTAGGTCAGAATTGCCTGATGGGTTAGGTATTTCTGAAAGGGTGAATCAATATGAAAATAAACACATGTGCAAAGGCAGTATTTTTATATGAGTCTCTGCTCAAATATAAATAAATTTAGATACACGTGATCCACTTTTGATAGGGCAAGAAACGTTGCAATTTATTTAATAATATATTTTAGAAAAAAATGTTCAAAATCCTGGGTAGCAATAAGGGCATTTTATTCTTCAAAAAAGTTGTATTAATGACCATGATGAAAGGCTGAAAATGACTGGTTTCTAGGCTTGACTTGGTGTTGCCACTGATTATTTAGTTGGCAGATCTTGAGAAAGATATTTTACCTCCCTGAACCTTACTCAGTCTCTTCCCTGAAAAACAGAAAAGTGGGACTACAGGAGCATTTATCAGACTTATGGAATTCATGGGTTGGTAAAATTAAAAACAAAAGAAGTTGACATCGAGTTGTCATCTTTTTTTCTTTTTGCTAAATAAGAGCATTTAAAAAAATAAACTTCTACCTTCTATGGCCTCACCATTTTATTGAAGAAAGATTTGAATACCAAGAAATGGGAATATCATGATCTCAGAATATTAGTCCTTTAGAAAGAATAAACCCAGACTGAAGAAAAAATGATGACATTGTCCTCGTTTGTCTCATTTATCCATAGACCAGTAAAAAAATTGGTAAAGCCCAGCACCTGTCCTCCAAATTTTTTTTTAAATTAATAGTGACAATAATCTCCAAGATTTATGCTCCCTCTCACTCAGAGCCTAAAATGCTAAATTGGAATTTATAATCCTAGAGTAACATCATTAATTCATTACTTCCTTGTTGGTTTATTTTGCTTGTTTGTTTTCATCTATTTACAATCCATTTTTCCACATAGGCACTTTTTCTTACTTAAATGCCACATATTAAAGCATTCTTATATTTCCATAGATAATCCTGCATACTCTCTTCTCAGTGTAGTTCTGTTCATATATGTGAAATGATACTAGCTCTATACTCCCTGAGACCTTCTTTACTCCGTGAGGTCATTATCAGAGTGTATGAAGTGCGGGGCAATCATTCAGAATGGCTGGTGAGATTCTCTTTTGTAAATGATGCATTTGACCTTGGGAATGCTGTGATTTGTTCCCTATGTATAGCTATCTAAATAATCTATCTGATATTTAAAGAAATGACATTCTCCTCCTAAATTCATTTCACAGGCAAATAAAATGATTTTTCTAAACTTTAAATTGATAGTTCTTAGAGAACAATATGCTGCCAAGGACTTCCGGCTTTCACATTTCACTTGTATTGGTAATTAGCTGTCCCCATCATTTTTATTTTAATTTTCTAATGTCTCAGTAGCTTCCAGCAACAACCACTTGGTTTCATAATCCTTATAATTACTACTTTTCCTGAACCCCCGCCCCCAAATACCTGTTTTTGTCATTAGCACTTTTCCTTCAACTTGTATCCCACCCCAGTTGCGCTTTGGCAGCATGCCAGAGGCTACCTGGAGTCTACCTGATCCCAGTGATAGGTCTTCATTGCTGCTGGATGGAGGTGGACCCAAATCCAAAATCCCATTTTACGACTGATTCCTTGAGCCACTTTTCCTAGATGAGTTTTCCTGAGAATCGGCTCTGATAGAGATTTTAATTGTAGGAGTAAGACCTCTGAAGGAAAAGGGGAAGCAGAAGTGGGAAGAGGGATACCCAATATGTAATTCAATTCCTACAGAGGATTTTAGACAATGCCTACCTGAGGCAAAGGGGTCGGTGCCTTTTCATTCCAGGACCTAACAATTATTGGATGTGGGCAACATTGCTTTGGGCAAGGAAGCTCTCTTGGTGGAAGTTGGGAGGGGGCGATTTCTGAGAAAAGATCCCTGGGGAGGGATCAGTAGGCAAGGATCCTAGCAACTAAAGGATTGGGTACTTTAGTCTCGAATAAGAATCTATTCTTACGGATTCAATCATATCTTTCAAAGGAAATTTTTGGCCACCTGCCCTTTGTATAGGTTGCCAAAAAATATAGGAAAGAGTTTCTAACTTTTGTTACCACAGTATCCATTACAAATAAATTTTGATTTATAGCCTAGAAAAGCTTATATCTATTGTCTTCTTCAAAGTCAGTCATTTATTTATCATACGTTTAACAAATACCTAAAACATAACTAATGCATCAAGCAACTGGGCTCAGTGGGAATATGACATTGTATGTGACGGGCAAGTTCCTTTCGCATTTTGTGAGGAAGACAGGCAATGCACAACTTATTAATCCATTTAGCTAATATTTGAATTAAACATCTACTATTTTGATAGATCCTACTCTAACTACTAAGGAAATCCACAATTAATAAGACAAAGCATGCCCCTGTTCTCAAAGGTCTAACGTATTAGTGGGAGAGGTGACCAAATAAAAGGATTATTTCAGATAGTTATAGGTGCTACGGAGAAAATAACAAAGAGTCACGTGATGAAAGGTGACAGAGAGTGGAGGATGGTCCAAAAGGGATGTCTAAGCAGCTAGCATTTGAGCTAAGACTGGAAGGATGAGGACACGCCATGCAGGTAAAGGTCAGAGGGGCATGTGTTCAAGCACAGGCAACAGGAGAAGGCCTTAGGGGAGCAGGAAGAAGGGCCGACAGAAGCTGGCTGGGCAGAGTGAGGAGGGATGGCAGATGGTGAGGATAGAGAAGTGAGCATGCCTTGCAAATGATGGAAAGAAGTTTGGATCTCCTACGTTTTGGAAAACCATTGCAGAAATTTTGGCAGGCATCTAAGGAATCTGACTATAATTTTTTAGAAAGGTCATTATGACTATCAAGAAAAAAATTGAACATGTGGGGATAGGTGTTGAAACAGGGCCTTTCACTAGAGGGATATTGCAATAGTCTAGAGTACTGATGTTGGTGACTAGATAGTATTTTAACAATAAAGATGGAGCTCAACAAACATTTACTGAATACACTTTGGAGACAGAGGCTGATAGATTGATTCTATTTTTTATTCTATTTTTATTTTATAGCATACTAGACAAACGAATGAAATAAAAGGGGTGAATACTTTGAGACTGATGTGATAGGAATTAATGGGAGAGACATCTTTACATATGTGGAAATAACATGGTCGTGGGAGTCTTTTTCTGAAGGTAATATCTGAGCAGAGATCTGAGACAGGAGAATGAACCGGCCAGGTGAAGGTATGGGCAAAGGTGAATAGTCCCAAGGAAAAAGCCATAACTCCATGACAAAGGTTTGATTTAAATAGGAGCCCACGATGGCTGGAGCACAGTGAAGGAAGGGAGATGCTGTGAGATATGTTTGAAGAGGGAAGAAAGAACCGCAGAACAGCTACTCACTACTTTGTTGTTAGACCTGTATTGAAATCAGTGAATTTATTGATTACATAAAAAGCTATGCATGGAAATTGGAAGAAGACCAGTACGGCTGGGGGAGGAATGAAGTTTTTATGACTTGCACTGTTTGGTAAAACTGGTTTGTTTGACCACCCACTTCTTTCCAAGGGCCACTTAGAGATTTTTTTCATTGTGCTTCAAGATTCCATATGACTGAGTAAATGAAAAATTCATTTGTGGCTTTATTTTTAAATTTAGAATTAATTTTTGGCAGGTTTACTAACAAAATAATACAGAACACATGCAATGTTCAAAATGTTCTCAATTTTTCATATTTATATAAGACAACACAAATATTATTATACTGATTTTATCAATGAGTTAAAATGAGTCGTGGATCAGGTTAGTGGATTTGGCCGATGTAAATTCACAAGTAATGGAGGAATTAGGATGACGATTCAGGTCCCTCATTTGTTGGTGCAGAATCCTTTTTAATGGACCCCTTCTTCTCTGTAAATGATGAATCATCACAGAGAGCAGTGTTTAGCAAAAACTAATTTTGAATTCTTGGTTAGTATGAGCAAGACTACAGAGAGATGCTGCAGAAAACAGCTTTCTGCACAGTAAGAAATGCTTACATGACAAAGTAATGAGGAAGAAACAAACTGAGAAGTTCAAAAGCTGAAAGGGAAATATTACTTAAGCCTGTCTTCTCCCATTTCCAGTCTTTCCCTTTCCAAAAGTGCCAATTTTTTACGATCAAGAAAAAATAAATAAACGGCTGGTCTCTCACTCAAACCTACTTTACAACTAGGGAAGTTGGTCCTTAGAAAACTTTTATTTTTCAAACTACACTTATTTCCATTTTAACCCCATAGATTGACTTTAGGTTAAAAAAAAAAAAAAAGTTCTGATTTTAAGCCTCTAGAGAGCAGGGACAGCATCACCCATGCATCCCGTGCAGGGTCCAGGGCCTTATGTACATGCATGGCAAATGTTTTTGCGAGGCAATTTAGCTGCTTTTTAGAAAGAGTTACAAAAGGACATTGACTACTTATCATTGGTTCAATTAACTAATAAATGCCTTTCAAAAGAATATAGGCATCATGCCTGAAGCTGAGTCTCAACATGTCCAAGCAGGTACATGTGGGTTTGAAAACTCCCGTTGATCATAGGTTGCGGTTGACTTGATAAAAAAGAGTGCAGGTGTAGACTAAAGCATGTATCTACCAACAAGGAAACTTCATCTACTTCTCCTGAGATAATCTTTCAAAAACATTAACCTGAAGCTCAGTTGAATAATTCTGCACGCTTCTGCTGTAAAAGCACCAGGTTTGTGTATCGCCCAATCCTCTGACAGTGAAGATGTAAGAGCCCTACTTCAAAGAAACGTAGTGCCTTTAAAATGTGTATTTGTTCATGTGTTAAAACAGCAACTTGATTATTTTCAATAGTGTATTTAGATACACATAGGTTGTTTTGCAGTATAAACTTTTGAGATGTGAGTGGATAATTGTGAGGTTCCCTTTAAGTTCTTTAGTTTCTCCATCTGAAACAACAACAACACGAAAACTATATTCCTTCTTCATTGTGACAATCAATGAACTATTTACCAGTATATGGAAGAATCTCAAATTAATAGTCACAAAAAAGAGATTTCTCAGAAGATTTAGTTCAGAAACTGAATTTTAATGGCAGAGATGAAAAATTAGGTGTGCGTATGAAATATTTTAATTATGACCATCTAAAATATTATGATAATGACCTAATTATTATTATTAACTAGTATATGGTTATACACATTTAAATGTCTATTTGATGTGGTTGAAACAAACTCTAAGATGAAAGCCAACAACCTTCCTTTTCTTTGTTCTTCTTCCAAAACCTTCTCTATTGATTGGAGCTACTCTCCTAACACTATTTATGCTAGACATCTGA
Organism: Micronycteris hirsuta; assembly: GCA_004026765.1. Taxonomy (NCBI): domain Eukaryota; kingdom Metazoa; phylum Chordata; class Mammalia; order Chiroptera; family Phyllostomidae; genus Micronycteris; species Micronycteris hirsuta. Next base: position 3,581 of record PVJI01001140.1, on the reverse strand, counting down.
GAAGGCATGTTTGAAAATGTCTGTTCTTTGAGGGATAAAAATTTTACATGCTGTGTATCCTCTGCTCTCTCTCCCTCTTTGTATTTCATGAGTGATAAAATCACACTGCAAGTTTTGTTTCCCAAGACTGTGACAAATATTCATCTGTTAAACTGAACATTTTCATACAAAGGTTTTATCAAAGAGAAATAATATTTTTTCAAGGTGGGTTTTTTGGGGGGGGAGGATATCTAAAAAAAATCAAATACAGATATGCTTAGTAACAGTAAAGAAGCAATTATCTCTGCACTCACATCTCTCTGTTATATCGTATGTGCATTATACTGCATTTGTGGTTCTTCAATACTTTGTGCTTTGAAGACTGAAAAACTTTACAGAATTCATTTTTGTCAGAAAACTATCTCAAAATACTCTACAAAAAGCAGAAAGGAACGTCAATACACTGCACTGATACACCAGGAAATAGTTTGGAACCTCACTACAAATATTGTCAGAATTTGAGAGGGATTTGTTTTAGGCATGACATAAAATACAAAAATTTGAATTTTTCGCACAAACTTAAAACTGAAACATATTATAACCTTTCTGTGTTTTGGACCCAATGTGTCTCTGTCTATTTGGATAAAAACTATTGGATGCACATTTTCTGGTGAATTGTCAACAATGAAGCATGAAAACAGATGTGTTTCTGCTATTTTCATTATTAGGGACATAAAAGCAGCTGTGCTGGGCTTGTGTGTGAGGAAGGCTCTCAGCGAGGCCCGCATACTCAGAGAGATGGAAAAGCTGGCCTTGCAGACAAGGATTTACATCATGAGCAGCTTCAAACAAGGCCATTCCTGGGCATCATTCAGGGATTTACTCCTTTCTGGAATTAATTCTGTTTCTCTGGTATCAAAGATCTGTGTGGGAACATATGCTAACACTAGGTCAAGTTACGTGGTCTTATTTTGCATAAAACAGGAAGAAAAACTATTTCATAACTGGACTTTATGAGAACTTTAGACTCTGTCATTTAAAATAGTCACTTTAGCTTATCACATTTGGGGGTGACAAGTACAAACTATTAATTGTGCTTAGTTCTACTAAGACTATCTGGATAAGAAGGACCAAATATGCCTTTTCTAGACACAATACACACAGTGGGGAAGAAACTTAGCATGTTTGGTGAAAGAAAAATAAATCACAGTATAAAAACAAGTCTTCTTTTATGCACTTGCAGACCTGACAGTAACCAGATGGTAAGTATTTTGCATTGAATCAGTGTTTTTGTGAAGAAGGGCTATTTTTGGCCCAGTTTGGAAAATTTGTCACAGTAGTTCATTTGTCTCAAGTTTTCCCTTCCTTCTGTGGGAGTCTGGCGTTTGTGTTTGTATTTGTGTGTGTTTCTGTGTGTTTGTGCATGTGTATGTCTGGGGACAGGGGGGTACTTGAAGTTGTGGTTATGGAGCAGAGGTCATCTCTTAGCAAAGAGAGAAGAGAGAAAATATGAGAATGATGAAATTGGGTTTCTCTGTTGATCTGAAGCGTGAGCTGATGTTAAATTGGTGATCAGGGTAAGAAAAGATTAAAGAGACAGATAAAAAGAATAGTGGCATATTCAATTCTATACAAAATTTTTAAGCAGTGCATTTACTGATAGTACCTTGAGAAATTTTCTCAAGGAGGAATAGGATTAAGAATGAACAGAACTGGGCACTTCCAGTCAAGATGGCAGTGCAGGCAGTCCTGGTTCGCTTCTTCACATGACCACATCAAAATTATAACTAAACATAGAACAACCATCACTCAGAACCATCAGAGATTGAGTCAAATGGAAGTCTGACAATAAAGAATTATCCATCCAGACTGGTGTGAGGGGCACAGATGCATAATGGGCTGGTCCCTCACCCATATGTGCCAGACAAAAATTTGGGAGGAATATATCTGGAGAAAGGTGTCCCTGCCCCATACCAGGCCACTAGCCCAGGGTTCCAGTGCCAGGAAGATAAGTCCCCACAAATTCTGGCTGGAAAAATCAGTGGGGATTGAGTCAGTGGAAAAAACTGCTTGAGCCCAAAGCACCTCCTCTTAAAGAGCCCACACATGGACACACCTATTCAGACTTACTCCCTCTGAGCTCCAGTACCAGGGTAGCAGCTTGAGTCATGAGTAGCATACAGGGATGAACTGAAGTGTCTGGCATGAAGGTGAGCAGAGGTCATTGTCTCTTTTCTAAACTCTCCCCCCACAAAACTGACAAGCTGGTACCATATCTGAGACTCCATCAAACTGGCTAACACTATTTGACCTTCCTTGGAGATCCCGAGGGATTCTGCCCCACCCAACATACAGTCCCACCCAATTGGCTTTTTCAGATGAATGGTTGGTCTTGGCTCAGTTTCACAACTTCCTAAATCCTCTCATACAAGCTATAGCTGGCCTCAGTGAGTCCCAGGCCCTGTACTAGCAGCAACCAGCATAGATTCAGCGCTTGGCTTCACCTGAGACTCTCTAAGCCCAACACAAGTAGCAAACATCTCAGATTGCTTTATAGCTCAGGCAGGGTAGCCCCAGGCAAAACACAAATGGGTTCTGACCTTGGCCTGCACCACCTAGGAAACCCCAGGACCAGGACACCCAGGGGATACCTATATACTACATCAGAGCACCACCACCCTGCCCCTGCCCAGCTGATCCTCCACGGAGGGCAGAGATTGGTGGTCAGTGGTCATAGCCAATCCTTGCAGGTGACTGGCCTGGGTAAATCCCTTCCATTGAAATCCTAATAGCAACCAAGTTTCAACTATAAGAGGAGGGTATACGCAGCCCACATGAAGAGTGCACCTCGAGCACCCAGCTTCGGTGATAGGGGAGGCTGTGCCACTGGACCCTCCAGAACACCTACAACATTAGTCCACAGTACCAAAACATGGAGTCAAAGTAGCTCTACTTAATCCATAGAAACAAACACAGGGAGACTGCCAAAATGTGGAGACAAAGGAACACAGCCCAAATGAAAGAACAGATCAAAACTCCAGAATAAAAGCTAAACAAAATGGAGATAAGCAAACTATTAGATTCAGAGTTCAAAACACTGGTTATAAGGATGCTAAGGAATTTAGTCAGGACCTCAGCAGCATAACAAAGACCCACTCAGAAGTGAAGAATCCACTAATTGAAATGAACAACAATTTACAGGGTAACAACAGTAGACTGGAAGAAGCTGAGAATCTAATACATGATTTGGAATATAAGGAAGCAAATAACAACCATACAGAACACCAAGAAGAAAAGAGTCCAGAAAAAAACAGGATAATATAAACAGTCTCTGGAACAACTTTAAGAGGCCCAACATTCACCTCATAGCAGTGCTAGAAGGAGAAGAGAAAGAGCAAAAAATTGGAAATCTATTTGGAAAAATAATGAAAGAAAATAGACATGCAAGTCCAGGAAGCACAGAGACAACATGGTTGCAAAGAGGCCCACTCCAAGACACATCATAATTAAAATGCCAAAGCTTAAAGGTAAAGAGAGAATCTTTTTTTTTTTAATTACTTTATTGTTGTTCAATTACAGTTATTTGCATCCTCTCCCTCCCC
>PVJI01001139.1:0-198610 GCA_004026765.1 Micronycteris hirsuta | reverse complement strand
AAAGAACGGAGGCAACTGTTTTAAAAGTAAAACTCTTAACACCTGCTGAGCTCTTCCTACATCTCCCTCTGGAGACACCTCAACAGAAATGAAAAGTGACAACTGGGGTCATAGAAGCAGCAAAAGCCCAAAGACGGGGAAATGCAGGTTGTTTCTGTAATGAACTCTTACGCTATTGCCTTCAGAAAGAATTTCTAATCAATTTCCTACCATTGCTAGCCGTAAGAGAATCAGAATGGGATGTGGAAGGAAAAGCAGCACATCTGCTTTGTTTCTCTGGCTTTTCAGCTTTTGTTCAGAGGGTGGGCAGCTTGTTTCTGACTCTGGAGCCTCCCCGCGGGACATCGCGTGACAACTGCACAGGCTCGATTCCGTGTGCTCCTCCGCTGGCGCTGTGGCATTCCCCTAGCCACCAGGAGCCCTGCATCCCCAAACGATTCACGCCCCACGTTTACGACACCCCCTCTGTGTTTGCCGGAATCAGAGATGGCCTGTCATTCTCCACGGTGTGCGAGCTTGCCGTCCCCCGTTAGAACTGAAACAAATGTCAGTCAGCCTCCCCAGGCTCATCTTCCCAGCCCTCCCCATTCCGCCGGGAGCCGCCGCCGTGGGTAGCCTCTCACTCACAGTCTGCTCTGTCGCTCTGTGGGCGGTTGCTGCGCATGGTTTGCCTCAGTGTACTTCAGCCCATCACTCTGCATGACAGGACGTTCCTGAGAAAGGGGACACTGCCGTCGTTTGTCCCTGTCCCCAAATGGAAGTCAGATCTGTTAGGAAATCATTGGTTGACATGTAATTTGTTCCCACCGGGACCTGGTGGACGATGGGACGTTCTCATTGTGCGATTGACTGCCACGCACTCCACTTGCAACTCTCCGGTTTGTCCCCAAAGAGAAAGACGCAAAGCGAAGGTATCAGAAAGTATTGCAACAAAAGGGAGATTTTCATTCGGGTCTGGTGGCCAGCTTGGCACTGCTGGCATCCCAGGGGCAATAAGTTAGCACTGGGCTCAACCAATTGCAGTCCCTTTTGGCCCATTTTCACTGCCAGAGTGACTGCCTCCTGTATGTTTTGTGTGTAATTTCTCCTCCTATCAGCTGCCTGCCATTTTGTTTCGGTTTGCAGTGCCTTTGGGCCCCCAAATACCTTGAGTCCAAAGGAGACATTGAAAGTGACCTGCTGAATGGCAGTGACGTTCGGCGAGGTCCAGGGGTGATGGACATGATGTCCTGACTTTGCATTCTTTACTTCGCCTTCGTGGACTTAGAGAGAGGGGAAGCGGGAGAAAGAGAGAGAGAGAAACTTCAATGTGTGATTGCCTCTCGTGTGTCCCCTACTGGGGACTTGGTCTGCCACCCAGGCATGTGTCCTGACTGGGAATTGAACCAGCGACCCTTTGGTTTGCAGGCCACCGCTCAATCCACTGAGCCACACCAGCCAATGCTGGGAGTTCTTTCTTTCTTTCTTTCTTTTTTATTGTCGTTCTATTACAGTCATCCCAATTTCCCCCCATCGAGAGTTCTTATTAGGCACCAACTGCCTCCCAACACAGGCCCTGTGTTTTCTCTCCTTTAACTGCTCCCCAGGCCAGCATGGGAGACGGCCAGACTCTACCATGGTGATCTGCAACCACTGTGCTGCAAGGCTTGTTCGGACACCCAGCCCCTGACTACTGAGTCGGGGCACTGACCTCTTTTCCCTTAGATTGTCAAATAAAAAAAAAATTACCACAGCCAACCCAACCGTAGCTGTCCAGTGAGAATACATAAAAATGATGCCTGTTTTTGTCAAGTAGGCCAAAAATAGAATATATTTTTTGGTGCGCCACAGAATTATAATAATTATTTTATGTGTGCCATGAGATAAAAAAGGTTGAAAATTGCTGCTCTATTGAATGCACCTTCCTGGAGGTTGAACAGTCATTATAGTTACTATGTGTTGGACATGAGTTATGAGAAAGGGTCTTATTATATCATCTATAATCTTTGTAAGAGCTCTACAGTGTGTGTAAGAAATAAATGTTGCAAACGAAGGAAAGACACTGAGGTGGAGAGAGCTGAAGTAACTGGCCAAAGGTCACTCGAGTCTTTCCACCTCACACGTGTGTGCTTCGCCCACGGTATCATCCCACCTCGCCAGCACCATACAGCTTAAAGATGCCGTTAGAATTCTTGGGTTTTCAATAGAAGAAACCTGGTTCAATCCGTGACTGCCTCCTGTTACGTGACCCAGGGTCTATTATTAGCTTGAGAGAGCTGAAGGCTCACAGCTTGTAAACAGCTTGCCACAAGAATATCAACCAATCAAAAAAAAAAAAAAAGCTTTACGAGCCTGAGGGCTGAAGGATGCTGAGTCTTGGAGGAAAATATGGTTTCATCTCGTCAGGTGACCCTCAAAGAGCATAGGTTTGAATGCGCAGGTCCACTTACACACAGAGTGTTTTCAATAAATACTGTAAATGTATTTTCTCTTCTTTATGATTTTCTTAATGGCATTTTCCCTCTAGCTTACTTTAGCGTAAGAATACAGTATAAATGCATATAACATACAAAATATGTGTTAATGGGCTGATTATGTCATCTGCAAGGCTTCTGGGCAACGGTAAACCATTAGGAGTTAAATTTTATGGGAGTTAAAAGTTATACGTGGATTCTCAACCGTACGGGGGTTTGGCACCCCTGGCCCCTCCCCCTGGGTTGTTCAAGGGTCAGCTGCACTGTTTGTGTGGTTCGTAATTCTCTACCATCGCTGTTACTTAGAATGTGGGAACCAGAGCCGTGGGGCTCAGGAAGTCACGGTCCTGAAGGCCCACTGCTGTCTCGCAGGGGCACCGTGACAAAGAGCGACGGCTCTCTGACAGGACAGTTCCAGGCTTCAGCCCTGCCCGGCGTGGCTCAGTAGGTTGGGCGTTGTCCCGCAAAGCAAAAGCTCACAATTTTCAGTTCACCCAGGAAATGACCCACGCCGGTGAGGAGACGGAGAAATTAGAACTGCCGTGCGCTGCGGGTGGAAATATAAATTGGTAAAGACGCTACGGAAAACAAGATGGCAGTTCTTCCAACAGTGGAAAATGAAATTACCACATGATGCAGCAGTTCCACCTCTGGGTGTATACCGAAGAACTGAAAGCAGGTCTTGAAGATGTGGTTGTTCACCCACGTGAAAAACAGCTATTCGCAATGGCGAAAATGTGGAAGTAACCCAAGCATCCATCAATGCTGAATAGACAAGCAAACTGTAATAAATACAGACAATGGAATATTAGCCTGAAAAGGAGGGAAATTCTGACTCCACCTCTTGATGGGAGGAGCTGCAAAGCTGTGTTCAAGGGCGTGGATCATAGAGGGGAGAAGACTTTGTGACTGTGCAATTTGGTCCCAGAAGGGAGTGTTCCTCAGCAACATGTCCCATTGAAGGTGAGTTTTATCCATCTAAAATCCATGAGCATTTAAAAATACTAGCCAAAGCATTTGTGCCTAAATAAACCACCACATGAAAAAGAAAAGCAGAGAATTCCTATAGTCTCATTGCATGAGAAAGAACTTGTCCCTTTTCCAATGGAAAGCTGAGATGCTCTTGAAATAGAATAGATGGTAGTAACTGCATCGAGATCTCTGTTCTCATTATTTCTGTCCTTATTTAACATTTAGATCCACTCAAAGTCTCAGGGTCTCGACCATACATTTTGCACACCCACTTTGAGGAAGGGCCACTTGGCAGAGAAGGTGGCTCCCGCCCGCCCCCAGCCTCTCCTGGGCTCAGGCTGCGGCAGTCCTGCTGGGCAAAGCTCCTGGCTCGGGTCTAATCTCCGAGCCCCAGTGGCGGAAATTGCCAAGTGTCAGAGATAAGAGAACAAGTGCTTCCCTCAAGGCACTGCCAAGCTCTGCCTGTTGGGTTGAATGAGAAAAATAATTGCCTGTCGGAATAGCTGGTCGCATTTCAGAAATCCCATGTTGTCCATCTTTCTTTTCGACAGGGGTCTTCAAGTTCCGTTCCGAGGCCCAGGACGTTCAGCCAATGCGGGCTCCAGTCTATGTGAGTGATGGACAAACTGCCACTGTCCGTTATGTTTTGGACGACGCCTGGGGCCTCCCCTGGGCTGAGGGAAGCTGGCACTGGATAGAGGAACACCTGAGTGAGGAGTCTGCGAAGCCCTGGGACGAGCGAAATTGTATTTATTCACGGACGCTCTCACGAAAGGGGGACTTTGGGCGGCTTCCAAAAAGAAGCACGTAACAGAATTTTAAAATAAATCAGAGTGAAGGGAGAGTAGAGCAAGAAGAATTGGTGAAACCCTAATTTCCTTTTAGGTAAGTCAGTCAGGAAATATATAAACAATTATAAGTCCCAGTGTTCATCTGCTTTTTGAAATAGGGCTTTTTAAGTCTCTAAACTTTATTTGACATAAAGGGAAGACCCCTACTCTCCAAAATAACCAGCCAGGAGCAAAATGGAGAGAGGCCACCTAAGCTCATTTTCTCTCCTCTGTCCCTTTCCCTCGGAAGCACGTGGCCCTTCATGCAAGATGGGGAGCTCCTGTGACCACCCCTGGAGCCCAGGTACCTGGGCAGATGATGTGCGGAGACAGCACCACTTTCAGGAGGCATCTAATTATGTCATAGGAACACTGGTGGCACTGGGCGTGGGGAGTGGCCTGGGGCTCGGACACTGGGCCGGAAGTGTGTGGCATGGGACACTCAGTAAATAGTTGCTGAATTGCGTTATTGAACTTAATTGATTCTTCTGCTAAGTAGGGCTAAACTGCCGCTCCCATCACGAGAGCAGAAGACAGAAAGAACTAGGGACATTAACTCATTAAATAGAAAGCTGCATTCTGCAAACTACGTTAGCGAGGAGGGAACTTTCCGGAAATCAGCTGGTAAAGGCTCAGCTCACCAAAGCTTTATTTCAGCAGCAAGACGAGAACCCTGAAGGGGGGGGGCTGCAGCAACCCTCAGACGTCAGGGTAGGCAGCCTCCCCGCGTCCCTCTTGTCATCGCTTCTGCTCCCCAAGGAGACGGAACTGCCAGAGCAGACTTCCGAGCCTATAGCTGTGAAGCCCCTCCCACTCCACCTGCCTTTGCCCTGTTCCCTCTCTGTCTCCTGGGTGCACTGTCTGAGCCTCCATTTCGGGGACAGCGTCCGTCAATCAGCCCCCACCACCTGTTTCCTCACCCTCCATCCTATAAACCTGAGGGAACAGCTTCCATCTTAACAACAGGAGGGCCAGCACGGGGTGGGGGTACAGCCACACCGTGATCCGCGCCGACTCCCGCGGCTGTCTTTCCTGGGCTCCCCTCTGCAGCCCTGTCCAGATGAGCTAGTTCCCGCAGCTGCCTGCTCCTCATCGCCTTCTCTCAGGGGCTCCGAAAACCATTCTGACCAGTCAGGCTTCCTCCCTCCCACTCCATCCGGATAACCGGGGACTGCGTCTCTCGCTGTCTCTGTCTGGGTGACTCCTGCCTTCTCGGATGACTCTGTCCCCAGGGCCTCTAGGACACTGTCTCCTGGGGTCCCTTATTCCTTCTCAGCCTCTGTCTCATTTGCTGATTCCTCTTCCTTTTCCCAACTTCTAAGCACTGGCTTCAGAGGAATCCATTTTCATTGTTAAAGAGTCCTTTTTTAAAAAGAGTCTTTTGCTCTTTCCGTGCTCATCGTGGTCCTGCCTCTAAAGGCAGATGTAGCAGGAAGCCGTCCACCAATGTCTCCATCGGGACAAGTCTGCGGATTGCTGCACTCCCAGGCTCCACAGCTCTCTGAGGTCCTACAAGCCTCTCAAATCGGACCCTTTCAAAGCCAAGCTCTTGATTTTCATCCACAAACATGTTCTCCTCATTGTCCTTTTTCATCCCAGTTAATGGCAAATTCATTCTTCAAGTTGCTTGGGTAAAAAAAAATCCTAGACTCCACATGCCAACCATCAGCAACTTCTGTCCATTCTGCTTCAAGATATACCAGGCGCTGACCACTCCTCCTACCGGGGCCTCCCCTGACAGCAGCCTCCTCGCATGTCCCCCGATGCCATCCTTGAACCTACCCCATCAGTGGAGGCGGGATTTAAGGAGCAGGACGCACAGGGAGAGGGAAGGGACACTGTCATAGCTGCCCTGACTGCGAGAACAAAAGGAAAATCATGCCAGCGGTGACATTTCCTGCAGCAAACGGCTCGAGCTCTGGTTCCTTTCTTCTCCCAGTTCTGAGTCTCTGACCTGGCAAAGAAAAACGTATTCTTTCCTCCCTCCTTTTTTCTGTGTCTAAACCTTTTAGGCCTGGAGCCATACGAGCACAGACAGGGACTTAGCCGAGTCTGGACCTCGCTCTCAGGGCTTCGAGTAGGAAACCGCCAGACACACCGAGACGGTGCGGCGGAAGAAAGCCAGGGGGCGCACTTCCAGGACTTAGATCCCAGGCTTCTTAAGGTGCAGCTTATAAGAAACACAAGGGAAAATCGGACATTTTCAAATTCAGGTTCTCAACAGAATTGAAGAGAACTGTACCTCTATACACCCAGACAAGACGACTTTCTGAAACCAGGCCACACTGAATGGAGAGGTAAGACATGGTTGCTAGGTGGAGAGCCCCCGTGGAGACAGTGCAGGACAGGAGTGGTGTCACCGAATGTCAACTGAGTGACCGGTAACCAAGAATGAGAAGCGCCACCTGAGCACAAACACACAAAATCAAAACAATAACGCGGAAGCGATGAGTCAAACACAAGAAGCGCAGAGGAATCCCAGAAGGAAAGAGCAGAAATGCAAGCAAAGGGTCACTCGTCCCTGGAAGAGAGCTTTCCGGACGAAGGAAGAGGCAGGTAGTAGTACCTGAGGGCTTACTGAGTAGCGGAGAAAGAGGAACGAGGCTAATGTTAAGTCCTAGTTGGGGGAAGAATTTTAATTTTTGGCATAAAGGAAAAAATGGTTGTATCTCCATCCTGGCAGGGAGAGCTGAGAAGACATAGAGAGTAGAAGAACCATGTGCAAAAGGATAAACAGACCGGCCTCTCTTCAGCGTTTCATTCCAGAACAGCCGAGCTGATGCCCCGCGAGGCCCAGCCAAATCGTCCCGGACGTGTGCAGTTAGCAGGAGGTCTCGTGCATCGGCGCAAGGGCCCCGAGAGTGCATCACCCCGGGGTCGCCTGGAAACAGCCATCTCTCTCTATGCAGCAGCCAACTGATCAATGAATTAAAATAAACTTTAAAAAAAGAGAGAACTCTGTTAAGCATAATACTTGTGAAACAGGATGAATTAAGCCCAACCAATTCTTTTCATCATTTATACAAATGTCAACACAATCATTGAAAGAAATGCTACAAAAGTAACCTAAATTTTTAGATAATTTTGATCGGTTGTATGATCGTCCTCAGATTGTATTCAGAAGAAACAGAATGAAGTACAAGGACAGGGAGTGTGGCTACGCCCGGGAAAGGACTGTCCATGGGCAAGTGGCTCGGCCCACAAGGTAGGGTCAGGGAGCAAGTGGCCGCCGTGGTCCCATTCCTGAGCACCCGGTGGGGGTGGCCGTTCAGTTCTCAGATGAGGCTTTGCGTAAGGAAAACATCTCAAAAACTGAAAGCCGCACGGGAGACAGACATGTTGTTTTATTCCAGATGTTAGCACAAGAGAAAAGTAGTTTCTGACCAACTTCCTGAACGACCCCTGGTGATAGAGTTAAAACAGGACGGACAGTTTCTGAACTTCTGGCTGTAACAGCGGTCATTTTCAGGAACCTGTGTTGACATCAGCGGAGGAGCCCTTCTGGGTATTGTGAAGCCACTCTGACTGAGACCCCCGTGACTAACCCCCGTAGGAGCAAACGCAGGTAAGCGGCACCTGTTTCTTCTACAGTTCTAGCAAGAGCACAGACTGTCTAGCAAGCACATAAATTAGTTCGCTCTTCTTAGTTTGCTTTGTTTTTAAGCTCTTACAACAAAATCCTAACAGATAGTATCCTCTAAACGGATACACCACAATGTTTAAAAATTGCAAAATATTGCTTTAACAAGATTGAACCCGGTCCCGGTGAAAGCACTTGGGTTCGTTCCTGGTCCTCTGGGGCAGGCATTTCCCAACTTTCTGGAAGTTGCAACATCCGATTGTTTATTTGATTCCCTAACTGCCTCTCCAATCTCCTCCACCCAGATGAAACCAGCTTTACTCTTTGGTAGTTAACGGGTGGGGACTGAGACTGTTATTGTTCTGGAAAATTTTAGAGTCTGTTACAATATCCTTTCACCTAATGGGGCTGAACGGCATGGTTCCAAGGCAATGATCGGAGTGAACGGGACTCAGAGCAAAGAGGAGAAAAACAAGCCATCAGAGAACAAACGTGGCACAGGGTCAGGAAGGGGAGAGACCAGCAGAGAACTTAAGTAATGAAAGACAACGGAGCCCCCACGTGTTGTCCCTCAGCACCGGGGGTGGGAGTGGCTTATATTTCTATGATTGCCGAGGGGACTAAAGTTACACAGTTCGTTAATTCAGTGAGAAGTCTTTTTGAGCACTTGCTCTATTACGGGCAATTTGGTAGTCATTAAAGGGAAAAAAAGAAAAACGAATAAAATAATGTTTATTCCCTGAGGGACTGCAAACCTACCAGGGAAAAAGAATGCTAAAACTGGGAGAACAATGAACAACTGTGTTCCTAAGACAAGACCGGAAAGCAAACCCAGCCTCACCTGCAGACTCCACCCACCTGGGGCTCCTTGTCGTCGGTGCTGCTGAGTGACAGCAGGGACGGCTGCTCTCTTCATTGCCCTGTTGTACCCAACAGCCTGGGAAATGCTCATGAAATGGAAACTCTCAAGGGACGGACAAAGGGCTCCCGAGGGAGGCCCTTGTGATGTGGCCACGTTTCTCCAGTAAAGAACTCGTTTAAAAGCTGTCGGTATCGAGTGCACAGTTTAGGCAGGTTTATTATTTGGGAAGTTGAAAGCCAAAAGAAGAGAGTTCATCATCTCAGGGTTTACAGCCTTCTGTTATATTTTAATGTCAGAAGATGAGACAGGCAGAGCGAGAAGGGAACAACTCTCAGTCTATGCCTGCCTGATAGCCAGGGCTCCAGGATGTTGCGTGGCTGCGTAGCTGCCCTGGGTGAGCACAGGGAACTTCTGCTAGTTAGTTCCTAGGTGGGTTCGTGAGTGGACTGGCCACCTTCCCGGGAAGAATCCAACAGCCTGAGCTCTCCAGTTCCTGCTGCTGTTGGGGCCACTGGCAGACAGGGTAACAGAGAGCATCAAGGGAGAACCCCTAATCCCGAACCTCTGTGTGGGCCCCATCTGATCTCAGGCCGCTTCATCCCAGTAAATTCACCTTCTTTTCCAACAACTCTTCTGGTGGGGAAGACCACTCCTGTCCTTCACGTGGATTCACCAGGCGGGGAGCAGAGCCGGTCCCGCCTTCCCTTCCCCCCACCCCATGGGGATGCCTCTGCCTGTGTCCGCTACTCTTTGCCACAGCTAACTCCGTGGACGCCAACAAAGTGACCGTCCCCAGCAACCTCTGCACAGTAACACTTGAGTGCATCCTCTGCCATAGGCAGATGCCTTCCGTAATTGTGATGCAGTGTCTGCAGCCTGTGTACCCATCTTTTGGGTTTGTGTCAGTTACGACTGCTCTGAGTTTAGGACGTCAAATAGTTCCACAAGGACTGCTGAGCTCCTTTCTCTCCCCCCATCTTCACTGGCCCCGCAGAACCATCTTAACTCTTGAGCTGTCTCTTACACAGTTGTTGTTTTTTTTTTTTTTATAAATTTAATAGCTTAGAAATTAATACTATTTACTAATTTAAAAAAAAAGATGTCACTGCCTTACTTCCCACAGCACTCACATCTTTTATTGCCTCACTCATAGGCCCTTCTGCCCAATTTGTTAGGTAATAATTGTTAAATTTAGTGTTCACATTATGACCCTGGAGATATTTACAGCTCAGCTATTTGTTGACCGCTGATTACTCTTTTCTTGAGCAAGGTATGTTTTCTCTGGAGTTGGAGCATGTGTCCCCTGGAGGTGTATGTCTGTCCCAGGACCGTCAAAGGGGTGGTCCCTCAGCTTCCTTCACTTGCACGGAGCCCTAGAAGGCAGGCATCAGGCAGCAGCATCTAAGAGCAAGGGAATGTCGAAAATGGCAGAAGCGAGGCGAGAGGATGGGACAGCGCCTTCCCGCTCAGCCTCTAGAGGAGCTGACCCCGCTGGCCCCTGGATCTTGACCGTCTGGCCTCCAGGACTGTGAGATAATACATTTCCGCTGTTTAAGAGTCTCCCTCCCACACCTCCCCGCCCAACCCCCTCCACGAAGTCAGTGGTACTTTCTCAAGGCAGCCACAGCTACCTGGGGTGACAAAGCTTTGCTTTTCCCCTATTACCAGCAACAGGAAATAGGATATGGCTCCAGTTCACTGCTTGATTTTAAACAGGAGTTTATGAGTATGAAGGGGTCACTAAGATAACAGACAATGACTTACTTTCTAACCTGGCATTGCAGAGTATACCTCGTCGAAGTGTCTCTGTTCAAGTTACCTGGAACGCTTAAATGCCTGGAGCCCCCTGTGAGCTCCTGAGGAAGATTCTCCCAGAGGGGCCAGAAATCTCAGCTTTATTATGCCTTCCTGATGATTCCCGGGCACATTAAAGTTTGAGAAGTACCTCTGCTTGAGAGGTACACTTTTAGTCCCTGGTGGAGAGAGATTTCTCACTTTGTCTTCTGCTCCGTGCAACTCAAACTCCATCCTGATGGTTAACTCCAGTAACTTGGCAAGGCTATGGTGTCCGGATGTTTGGTTAGGTAGCACTTGAGATGTTGATGTGAAGGTATTTTTTTATTTTGAATTTGTTTAAAGATTTTATTTATTTACTTTTAGAGAGGGGGAAGGGAGGGATAAAAAGGGGGAGAGAAACATCAAAGTGTGAGAGATACATCCATCAATTACCTCTGGCCCACAACCCAGGCGTGTGCCCTGACTGGGAATCGAATTGGCCACCTTTCAGTTTGCAGGCTGGTGCTCAATCCACTGAGCCACACCAGCCAGGGTGTGAAGGTATTTCTTTAAAGATTAGATTAACTTTTGAATCAATCGACTTTGAGTAAAGCAGATTAATGTAGTGGGCCTCACCCAATCAGTTGAAGGCTTTAAGAGCAAAGACCCAGGTCACCCCCAGGAAGAAGGGATTCTGCCTTCAACACTGCCTGAGGACACAGCCACAACATCCTCTCCTGCCTGGGTCCGGTGGCCTTGCCTTGCAGATGCTACACTTGCCAGCCCCCACTATCACGTGAGCCAGTTCCTGGAGACCCCCGACGAATGCCCACATCAAGTTCCGGGCTGTCTCTGCCATCCGTGAACAAGGCTGGGCCTATAACTGGCTATTATCATCACTAGTTCTGGTTGGTAATACTAATTCTGCTTCCACTTATTCTGTAAGTAATTTTGTGCACCTACTATGTGCTGGGTAATCAGCTAGAAGCTGCACCTACTATGTGCTGGGTAATTTGCACAAATAGAAATAGCTGTCTGTGGTTTGGAGCCTCAGTTTCATATGTTAATGAAAATAACACCTTCACAGTGGGTTAATGGTTCTTTTTTAAAGGTAAGCTATAAAATCCAGTTGTCTTCTTTACTAAAAAGAGTTCTGTGTAGACACAGAGGGGAAAGATGACACAGGGGTGGAACTCACGGGTCAGGTGGGGTCAAATGCCTGCGGCAGCCTGGGGCACTGCCGCGTGGGAAGGGCCCTGAGCGGCACTTGGATTCAGAGGGAAAGGGACCAGTCTGTGACATCTTCCTTGGGCTTGAAGGGGAAGGAGCCTCATAGGTGCCCCAGGATGCCACTGTCATCTTTGGTACTCAAGGAGCTTGATTCTGAGAGCTGGTGCCTGGTGCCTGAGCCATGGCGTGTTGGAGGCTGGTGGCATTGTCACTTCTGTAGATAGTACCCGCACACCTGGTCCCGGGTACTGCTCCCACGTTGTTAGCATGAGAGGGAAGGAGGGGCTGGACGTTGCCCTCCGCGGTTGTTCCCGTGATTTATGTTTGGAGCTGGCTGACTTACATCTTATTGTAAGTGGTTGAGACAACACGAAATGTCCTTCCATTGGAAGAGAAACAGAAAGAAAATCTAGTCATTATAAATCACAGTACGATGATGCAGGCGCACATTCCCTGAAGGGCTGCCGCACATGAGCGGCGGGAAGGGAGGGTGTTTCACGGCAGTCGTTTTGATTTGTTATGAAAGCTATTCATCGTTTGAGAAAGAAGATCCATAACGTTTCCAGTGCAGGTGTTAGTGAGGCTATGGGCTAATCCTGCTTACTATAAAGGTGTAAGGAACCAGCAGAGAGGAGACTTATTATAATTCACAAATGTATGAATGTATACATTGAAGGAGATGAGTGGCGATGTGGTAAAATTCGGAAGGTATTTGCCTCTTCATAAGCTTGCTGACAAAATTTAGTTTTCTTAGAATAACATCCAGACACAGTTTTAGAGCCCCTTCCTGGATATAAAATATTGTGGTAAAATTTTGGCATCAATCATTTAATTTTCAGGAAGTAAAACGCTATTTGAGACACTGCACACTTCACACTCAGCTAGAAGAGGCAGAGATGAAAAACTAAGCAAAACATACGGACCCTGATTTTCAGCATCTAAAACTTTACTGGAAATATCGAGGTATGAGGAATCTAATTCTCAAAAGATATTTCATATGTGTCCATCAAGGAATAGCTGTCTGATTGTTTTGAATAAAGTTGTCTGATGACTTAGTCAAGGAAAAAGTTTAACTAATATTTTAATTTTCTAACTCAATTGATTCAGGACTTAACTGAGCAAATGGATCCGTATTTTGGCACAATGATAATGATGGCAAATTCTGCCAATCCAGCGACAGATCCTGTACTCCATTTCTGCGTTGAGCTGGATGAATCACACTAGGAGCGCCCTTTTTCCTTTCTTGAAAATGGGTGTCTTCCTGCGTAAGCAGCGGACCCTGGGGGAGCTCAGGTACGTGTGTGCACGTGCGGACCAGTGTGCAGTCGGACTCCCCCAAGATGAGAGGCGGAGTCAGGAAGGAGAGCCAAGCCGTGGCAGCCGCTCCTTAGTTCTTCCAGGCCGCTCCCCTGGTCCCGTTCCATGAACTGGCGCTTGGGTCCCTTGGGTCCAGGGGAGACCTGGACTCGCTCAGGTTTGATCACCTGCTGAGAGGCGGCAACAGGCCTGGAGCACAGGCAAGTGAGGACACGCCACCAGGCCGGTGGTGAAGGTACACTCCCGCCCTCTCCCCCCACCCAAGGGGTACTGGGCTGCTCCCTCTGTCTCTGTCGCGACTGTGAAGAGAGGGCAGATGGTGTTCACTGTGAGGCAGAGGTAAAAGGAGAAGATGCTCTTCCAAAAGACGGGTGGCTTCTGATGGCCGGACTAGATTCTGGGGCGTCAGTGGGTGTCACTTGTTAAGTCAGGCACAGGCGCAATGCCAGGCACCGATGAGGTTAGAGTTCATCAGAGACTGACTCGAGTGCATCATCTGGCTCTCTTTTTCATCTCCCTGTGGGCTGGGGTTCAGTTACCATGTCAGGCTCTGAAAACGGGGGGTAAGCAAAACCGTCCTTCCTTCCAGAGCCAGGCACTAAATCAGCACTGCTCCAAAAGGAGGGACAAAGCAAGTGCCGTCCGGCAAAATCCGTGGGTGACCGTAACCGAATGCGTGAAAGAATCTCACACCGAGACATGCTGGGAAAGAAGAGTCTGGGGCCACGGGTCTTTCGCTCCATCTTCAAAAGACCCTGGGCGTAGCTCAGCCAGGCTTTTTATTAGAAGCTTTAGGACACATTTACATTGGATTTATTATTCATGGGCTTATGCAGAACAGGGGTTTTCCGTTGGGTCATGAGGATACATGGGAAGGGAATAGATAAGGGGTAGGTTTACTCAGTAAGGTAAACATTTAGGGTACAGAGCATTAGATTATAAATTCAGGTCTGGTGGCAGACAGGACCGGGGTAGTACATTAAACAGGAGACAAGTAAATTGAGGGTAAGCTAACTAGGGCGGTTAACTTTTAGGACCATAAAACATTGAGGCAGGGATTCATTAACTTAAGCTTCTTGGCTTTGGGGAAGGAGAGACTCAGCAAGTCAGAGAATTTCTTAAGATACATCTTTGCCAAATTCCCATTAGAGAATTCCTTTTCTACAGGCATGAATCACGCTTGTCCACACTGGAATAATTTTTCCTCACGTGGAGCCGTGCTCCCTATGTGTAAATTCCCGAGACTTACGTTTTTTCACACGCGTGGAAAGAATTCCCACACATTGGACTGGGCTCATGGCAGCAAAGGAGACTTCATGTCACTGTCACCTTTAAGGCCTGAAGACTCTGCTGGTGTCTGTAAATGCGGACACTGTAGTTAGGGTCTCCCAGGCAACGGCATCGGGCTGCAGCAGAGTGAGGAGCAACCACGGCCACCGTCTTCCTCAGTAAAGGGGACTGCTTGTTAAATGGCATTGCGTGGGCCATGACAGGGCCCCTGGGGAACCAGGAAGGAGGAAGGTTCCAACCCTCTCACCCTCGGGTGGGGAGTGTGGGCGTGCGTTTGGCCCTGCGACAGGGCCGCCAGAGTCTCCGAGAGGGAGCTCGGGGCTGTGTCTGCAGGAGCAGCACTAGAGTGCGTGAGACGAAGACGTTTCTGCTTCACGCACTTCTGTACTTCTGGGGCGTGCCTCGTGCGTGATTGCAAAGACAGACTAGAGTGTGTCCGAACAGCCTCCCAAGTCTGGGGCTTCTGTCCCACCTGAAGTCCCCAGAAACTGCACCACACAAGCGAAATGCATGTGGAAAACATCTCGTGAATGTTTCCAAGGCAGACAACGAAAGGCAGTGTTCAGAGCTAGCAGAGGTCCACTGTAGAGCCTGATTAATCCCCTTTGGCAATTTATAATGAATTGATTAAATCTCCCGGATAATTGTTGCAGCCCGGTTTACCTCGGCAGGGACAGACGTCATGCCAGGGTGGTGAGAGGGAGATTGAAATTGGCTAATAATTCTCCAGCCCACAGACGTGCATAAGAGTGAAACACGCAACATGAGGGCTAGAAAGGACCTCAGACATTGTCGGGTCCCGCTGCTGATTTCTGCAGATGCAAAATCACATGCAGTCACGTCGTGCCCCACCCAGGACCATGTGGCCAATGGTGGCAACACAGGGAGTGGAGCCCAGGACTGAACACGCGGCTCTGTGCCTGGTTCAAGGACATCCCTGCCCTGCTGGGAGCACTGTGTCTGACATCTGCCCTGTTGGCCACTTTGACAATACTCCATGAACGACTGAGACGGACCGACACCCGGTTCCCAGGCCAGGACGCCAGAAGGAGTGAGGCAGCAACTTGGCCCTACAGGCTGGAGACGAAGTGGCTTCTTTTAATAGACTGCTAAGTTCTCTGTTTAACAAGAGCCAGAGGACAAGCCCAGGCCAAAAGTGTCTCGCAAACAAAAGTCTTCCTTTCTGCAGACATGTGTACTTCTTGGGTGGGGGCTGCTGGCCATTAGGGCCTTAGTTTGTCCCTCTGCGTCCAGCAGATGTTTGCTGCTACTTGAAGACTTCCCTGTGATGTAGTTATTGTTTAATTATCCTGGAAAGAGAAGTTTGCTCAAACCCAACAGGACGGCCCTAATTCAAACCAGGGCTCAGTGCCCGCTGTGCATTAGTGACAGCGGCACATCAAAGCTCCGAGAGGGGGCCTGGGGCTCGCCAGCTCAGCCAAGGCCCTCGAAGCGCCAGGCTGCGGTGAGTGGGCGAGGCTGCGGCTCGTTCTCAGATGCGTCTGTGTTCGGCTGTGTCACAGGGCCTCCCTGCAGGCCTGCTGCGCCTCTCCTTCAAAAGGCTGGACCTGGCTCTGAAGTGAGCTGGCAAGACACAGTGTGGAGGGCCGCTGGGGCAGAGCCTGGAGAGGGGGAGGGAGAAGCCAAGTTCTTCATGCCTGCCAGGGTGTCCTCACTCTGCACAGTGAGCGGGCTCATTTAAGAAGCCAAGCAGAGGGATGAAAAATGACTGTCCATTGTGGCCCAGGCGTGCTGAGACCGAGAAGGCAGTTGGCTGGACCAGAACGACCAATATTCTCAGTGCCTCCCATGGGCCAGCGGCAACCAGCAGCAAAAGGCTGGGCCCTGTTTGCTCTTATGAGGTGACTGTCATTTTAAACCCACTCCCTGATCACCTAGGGGGCTAGCTAGCATGTGAACATAGGAAAACGTAAAGCATGAAGGCTCAAATATTTCCAGAAGAGATACCCAAGCATAGCGATTCCCTGAGAGAAGAGTGTGTGTTTGCCAGGGGTCGGGGACGGGGGCACCAGCGGGCTTGACACAGCTTTCTGGAAGGGGGTGGCCTGCTGGAGGGCCTGGGGCTGGGACTTCGCTGGGGGTGGTAGCTCCTCA
Organism: Micronycteris hirsuta; assembly: GCA_004026765.1. Lineage (NCBI taxonomy): Eukaryota > Metazoa > Chordata > Mammalia > Chiroptera > Phyllostomidae > Micronycteris > Micronycteris hirsuta. Next base: position 182,185 of record PVJI01001139.1, on the reverse strand, counting down.
GCAGCATCCTCTCTGCCGAACAAGTAAGGCTTTCTTCGTCTTGTTAAGGAGGTAAGAGCCACCGGACTGTCCCAGGCAGCAATTCCTTTGTGACAGGATCCAGCACAAACAAGAAAACACGTGATTCGTGATGGACGGTCTTGTTCTTAGGCAGAGCCACCAGTCTTTCAAGTTCATGGAGGCGGCTGCGTGGTTTCCCTGTCCACAAGCTCCCGCCACACTGCAGAGCCCGGACAGTGGCCCTCAGCCCACTCTTCCCTCGGCCTCGGAGAGACGTCCGCGCGTCGTGTTTGTCCTCCTCGTATGGCGTGTCATCATGCAGCTCCTCCTAGCACCTGCCAGATAATTTTCCAGCCTCACAAAAATGGACATTGATGGAGTTCTCATTTATCTCTTGACATAAATAAGCACTCATGGAGCTCTTGTGTTGTTTCCCTCTTGGGAGAATGAGCAATAACCTGTCTATTCCCAAAGTGACATCCGTTCATTTATTCGTATTAAGACCAGCCACGTGGCGAGCACCGTGCAGGGAATTCAGTAATAGCATTGGGGTCTGCAGTCATGGGAAGGGAGCTGTGTAAGTGAAGAGACTGCGAAAATGCTCCATCATGGGCACTGTCCCCACCTTGGGGCGTAAGGAGCATCTCCCAGAGAAGTGACATCAAAGCTGAACCTGGCTGAGCAGAGGTGGTCAGGCAAGGACAGCCCGCGGCGCGGAGTCTGACCACACGGCCTGAATGAAAAGGCCCGTGGGCTGGGCGGCAGGAGCGTTGCAGAAGCTGCAATGCCGCTTCAGGGCGCTGAGCAGGAAAGGGCCCGGGAGGCGAGCAGGGCGCAGCGGCTGAAGGCCTTGTAAGAATGCCAAGCATTGGACCCCGTCGTCAGGGTGACTGGAAGCTAACGAAGAGTTTCAAGCTTTCCGGCGTGACGAGCTCCAAGCAACTTTGCCATTTAACAGTCACTGGGCACTTTCTTCCCTCTCAGCATTTTAAAGAAATGAGTGCGCCCCAAGGAGGCCTCCACAGGCACACAAAGGCGCAGAGGGTTTCTCATTTTACAGGTGAGGACACCTGAGATACATGGAGGTGATGGGATTGCCAAGGTCACGCGGGAGCCGCAGCAGAAGTTGTGGAGTCAGCGGAGTCGGCGACGGGGAGGGAAATGTGAGGAGAGCGTGATAAATATCTTGTCTACGGCCAACCAGGCTCACGGGCAGCATAAATTCTTTAAGTGATTTAAAAAAAACCCGAACTCCCTGACTGATACTTAATCAGGGATGTGTTGTGCCAGGTGGGACGCCGAAGGTCAAGGCTTTGGAATGACACTGCAAGTATCTCTTATCCTGCCTCCTCAAGTCCAGCCAGACCAGGACCGAGTCACCAGGCAGGGAGTCAAAGCAAGGGCCCGGCTTCGAGACAGGACCACGACTCTGGCTCATCGGTGGTGGACCAACAGCAGACTAAGTGGTTTTTATTCTAGCAGGAGACACCAAAAAACAAGTGACCCGTGACACGTAGAAATGCAGGCGGAGGAGCCCAGGATGAGTCATTCAAACCCAGAGGCAGGCTGACAGTGGCTGTCCCCTCCGCTGTACGAGGGGATGATGGTAATGGCACCCACCCCCCAGGACCTGGTGCAACGACTGCAATGTGTGTGGGGCAAGGCCTGGCACGTGATAAGCACTCAATCCGTTCGCTGTCCTTTCCCCTGTGTTTCCTTAAAGCTGCGTGCGCCCAGCTGGAGATTCGTGGTGCCAGCGTCTTCCAAAAGCACAGGGCTTCCAGGATCCAGCAGGGCTGTGACTGTGCCTTAGGAGAGTGGGATCCAGCTCCTCATGCGACACGTCTCCCTGGAGCACCCCCCCCCCCACGAGCACAGCACCTCACCGATAGCGCCGCCCACTCCGCAGAGGCAGTGTGGTGACACCCACGCACACTCACTGGTGTTACTGTCACACGGCAGAGCCCTGGGTTCTGGTGGGGGCCGTCGAGAAAGGGCCAGATATCAGTGGATGGAATGTCCTGTGTGAGCAGTGATGTGGCTAAAATTGTGGCGTTTGAAAACTGTTGTAGTTTTTAAATTTCACTTGCTACTTAGTGCTATCTGTACTTTAATTTTATAATATGTTTTTTAAAAATCCCCTGGAAGTCAGATCTGAGTATAAAGAAAAAGGAAGGAAAAATATTCCACTCTGTACTGAAAAGCCTGCTTTCTCCAACTGCTGGCTTGTGCCAGTTTCAGGAACCCGCAGTCGCTCTCCTCCCTATTCTTTCGGCCTTTGTACCGGCCTCTGGACCACAGATCCAGCCCAGTCGGGAGAACTCCACCCTCTCGTAGAGGCCCTTGACTCTGAAAGTCAGAGATGGAGATAATCTCAATAGTGAAAGTCATTCGGAAAAATCGCTTTAGTCTGCCATGCAAATGAGAGAGCCACAGGAGGCCAGTAGCTGCCCAAGTTCAGCAACAATTGAAGGGCTGTCTTTCCTTTTATTAACCCTCACTCAAGGATGTGTTTTTACTGCTTTTAGAGAGAGAGGAAGGGGAGAGAGAGAGAGAAACATCCATCAGCTGCCTCTTGTATGCACCCCAGCTGAGGATTGAATCCATAACCTAGGTATGTGCACTGACCTGGAATCAAACCCACAACCTTTTGGTGTAAGGGACGATGCTCCAATCAACTGAGCCACCCGGCCAGGGCAGAGCTAGTTCTTTCCTCTAAAAGGCATCTAGCCCTTGGTCAACGAGTCCTAGAGCAAAAGGCTGGGTAATGCCAGCACCTGTACAACTATTTCTCTACCACTTTGAATATTATTTCATTGTATCGTCTTTTCCTAAACAGCCTCCTCGCTGGTTTCTCATTGGTTATGTGCATGCACCGCACGAGGTATACGTGCACACATCAGATGCCATCGCACCTCTGTCCCCTCCGGGGATCCCTCTTTGCTTGCTCTCCGCGGGACATGGACAGAAACAACCTGCTCTCTGAACTTCATGCTTTGCTACAGGGCCAACTCTCTGACCTCCCAGAGACAGCTCTTTCCCCTGCTCCAGATGTAACCAGGATGTATTTGCATAACAGCCTTGCTAATTGACCTTTTGTACTACCACACTGGGACTTTTCATTTCAGCAGCAAGGGGCTCTGCCTGCACCCCCTGCCTCTCGTGGTCACAGAAGCAGTCTGCCCTGACAAAGCTGACTCCGTCCTGTACTCCTTCCACCCGCAATGTGTCATCTTAGAGCTCTGAAATCTTAGTAACGATTTCAACATGTTTCCACGAGGTCTGCTCGATGCTTTAAATTCTAGCACAGCTAATAAGTGCCAGAGCCAACATCTATATACTATCTATTGAAGCATTTGCATCCTGGGTATGTAAATAACTATTATAACTCAGTAGCAAAAAGACAAACAATCCAATAAGATATGGGGGAAAATGGAGTAGACACTTTTCAAAAGAAGATATACAAATGGCCAATTAATAACATGTGAAAGAGGCTTGATGTTATTAGTTGTTAGGGAATGCAAGGTAAAAACACAAGATATTATTTAATGATTAACATTCTTTTGTTAAAAAAAGACCTGACAATAGTAAGTGTTGACAAGGATGTGGAGCAAGCAGAACTGTCATACATTGCTGGTAGCAATGTGAATTTTACACCACAGTGGTTGTTTGGCAGTTTCTTATAAAGTTAACATACTCCTACCAGGTGATGCAGCCATTCAGTTTCTAGGTATTTAGCCAAGAGCAGTGAAAACATGTACCCACACAAAGATAGATTCACAAAGGTTCATAGCAGCTTTTTTTTTTTTTGGTAATAACCTCAGATTGGAAACGACTCAAATGTTCACCAACAGATGAACCAACCCTGGTATAGCCATACAAGGAAACACTTTTCAGCAATAAAAAAATCAGTGAATAGTTCCTTGAATTAAATTCACAGAGTTTTGTATTTCTGCACCTCGTGCAACATCAGCCTGTGTTCTGCCTTACTCTTTGTTTTCCTTAACCTTGTCACTGAGATCCCCTCTCCAGGCTATAACTCATGGAACCAGCAATGTGGGCGTTATAAGTGAATAAAGCCAAATACACACAAGACTGTATACGACATGGCCTTCTGAACAGGACAAGCTAAACGGTTTTGATAGAAATCAGACCAGGAGCTGTTTGGATTGTGTTTGGCAGCAGGATTCGCTGGGACGGGGCACAGGGGAGCTTTCACACATTCGTCGAAACCGGTCACGGGTGCGCATCCTCTCCTTGAAAAGTGCCTGTCTCAGCAGTGCTGTTTTCTAGATTAAATGAGATGATACCTGTAAAGCCGTAAACATGGAGCCTGACCCAGAATAGGCTCCGTTTCTGAACTAGCATTAGAAGCTTCTGGTTTCAAAATGGAAACCGCAATGAGCCAGAGAAAAACATGTATTATAAAAGTTATCTATCAAACTTCTCCCCCAAACCCCAAAGACTTGGGGTATTATGAAAACAAGTCGAATGGCTTTAAGAGAAAGGAATTAAGGGGAGGAAGAAGGACAATAGCTTCTCTTCAAGAGATGAGAGGAAAGGAAAGATTAATTTTCTCTCCAACTTAAAATAGTGCTTTTGTTTGTATAATTAAACTTAGTTATTTGTAAGACCTAGTAGACACGCAAAATGTGCACATTCAAAATTTGCAATTTAATAAAATATGTTTTGAATGAAACAAGAATAGCATTAATTATAAGTTTGTTTGTTTTTTTAAATTACAGGAGGAGCTTCTGAGGAAGTTTAGTAAAGTCCTTCAGTTTTTTAAAAAGGACTCCAGGCTTAAAGTTCATGAGTACCTGGAAAGTAATTTATATCCATTGAAACCTACACAGATGCGTAGATCCTCTGAAATCCAGGGACCTCTGAAGGTGGCTATCCCAAAAAGAACTCAGAGATCTAGAGCAAACGTGTAAAAGTAGTCTGAAAAGTCCTTCGAAATAAGTTCACAGAGCTGTTTATTTCTGAACCCTCTGCAATGTCAGCTCACGTCCTTTCTTGTGACCTTTTTGGTAGCTTTTACAGTTGGGTTCATACCAATGGACCCCCCAAGACGCACCCCAGACCACCCAGGCTCTGAACCAACCAGGGCTTGGTATTTTGTCTTCCCACTCGCCCTGGTCTGCAGGGTGCTGGGGGTGCCCCGGATGCCCTTGTAGGTACTTGGTGTCTCTGACCGCCAGGAAGGGGCTGTGCTCCTGCAAAGCAGAGCAACACCAGCAGGCAGTGGGCGGGCCAGCCAGACGACGGGACAGAGCCACGCGTGCCAAGGCTCAGTATGTCCACAGCGTTGAGCTGCAGACCTGATGTATGTTACAAGCGGGGACTGTGAGACGAAGAAGGGGCCGTCTTCCTCGTACACAAAAGGCTGTGCTTGCAGCCCATGCGCCTGCTCCATTTGGGGCTTCTCCTGTAGTAGGCTTACCGAGTCACTGTTTCTGGGGCTTGACGGTTGGAGAAGACGTGGTGGTGAGATTACCCGGAAGCCAGAGATCACAGTGGGAAGTGCGGTCATTGAACTGGAGGCCCTGCATTCCCTGGGGTTGGGGGGCCCTGGGGTGCTGGGGTTCAGCAGAAGCACGGAGCCACAGATGAGGACACGCGGTAATGGACAGCAGAGCCAATGCTACTCAGTCGTCAGACTTTTCAGTAACTAGAACAGTCTGACCCGCACAATCCCTTGTGTCGGTCATGGTGTCCTGGAATGGAAGTCGCTGGGCACTTACTAAAGCTTGCTTGTATAATTGGAAAAGCTCCGTGTCTGTAGAGCTGAGTCACCACAATGGACGGTTACAGCCTGTTAGTCTGTATCTAGACTTGAGGCTGTTCGAGTCTAGCCCAGGGCCAGGACGAGAGTGAGGCAAGAAAGACCAGCAGGGTGCGCCATGTGAGGTGGTGCTCTTTCTCGGGTTTTGCAAACACAGGGTGATCACGTGGGCAGCACCGGGGGAGGAATCACTGACATTTTGTGCACGAGTCCCTCTCTCCCCTCATCCTAACCCAAACGCAGCAGAGCCCCTGGAATGAAAGGGAGGCCAAGCCCTCTGGCAGTGGGACCCTGCTGCCCAGCAAACACTCTTACTGTGAATCTTCCTCCAAAAGACTGGTGGCCTTTTCCCCAAGGGACTGGGTATTGAAGGGAGGTGAGTAATCAGCCGTCTCAGAAATCACAGGTCACTGGCTCTGAAAGGAAACCGACTTCTGGAGCGGAACACCTCTGCCTCCGCTAGTCAGAAGAGGGCTTTATGAAGGTCAGGTGGCCTACTAAGTTTCGGTGTAAATCAGTTTCATGGTGGACTCTGTGGGCCCCAAACTCATGCATTGAAGATTTCCCCAGCTTGTAACTTTATTTTTTAGAATTTTTTTTTTGAGACAGGGGAACATGGATTTTTTTTGAAATGTGGATTGATTGCCTCTTACGTGCACCCTGACAGGGACCAAACCCACAGCCTTTTAGTGTGAGATGTGATGCTCCGCCCAACTGAGCCACTGGCAAGTGCTCCCCAGTTTGAAATGTACAGTTGGGGTACACGTACTCAGCAAGAGGAAAACTCCCCGCCTTGGCTCCCGGATCTCTGGGGTGAGGGTATTATGGTAGGAAAGGTAGGTCGCCATAGGAGCCAACCCCATGACGTGAAGATTGACAGTTTCAGTCCTACACTGACCTCCCGGGAGGGGAGAGGGACTGAAGGTTGAGTTTCATCACCGATGGCCAACGATTCAATCAGCCGTGCCCACTTGATGAAACCTCCATAGCAACCCAGAAGGAGAGGTTCCGGGTTGGTGAACGCAGGGAGGTGTTGGGGGAGTGGCCGAGGAGCATGGTGCCTGGCACACAGGAGGTGAGCTCAGTTCACTTTATGTTTCATGATGACCGGGAGGAGAAGTAGAAGCTGCTACTTGAGGACGATTAAACCACGAACCTACTTACCCCCGGACACATCAGGAAGCGGCAGTGGCGTTCTAGAAGCAGGCTGGGGGGTCACGTCCAGGAACATCCATGGAGAAGAAACGCGGGGCATGGAGGGGCAGCTGCAACGGGGGGACACGCTAGTAAGAAGCAGGCTGTGAAAAGCTGTGGAGACAAACCACTAGTTTCTTTAATGAAGAAACCATAAGAAAAAAGAGATGGGCAGCGTCTGTATCTCAAAGCAATACAAGGTGTTGCAACTACTTAGAAAGTCCAAACCTTATGTAGATACTACTCAAAGCAGGTCACAAAGTGAATGCGCTAACTAGGAAAATTTGAACACTGACTTGGTATTTTATCATATCAAAAATAATGTTTGGGGGTGTGGTTATATTTTTAAAGTATCTCGGTATTGCGGAGAGGTGCATTAAAGCATTTATCAATGACGTGAGGTGATGTCCGGTATTTTGCTTGGAAAAATCCAGGGTGGGTTTGGAGGGGGCGGGGAGGAAACCAGGTCAGCCCTGAGCTGATCATCGCTTCAGCTGGGTTTGGGTCCTTGGGGCTGGGTGTTGTATTCTCTCTGCATTTTTACACATTTGAAATTTTAGTTTAGAAAAAGAAGACAAAAAAATCTTGAAGTACAGAAACAAGCCTTGGGAGTGCTTCTCAGAGAAATGCAAGAGCCAGGAGGAGGTGTCACTCACCCGCCTGAGTGTCCCGGCCTCCAGGCATGTGGGGACTCCAGGACACAGCAACAGCGGCTGGGTCACTTGATACTTTTTATGACCTTCTCCATAATAATCTCATTTCATTCTCACAGCACACCTGAGTGTCCTGCAGGGCAGGGCTTTTATTTTTATTTTTTTGGTTGAACGGCTTGCCTAGGGGAACATAACATTTTGGTCTCAGCTCAGCAACTTGAACTCAGTTCAATGTTCTTTTCACATTTCCAAATATTTATTTCTATGAAAGGTGGCCAAGCTCACTCGCCATTTGTGTACCTGTGACAGGGTGGGAAGCCGGGCTGCCAGGCCCTGGGCTTGCTTAGGCAGGTCCGGAGTGTCCTGGCCTGGTTGCGCAGTGCGCCACTGCCAAGCATCACGTCTGGGCGATGGCTGGGGGCTGTGTACCTGGGTAGGGCGGTGGGCTGTGTGTGTGCACCAGGCTGGGCGTAATTGCCAGGAACCAATCTGGCATTTGCACAGCCCAACTTTTGTCCCACCCAGGAGCTCAAGCACCATCACACATGTCAGTCCGTCGCTGTTGCACCTTCCCTTCTGCTCTTGCTCCCCCGCCAGTTCAGTCTGCTTATTGAGAGTGTGGTTCTCCGCAGCCATCTGTCAGCCGGTTGGACAGAATCTGACTAGTGACAGCTGCAAGAAAGGAGCAGAAAAGGCTAAGGACCATCCTGGGTCTTCCAGTGATCTGTGCCAGAAGGCTGTAGTTGGAGCTGTTTTCTAGGGACAACGAGGGGACAAGCATCTTAATCCCAACCAGGCCTGTGGGGCCATAGTGGAAGCCCCAGAACCACCCCACTCACGGATCTTCAACAGCCCTAACAGCAGGAGCCAGTCTGCCAGGATCCCCGCTCCAGTGGGAGCCCCGGCTGGGTAGCAGATCTGCCCGTGGACATCGGGTCTTCCTGCAACAGCCAAGGCCTCTCCCCCGGCTGCCTCCCTGCTCAGCCTCCCCTTTCAAGGGGTGCAGCCTCCACCACCCAGCTGATGGCACACGTTCTCCAAAACCCCTTCCCTCACAGCTCCAGCCTCTCCTGATCTCTTTTCTTCTTCCTGGCTTTCCACATGTTGATTTTTTATACTTATTTTAAATGTGGTAAAATGCACATAAGGTAAAATGTACCATCCTAACTGTTTTTAAGTGCACAGTGTCCTGGCGTCAAGCACAGTCCCATTATTGCAGCACCCTCACCACCATCGTCTCCAGAACTCTTCCCATCTTGCACCACAAACTCTGTCCCCATGAGCCAGTGACTCCCATTTCCCTCCCCCAGCCCTTGGCAGCCACCGTTCTCCTTTCTGTCTCTACGAATTGGACTCCTCGAGGGACCGTGCAAGTGGCGTCATGGACTGTTTGTCGTTTTGTGTCTGCCTTGCTTCACGTGGCATTATGTCCTCGAGGTTCATTCAGGCTGTAGCATGTGTCGGAATTTCCTGCCTCTTTAAAGCTGAATAACACTGCGTTGCATGAATATATCACAGTGTGCTCTTCCACGCATTCCCTGATGGACACTTGGGTCACTTTCATCTTCAGGCTTCTGAGAACCATGCTGTGATGAACATGGACGTGCCAATACCCCTTTGAGTCCCTGCTTTCAATGCTTTGGGGCAACTACCCAGAAGTGGGATTGCTGAACTCTATGCTAATTCTAATTCTTGGAGAAACTGTCATACTATTTTCTACTTGTTATTTTCTGCTAGTTTTTCAATAGTTCCCATTGCATTGATTTTTATGTAGGTTTTATTTGTATCATTGTCTAATTGTGCTCCTGTGTGTTGTTGTGGCTCCCCAAGTAGATTAGACATATCTCTGGGCGCAGCTCCTGTTGTATACACAGCCTTGGTTACCCCAGAATGCCTCATGAGCACTCTGGAGGCAGTGGAAGTAACAAATACTGTTGATGACACTGCAGTTATATTTCTGCATAATGCTGATATGTGCAGGAGGATGCTACTATTTATTTGTATTTCTTTCCAAAATAGCTCTACCACAAAGGGAAATTTTCCAAAGTGTTCCACTGAAAAATAAACTATGGAGGAACCAATTTAGTTATTTAGCCAGAATTAATTAAATACCTTCATGCTGGAGATATAATGGTGAATAAGTCCGGCCCAGTTGCCTCTCTCATAAAGCTTTCATTCTAGCAGAGGAGAAAGTCATTAAATAAATGTGAATAACTAATGATTCAATTACAATTACGGTAAATGAAGGGAGCTAGAAGTTCAGGAAGCTGAGAGAGCATATATCAAGGATACTTGAAATGTTCTAGAAGAAGACAATGCAGGGAGAGAGAGTGGAGCAGGAGAAATTGCATGTGCAAAGGCCCTGTGATTGCACGCGAGAATTTTGCATCATCTCTATACCAAAAAAAAGAGCCCCAGGAGACTCGCGGTTGGCCAAGCCCTCCCATACAAAAATGCCACAATTTCTACTCCCTGCCCACGGTGGCATGGGGCGTTCTTAGTGTCTTGCTGAGCTACATCAGGCAGGACAACCCAGGAGCCAACGGTCCGCAGCTCTTCAAATGCAAGGCTCTGTGGAGCAGTGAAGAGGGCCAGGCATTGGGTGGCTTCTTTTCCCCAACGACGTTTACCCTGCTCTTGCCTGGGCTGGAGCATCGCTGTGAAATCTGGGGTGCATTAGGAGCCTTCAGGTGAAACGTTTCTCTGTTCACACCTCTGTGGAAATCTGCTCCACTGCACTCTGGGGTGGCCAAAACCAACAATCCAGGACTTCATTTCTAGTCACTGTGGGGTTATTCGTGGTGGGGACGAACAAAAACTGCCTTTCAAAATGCCCCAAATTATTTATCAGTGTGCCACAAATTCATGCTTCGACAGCCCAACCCCACAGGCTCTCGGATGGTGTGAGGAGGGGAAGAAGAAGTTGCATCTGGGATGGGAATCAATGCACGTGGGCCCTCTGGGAAGACTCAAGATGTACGATAAAAGGGAAAATAAATTCTTCCTGCAGTTGCCCCTTCATCTCCAGTCACCAGAACCTTTATCAACCTGTCGGGTGGATGGAGCCGAAACCACTTCCTTAATGAGGCCCGTACAGAAGGTGAACAGAGGGGTGCGAGCCAGGGCGGAGAGCGAGGCTCGGGGGTGAACACGGTGCATTAAAACCCACGGACTACTTTGCCTGAGCTACACTGTGCAAGCAATTCTTGGGATGATTATTTTGACCAAATTAAAAAGCAATTAGCTCCCCCTGCAAATTATTTGTAGGGAAAGATGATGAACCTTGAATAAATGCCATCAAGTTGGAAGAGGGACACTCAGGACGAAGGCATGCTGGCTCAGAGGGGCCGGGAGTGTGTCTGACGCACTTCGAGGGAGCTCAGTGACAGCCCCTCCGAGGACCTGCCACCAGAGTGACTTCGGGGTGACACAAATGCCTGCTGGGCCCACTCAGTTAGCCGGTCCACGAGGACGTGTGGGGCAGCAGTTGTCATTCTGGAGAGACCCGGGGAGAGAAATGAGAGGAGAATCAGGCACAGTGAGTCCCTCCGAAGTCGCCGTGCTCCCACTATTCATCGGACGAGCCCCCTCTGAGTTCTTATCACACGGATACATTTCTCACTTCCCTGGGAGAGGGAAGAGCAGCCGGCGGACCCTGTCTGTGCCTCACCGACCCCTCTTGCTTTGTGACATTGCCCACTATCTATTTTCCGGACGAAAGCTAGAAATCGGCATCACACAGACTCTGCTGCCCAAATGCTGGGGTTTGAATCACACACACGTTCATGCACAGGCACATTTACACGTGTGTGCGCATATTTGTGTATTTGTATGGCGGCCTTGGGCAAGTCCCTTCGCCCCTCTGTACCTGGGCTTCTTCACTTGGAAAGCAAAGTTTTTGTGAGAATTAAAGCATATAACATAATTTATAATGCTCTGAGAAGAAAGCCTGGCACATAGCAAACACTAGTGAATGTTAGCTATTATCATGTGTTAAACATGTCCGAGAAGTCAAAGGTCAGTGCTAAAACACAGTGCCGGCTCCCTAATGGCAATCTGGTCAATGAAGTGAGTGACCTGAGGCGTGGGAAAGTAATTCCTCACCCTGGAGCTCAAAGTAAGGTGTTTTCCTGTTGAAAAACTTTGTAGCTCATGGATATTTAATTTTTTTTTAAAAATTGGACCTCAGGTATAAAAGGCTGCACATCAGTGGTTTGTTTGGTCACCTTTGTCTTCTCAAGACAGAAGCTATTTTATGTGTATCTGTGATCAAGTTATGAACATGAACTTGAACAAAACAGCGATGCAGTGTCAGTGTTCCTGAGGAAAGGATGTAAAGCCCAGAGAGCTCCCTTTCCCTGCACCTCTCAGCCTGTCCTTCTCCGTTCGTTCCCACAGCCTTGTTCATTTTCTCCAGGCGTGCGTTAGGAGGCTCGGCAGAATCCCCTTCTTTTGCTAGTTCACCGTCCTTTGTGGAATCTCGCAGTGACTCGGTGACTCATTTACATTGGTTTTCTGATTTACTCTGATAATAGCCACAGTTTTCAAAGTGCACACCGAACAGCTGAGGACTGGACCCAGACTGCAGTCCATGGCCAGGGACACTGGCCACAGCCAGAACATCAGCAAGCTGTCTTCCATTTTCAGGTCTCCACTGACCCCTACCTTGAGCCAGAGCTTCTGCAAAGCTCCACTCCCCTATCCCTCCCCCAGGACATGGGCCCACGAATGGGCAGCAGGTGGTACCCAAATCCATGAACCTACACGTGTGCACACACACACACAGTTATTACTCATAGTTTAGTGTTTGTACAATAATTTGAAGTTGTAGTTAGCAAAGAAATTCCACTGGTTATGGAAATGCAATAAGAAGTTGACTCCAAATGAACACAACGTCACTTGATTGGTCTGAAAACTATAAACGAAGTCCATCTCTAAAGTCAGTGTGAGCACAACACAGGATTCGAAGGCATCAGATCCGGTTTGGGTCTCACCCTCAGCACCTAACGGTGTTCTGACTTTGGTTGGGCAGGTGTCTTTTGTCCCTGCATCGGCGTCTTCACATCCCCTGTAGCCACATTTGTCCTGTTTTGCACTTGGTGCTTGTCCCAACTGCATGTCAGAACCCTTGTTCTCTCTCCAAGCCAGGGAGGTACTTCTGGATACCAGGGGGTGTCAGGGGTATCGGGGGGGGGGGCGGGCATCCATGCATGCTGTGCAGGAGGAGGAAGTGAGGGTACAGAGTCGCAGTCATCCCTGCTTCCACACAGTGCTCAGGGCCCAGAGCACTGACAGGGATTCAGGACAGACTGTGTTAAATAGTTCTAGTTATCACCGCTGACAGATCGTTTCTTCAGGAAAAAGTCCCATATTCAGCACAACCAGCTTATAATGAACACTTGTAAGAAAGAAACTTCTTGCTTACCGTCTCAGTCAGTTTGCGCTGCTGTAACAGAATACCAAGACTGGGCGGCTTGTAAACAACAGAAATTCGTTTCTCACAGTTCTGGTGGCTGGCACCGTGAGATCAGGGTGCCAGCCTGATCGGGTGAGGGCCCTCTTCTGGGCTGCAGGCTTCTCATTGTATCCTTATGTGGAGAAAGGAGCTAGGCATCTCCCGGGGTGCTAATCCCACCGCGCAGGCTGACACCATGTCCTAATGACCTCTCAATGCCATCACCTGGGGCATTAGGCTTCCGCATATGAATTTTAGGGGGATACAAACATTCAATCTATATTATTAACCCTGATGAAGCTCTTTGCTTTGCTTTTCAAATGCTCCTCTGTCCTTTAACTGTAAAATGACCAACCATCTAGGTTTGCCTGGAACTGAGGGGGGCTTCCAAAGACACGGAACTTCAGAGTTTTAAAACTAAGACATAGCTGGCAAAGCAGAGATACAAAAACAAACAGAGACACCAGGTTTTTAGGACTTTGGGGATTATAGAGATTTTAGACATGTACTACCGCCTACTTTGATAAAAAATGGCTCTGGATCCCATCAAAGGAAGCCTGCACGCAGGTGCTGTAGGGAAATAATTAGAATCACCTGTTCCATAATTCTACCTTGGTGTGATAGCAAGCAAAAGTTAGATTAAGCACGGTACTTTAATAACCTATTTATTTAAAAATGTGTTTCTAATTATCTTCCCCTCTTTTGTTGTTACTTTCTAATATATTTCATCTCTGTTATTGATGTGAAACCCATGGAGGAAACTCTACAAAAGGCTCCGATCAATGAATAATCACAAAGTGAAGACGCCCATATAATCACAACCCAAAGAAATAGTGTTTAATGGAAAAAAAGAACATCCCACTATGGAAGAATTTTCTTTTTGTTCTGAGATATCAGTTCTCTGCACCTGGAGTCTCCATGTCCCTTGGCTGCCTTGACCGATGCCTGTTTGTAGCTACCAGAATTCCAGGTATAGCATCAAAGTCCAACTTCTGGTGGGCCTTGCAAATATAAACTGTTTTTCAGTGATGAAAAATGTTACATAATTAGCGTTTTAACATGTTTTTGATTTTTTTTTTTAAAGAGCATACATCTATGACCATGTACATGTTCCTTTCTTTCTTTTGGAAACTACTCCTGTGGATTTATTCACCTACATCAGCTGGCTGTTCTTGACTGCATGGAGGTGAAACAAATGTAGCTGGAAGGCCCCACATCACCAGTGATGCATTATAAGTGTTGCAGAAATGATGGTGATAGCTACACTGTACAAGTCTAAAATGTTTTTTAGATGACTCCTTTTTAAACAGCAAGGCACAGAGGCCATTGGACTGGTGTACACAGCTGGCTAAAGGGAGCCCCGCAGGTCCCATGCGGGCACAAACCAATTAAGTTGAGCGCTCACTGAAATTGCTTTCTCAGCCAGGATGGGGAATGATTGATCACAAGTCAAACTCTACACGTGTTAGATTGAAAGCATTTACAGGTAAATCTGGCCCAAGGCCATGGCCACTTCATTTCGCTGGCAGAAACATGTCAAGTGGCTAAGTGAGTGGGAAACCATTTAATTCTTTGCACAGGGAGACCCTCCAGCCAGGTATTGCGTTTGTCTACGCTTAGGGTATGTAGCTAAGAAGGGGAACTGGTCTTAGTATCCAGAGCTGAAGGGAGCAAGTCTGCCTAATGAGCGTTCTCAACCCCTGTGGACTTCAGAAATTGCCAGGTTTTTTTTAATGTTTTTATTTTTCAATTACAGTTGTATTGACACTCAACATTGTATTGGCTTCAGGTGTACAGCCTAATGGTTAGACTTTATTATACCTTAGAAGTGATTCCCCCATAAATCCAGTGCCCATCTGGCACCATAGCATTACGGCATTACTAACTATATTCCCTAAGCTGTTCTTTACATCCCCCTTAACTATTTTGTAACTGCCAATTTATACTTCTTATCCCTTCACCTTTTCCACTCAGTTCCCCCCAATCTCCTCCCGTTAGCCAGAGTTTTAAACGACAGGAGATCCAGAGGAATTACTCTGCAGCTGCGCAGGTGGAGCCCAGGCATCAAGCAGGTTCAATCAGCGTTCTCCTCTGCAGCTCTGGCTGACAACGCTGGGCACGTCACACCTTCAGAAGGGCTGTCCCCGCAGCCGGGGGCCTGGGGGATTTCAGCTCGCGGGGCGGATCCCAGGGCAGAGCTCGGGCGACAGCGCTCATATGGAACAGCGATGGTTTAGCAACTGAACTCCTCATGCAACTCTCCTTGCAAACATCCCACAGGAGGCCAGCACGGAGACTGCTGCTCCGGAATTCGCACTGGCAGAGACCACCACAGTCTGTGACGCCGTACGCGCAGACTGAACCCAAAAACTAAGTGCGCACGCGCAGATCCAGGTCGGCGGCTGAGGGCGCCTGCGCTGCCCGCTGCTGAGAGCTGAGGCGCACGCGCGCCAAGGGGGCGGTGCTTCCGGCCGGTGGAGGTGGGGTCTGCAGCACGCGGGGGGCGGTACTTAGGCAGAGACCCCTTCTCCGGATTGTGTCCCGGACCCCAACCCGGGTCGTGATCCCCCTCCGGCCCACAGTATGGCCCGGCACGTGTTTCTGACGGGGCCCCCAGGTAACCCCGGCGGGTCTCCGCCTCTGGGAGGCCGGCGGGTGGGCGTGGGGGCGCGCGCAGTGGGGGCGGCCGGCTCCCGGGCTCTGGATGCGTGGTCGCTGAAGTGCTATGATACTGCCGGCTCGCTGCTCTGAAGCCTGCGTATCCTTTCCCAGGAAGCGGGGTTTTAAGTACCTGGGGTAGAGAGGAATAGAGATGAGGCCCACCCTGGTGAGAAGAGCAAACTTGTGACGTGGGGACGTGGGCTTTGTTACAGTAGTAGACTGCCGGCGCCCGCGGCCGCGGTTATATCGACTCTGGCCTTGCCGCGGTGATGCGCAGGAACCACGCTCAGCATACCTGTCGCTGCCGTGGTGGGTAGGAGGGGGCCCGGCTTTTTTTGAGAGCCACACAGCTGCCTGTGCGATCCACTTTCGCAGTTGAAGGGAGGGGTCAGTGGACGGGTGGGGAAACTCGAGATGTAACTTTTATTCCCTGAGTTCACTGACTCCTGAATACCCCCCCCCGCCCACGGATGCGGCTGTTCTCAGACCCTGTACCATGCCTGGTCCCTCTGATGCCGGTCGTGGGGCAAATCCCTCACTCCCGTGGGCTGCGGAGTTCTCACCAGTGAGTGGGACAGTGTGAGGTCAAAGGAGAGACTAGAGGAGGAAATGGCTTTTCAAACACGGCGGTGCACGTGTAGTGGGCGTGACTAACACAAGAGGCAGACGGGTGGGCCTCCGGCTCAGGGAAAAAGATGGGCTTAGAGTGAAGAAGATGATTCTTCAGCCCCTTTGCAGGGTGGATCTAATGTTCCAGTTAGCTGAGAGTTCAGCTATCAAGGATTGTAATCCTGGAGTTCTCTGTCACCTTATTTTACTGATTATGCTTAGGCTTGAGGAGCAAAGGCTGGTTAATGTGGCCGGCTTTGGAACTTTATTTTTACCAGGCAGAGCAGTGAGGAGGGAGGTAGCAGGAGACCTTTTGATAGCCAGAGGTACTCCGGGCTGTTGCATAGGACTACCTTTTGGAAGTTGGTTGGTCAGCCCTTTATTTGAGATCTGGAAGGCAGTTTCCCAGCATGATGGGCCCAAGCCCCCTCTGTGTTTCCTCGAAGGTGACCTGTTCATTGTGATTGCGCCTGCCTGCATCCCGGAGGTCGGTGGGGATGGATACGGGCCCAGCACAGGCTGGCACTGGTTCTTCTCTCCGTTTCCTTATTTATAGAAGTTTCTCGTGCGTGGTTGAAAGACTCGGGTGATTCCACAGCGCAGCTCTCTGAAGCCTGTCCTCAGACCCGCTCGCCCCCCCCTCCCGTCGCCCCACTGTGGGCATACTGTGATCGTGATTAGCTCAGTAGTCAGTGTCTCCAGTATTACGACCGTGTAAGAGCTAATCACCCAGGAACCAGTGGTGATCCATAATTTCTTTTTCTATTGTGCACAACTTTTTTCTTCCCTTTGGAATTAGTGCCTGTTGTTTTTTCATTCACTTAGTTCCTTTTTGTTACCAACTCATTCCCAGACTCGGTGTGCTGGCTGAATCTTCTCTACATGCTCAGACCAGCAGGTGACCTGTCTGCTCAAAGAGAGCACTCTGGCACTTAGCACTGTTCCCAACTTCAGCTGTCCCACCTGTGTGTGACCCGCCTTGGAGGGCTTTCTCTGGTCACTGGAGCCCACTCTGCCTGTGCACAGGGCAGGTCTGGTGGGCCAGGGACTTCCTGTCCCCCAGGGCAGCCTCAAATCCGTGACAGATGGAAATAGGTTCCCTAGTGCCTCCCCTCGCAGACAGGACAACTGAGCCACGTGTCCAGGACTGTGTCCTCAGATTCCCCCGTGGGATTAGGCTCCAGCTACCCACAGTGGTAACTTGCTCGCTAATGCAGTTACCTCCCTACCTGCATGTCTTGGGGACGCTTCCCAAGTTAAACTACCTTCACTTGAATCTTCATCTCAGGGATTTATGGTAGAACCAGAACCAAAATAATTCTGGAGCTTTCTGCCCTGTTCTGTCTGCGTGTTGCAGGCTGTCATCCTGGGGTCTTCAGTGTCGCTTGCTGCATAGCAGTACAGACGGCACCAGGCTGGCAGCTTCATCAGTGGAGATGAAACGTCAACTGGAAGAAAATGTTAGAGCTGAGGAGGAAACAGGCCTGAGCCCCTGCCTCTTGTTTTGCTCTGTTCTATGTAACGCACAGGACCGCACACACAGCGTGTGCCTTTGACCACAGCTGCTCCATTTTCTCTTTTTCAAAGTGTAAATAGCTTTTTTTCCCCCTTACATTAAGAGTAACATCCTCTCATTTTAAGAGAAAAACGTCCAAGAAGGTTTTGAAGAAGACTGTGACCTCACATGGAATTCCAACATACAGAATTTAAAAAAGAAGTCATTATGGAGTAATACTTAGTATGCCTGCTGTTTCTTAACCTGCTTTTTCCCCGTACATTATGTTCATATACTGTGGTCTGTTTTCCATGCTAATAAATATCGTTGTGCCTGTCGTCAGACCTTTGCTGAGGACAATTCCTAACCTTAGAATTGCTGTGCACGGTGGTAGGCACATTGAAATTACCCTTCAGAAAAGTGCCAATCTGCCTACCCACCAATGCCACTTGCCTGCATTAATTGGATTCTTCACGGACTTTGCCAAAGCAGCAGTTAGGAGAGAGACGTTCAGTAAGAGTAACGGATTATGTTTTGTTTCACGGAAACTTGAAAGGGTCCCGAAGGAACCCTCATGACTGTGGGCAGCCATAGAAATGATGTGATTTTCAACCCCGTGGTGTCTCAGCACAGCTGTGTCCCAGACCTGCGAGAAGTGTTCCGTTTTTCCATTTTGGGGGGTTCATGATGCCACTGGCTTACATCTCTTCAGGGACGAGGCTCACGTAATGAAAGTTGTGGTAACAGGAAGGCCCCGTTAAAATGTCTGGTCCTGACTGGCTGGGTGACCTCGGGTAAGCTACCTTACCTCTCTGTGCCTCCGGTTCTTTGTCTGTAAACCAGGGCAGGGACAGTGCCTCAGAGGGTGGTTGTGAGCGTTCAACCGAGAACGTGCTCCTGGAGCGTGCTGGAGTGTGCTGGAGCGTGCTGGAGCGTGCTGGAGCGTGCTGGAGTGTGCTGGAGCATGCTGGAATGTGCTGGAACGCACCTGGCTCTGGAACACCAGTGGGCAGTGTCATTCCATCAGCAGCACCTGCTGGTGCCTGTGGACACGTGAGGGCTCCTCAGAGTTGTCCACAGACCAGCTGGGAGGAAAGGCAGGGTCAGGGGTGGGGTGGGGGGTGTAGGTTATCATTTGGGGAGGGGTTGGGTCGGCCAAAGGAGTGCTTAGGGCCACCAGAGGCAGTGATAGAGGGGTCGCCAAGCTGATACGGAGCTTTTGCGAAGAAGTTTGAAGACTGCTGTTAGTGGTGGCAGTGGTACTCGAGGGACACATTTTGAGGAGCCATCGCAAGGCTAGTCCATGGGGCAGTGAAGGCAATTTCCCACTTTTAAATGTGGGTACAGAGTGCCTTGAAGGTGGAAATCCTAGAACGCCCAGCCTTTGACCGCAGCATGACCAGTTTCGCTTCCTAGGTGAAGGAGCGTGGCCACCCAGGGAGCGGGTGAACCTCGGAGAAGGTGAAGTTTGTCTCACAGGGTGCAAATTGCTCTTGATGCTGTCACTGGGAAGCCACTTGGTTGGCTCTAGGATTGCGGATGTGACAAAATTGATGATGTTTAGAATGTAAAAATAAACTGCATATTTTTATTATGATTGAAATTAAGAAGCTTTAACCTGGGTCACTCAAAGTCAAAGTGAAGTTAATATTCATAAAACCCACATGCAGCCCTGTTTCCCTCCCCCTCCTCTCGTGATTGCTCCCGGCTGGCTAGTGCCGGGCGTGCCGTAGTAAGGGTCAGGACCTAACGGGGTTTGTGTTTCTTTTCAGGAATTGGAAAGACAACTCTGATCCAGAAAGCCAGTGAGATTTTGAAGTCCTCCGGTGTGCCGGTCGACGGATTTTACACGGAAGAGGTCCGGCAGGGCGGGAGAAGAGTAGGATTCGACGTTGTCACGTTATCCGGGCTTCGGGGGCCTTTGTCCCGAGTTGGGTATGGATATTTCATTTCTGTGCTGTTCGGTCCTCCCTGGGCACGGGGTCGGGCCCGTGTTCTCTTCTGTCTTGGAGAATCTTAGGACTTTGGATTTCTTAGAGAATGAAACAGATTCAAACCATCACGTGAAAAACGAAACATACAAGTCTGTATTTTGCTTAAAGCTCGTTCTGTTGCCTAGCGAGCCCTGTTTCCTGTGCTGCTTTTGAGACCCCGTTGGGGCGGCAGCTCCCTGGAGCTTCGGGGTGGGCCCCAGCGCGGTGACCGCCAGGCCTGTCGGTGGTGGTGGGCACGCTTAGTGGTCGCCCTGCTTTCAGGTCAGCTCTCCACGCCTCCTCTTTTTGTGCAGGTGGCTTTGAACGAGGATTTAGCCTAAGTGGAAGGCCAGAGGGTCCGGGGAGTAGTCAACAACCAGGAACCAGTACGGGGGTCTTTCAACAGGGACTCACTGTCTTTTCAGGTCAGAGCCTCCGCCCGGCAGACGGGAGTGCCGAGTCGGGCAGTACGTGGTGGACCTGCCGGCCTTTGAGCAGCTGGCGCTTCCGGTCCTGAGGAACGTGAGTGCTTTCTGCTCCGAGCCCTCTGTGCGCAGTGCACTGTGGGACCTGCCGCCCCGGGACAGAGTGGCTTCTGCTCTGAAGGAGAGGCCAGCTTTGCACTTTTTAGTTTAAAAGTCTTTAAGTGATTGACCCTTAATAAGTACCGTATTTTACTGTATGTAATGCACACTTTTTTGCCCAGATTTTTGAGGGAAAATAATGGTGCTCGTTACACATGGGTAGTACTAATTCCATATCTATATCAATGTTTTTAATGCTTTTATTTATGCTTATGAGTTAAAAGTATAATTCTAGAAAGCAATAAAGCTATCTGTATGCAAAATAATACCCTGGAATATGATAATCGGGGTTTTTTCTTTTTTCTAAATGTAAGTAAATAAATAATTGAATTAAAAAGTTAAAGATTTTTTTCCCCTGGAAGTTTGGCCCAAAAATGTGGGGGCACATTATACACGCAAAATGCCGGTGTGTGCAATGTGATTGGCTGTCACTTCGAAGTACAGTCAGGTTCCTTGTCACATAAACTCAACACACACACAGATGTTACATTGCGAGGGCTGAGGCCGAGCTGCCAGCGTCCCCAGACATAAGTCTTTTCCCTCCTTTCCCTTAGTTTACATGTCAACCCAGTTTTCACAGCGTGAGCAGTAAACATTCACACATACGCCATAGGCTTCACTCATTGAAAACGCAGTGACTGTAGAACTTGATTTTTCGAACACATTCACAGGACCGCCGACATTCACCCTGGTCTAAATTGACGGCATTGTCGTCATCCCAAAAGAAACCCCACGTCCCTTGAGAGCTCCGAGGGGATGAAAAGATGAGAGGACACCACCCCTCGGAGAGAATAGTGGGTGGGTGTTGGAGGGAGGGGCCAGGGGAGAATATTCTGGGTGACCGGGAGCAGGAGGCCGAGTGCTTGGTGGGGCGGGTGAGGCCGGTGGTGCAGGACTTCGGGGACTGCATCAGGGCACGTGGGTTTCATTCACTGTATAACAGACTTAGGACTTGGTTTACCTCTGTGGAAATCGGATGATATAGACCTGTCCGAAGGGGCTATTCTAAACCTTCCAGCAGTTTCTGTCACGTCAACAATGAAGTCCAAGCTCCTCCTTCTGGGCTGGAGGCCCTGTGCTGTCCAGCCCTGGTACCTGCTGTCACTGCCCTGCGGCCACACTAGCTCGGCATGTGCCCACACCTGCCAGGGTGCGCCAGCCTTTGGCCCTTGACCCTTGGCCCTGGCTGTTTTCTTCAGGCGCTTACTCCTCAGATCTTTGCTGCTCTTTTCTGACATCCGGGGCTCAGCAGAAACGTGCAGTGAAGGGCTTTCGTAGCTTCCCAAGGCCACAGAGAATTTTAGCTGCAGCCTGCCGAGGACAGTTCTATTTCAGAGGCTGGCAGTGCTGGGCGCTTCGTTTCCGGAGGGGACCGCTGCTGCTCCGAGCCTGCCTTCTGCTTTGCCTCCTCCCTCTTGCCGCTGCTCCCACCTCTCGGCCCCCAGCCCCTCCCTCTTTGTTTCCAGCTCTGTGTCCTAGATGTGCTTGGAGGGAGCCGTTGGAGGGCAAGGTGTTTTCTCTTCAGCTCTCTTCCCACCAGATACAAACCTGTCTGCTCAAACGTTCAAAAGGGAAGTGAAATGCTGCAAATGAATTTCCAGGTTAAAACGCCGGCTTTGGCACGGGATCAGTACACAATTGATTTTTACTTGCCTTGCTCAGAGCAGACTGAATCCTGGGAGTGCATTGTGTACACGTGCCGAGTGCCTGCAAGATTCCACAAGAAACCGTGTGCTGCAGGACTAAGAATTGAATGTCTTTTTTAATTAAAAAGTAAAGCAGACTTCTCCATTTATTTAACTTTAATTACCAAAACAGGCTGCGGCTTCTTACCCAGTCCAGGTCATGGATTTCTCTTCTGAAGCAGGGAGTCTTATCCCATCGCATATATTTTATTGGGAAGAAGAAAGGAAAAAGAATGAGTGTTTTGTCTTTATACTAAAAAAGAGAGAGAAGTTAAAGTAACTAGGCAACAAAAATAGGGGAATCGAAGGAGACAGATTCTATTATTGGCCTTTGGAATGACCAAGTAAAGTGAACCGAAAGCTTCAGAAAGCACACGCAGGCCGGCGAACGCTCTGACCCAGATTGATGGTGTGTTGGTTGGTAGTGCCGGGGATGTAGGGAAACGTAAACCCTAACGGTGAGTGTCTGGTCAGTGTCTCCCATGTGGACGTAAGAAAGACGGTGCTGTGGGCCAGCGGGCCGCCTGTGGTGCGCTGGGACGGAAGAGGAGCTGGGTGCTGGGAGCAGTGGGACAGGACGGGACAGACCGGGCCTGGACGGGGGTCGGGCCCAGCCGGGCCCCCTTGCGGTGGTGCTCGTGTTTCCTTCCCTTAGGCGGGCGGGTGTCGTGGACCTTTTCTGGGCACACGGGGGAGATAAGGAAAAAGCAAGGAAGACTGGAAACGTTCTAGATGCAGTAGTAAAGATTTTAGAAAGTCCTTTGTAGGGTTGATGGATGTTGATAAATATATACATATATGTATATATATTAATTTCATGGTTGACATCTTTCCTTATTTGACAACATTTATTGTTTTCTTGAGTATGTGAGTTCAACATATTCCAGGTAGGAAATTTGTTTAAAACAATGAAGTAAAAGGGAAAGATGAATAACTGAGTTTCACCGCTGTTAGCATAATTAGTTTCTGCCCTTTTTCTGTGCCGAGTCCATTTCTCAGTCGTCCAAAATGGGGAAAACGCTGTGTGTGGTTTTAGGGGCTGGGTTTTTTCCCGTAACAAGGTTGAGTGATACCGGCGTGGTCTTAAACGTAATCATCTTTGCAACTGTGATCATGTAACTACTGCACATGATTCCATGGTGTGGATCTTTGTTGCTGCCGTAACCATCCGCTCCTCGGTGTTGGATGTGGAGGTCACTCAGCGCTGTGGTAGGCAGCCTGGCCACAGACACCGCGCTCATCAGTCCTTTCCCAGCCGGGACTGTGCCCCGGGGAGGGTCTGGAGGTGGAGGTGCTAGGTGGAGGCGCGTGAACGGTCGGGGTTCGGCCGTGTGCTGCGGGGTGTCCCGTGTGTGCGAGCGTTTGCCTTTCTGCACTTCGGCCAGCGCCGGGCTCTGTGCTGGTTTTCCAGCTGAAACACACGCCTTGCTCTGGTTTGCTCTATTACAGGAATGAGGTTAGATGTTTTT
Organism: Micronycteris hirsuta; assembly: GCA_004026765.1. NCBI lineage: Eukaryota > Metazoa > Chordata > Mammalia > Chiroptera > Phyllostomidae > Micronycteris > Micronycteris hirsuta. The sequence continues at coordinate 158,619 of PVJI01001139.1, read as the reverse complement.
CATCAGGTATTTTTTAAAATCTAAATTGTTTGTTCCTTTCCTCATTCCTTTTTCTTTTGGTTTAAAAGATCTTTTATAAAGCGAGTAATCTTTTTATATTGGTTGATCGTATTTTTCTCAGCTGTCACGTGGGTGATTTTTTTTTCAACATTGAGAAAGTCTGTCCATATTCCAAGTTATTATAAAATGTGTTTCTTCTGTGCGTGTACTTGTTTATTTTTTTAACTTATGTTTTAATCTATCTGGATTATCTTGACTGTAATGTACAACTACACTCTCAACTGATTTTCTTCCAAATACTTAGCCAGTTTACCAAAACCATTTGTAAATAACCCATTTCTCATTAGTTTATTATGCTTCATTAATTACCTTAAAAATGTGTGTCTGTGTGTAATGTTTTAGGATTGTCTACTCTGTCTCATTGATCTGTTTGACTCTTGCGTCAATACCATGCTATTTTAACTGCCTCAGCAATTAGTCATAACATTCTTCAAAAACACGTCTTACTCTTTCTGGTTTGTTCATTTCTCCAGATTGCAGTGGTAGCGATGGTAGTGGTAGTGGAGAATAGTTACTGAGTGCAAATTGTGTGCTAGGCACTAATCATTTAGTCCTCAGAGTAACACGTCACTATATTCTTGTTTCACAGATGAGGAAACTGAGGCATAGAATAGAAATCAGCCTGTGAGGTAGAGCTGGCATGAACTGGAGAATCAAGACTTTATTATCCATTATAAAAAGTCTTAGACGGAGAGAGGGATGATACAAAATTATAGTTGTTTAGATACAAAGAATCTTTTACCTTTTTAGACAGCCTTCATCCTCCAGAGCCAAGAACATAATATCTTTTTATTTCTTCCTCTGAAAAGGTTTTGGTAAGGCTATGCACGGGTCTCCTCTGTTTCCTGATGCTGCCGTGATTAGGGCTGGTTTCCAGCTTTCCGATGGTCAGGGCTGTTGGGTTGGCCGGCCCTTCCCACCGGGCCTTCGGTCAGCTGCACGGCCGTGTCAGAGTCAGTCTGACTAGGGCTTGGCTCTGCTGGGTCCCAGCGCATCTCCTGCTCACACGGAGAGATGACAGTGGACGGTAATGTTTTAAAGAGCAAAGGACATGTACGCGCGGCCCTCCTGTTTAGACTCAACAGTGTCATTTTTAATAAAGATCTGTGGGAGGAATAGTAACCCAGAACAGGACACCCAATGAAAACCAACATAGTTCGAACTTATATTTTCCTGTTTTGATCAAAATAAGGCTCTTGGTATATATTTTGCTTTTGAGAGCAGGATCTGCTTTTGATTCTGAAATTAAACTCTGCTTCACATCTTTGAAACTTCGTCTTCAGGTGAGAGAACTCCTGTCCAGGGAAAGGCGGTTTTTTAGTCCCGTGACCTGGAACTGCCACCTAGCGTTTCAGGCCCCTGGGCTTTAGGGCGGGTGTAGGAAAAGCAGGGTCTAGTCAGCACCCGATCCAGGGTGGCCAGCAAGAGCTCCTTGCGGCTCTGTCCCCCCCCACTTCCTGTTCCTTGGCTCCACGGTCCCACACTCGAGTCAGGGTCAGCCAGGGAAATCCAAACGCACCACACACTTAAAAATTGTCCGTGGAAACCCCCCTGCCGTGACTGAGACATGGGGGTGACCTGAGGTTCGGCTCTGCAGGCCATCGCCAGGGGTAACCCGACCCCAGGGGCAGGTCCCACTCCGGGGCTCCCACCACTGGCTACTCAGGCTCTGGGGCCGGACGCTGAGCCGGCCTCTGCCTTGGGTGCCGCTGCCTTCGTGCGGTTCTTCTGCAGCCCACTCCCGGGAAACACGGCAGCAGGCATTTGTACCACGGCCGTATCTCCCTTCTGCTCACCCACTGGGCCCTGTCCCGGCGCTCCTCCCACGCGCGTCAGGCTGAAGTCCCCATGCCTTCGAGGAAGTCACGCTGACGCGCTGCTTCTCTTCTTGACTGGCACGGTGAAAGTGCGCACGGGTTTTCCTTCTTTGTATTGATTCTAACTTTTGAAACACTTTATTTGGATGTAATTTTGCTCAAGAATAAGGACAGTGTAAGATCACCTATGTACTTGTTATCCAGTCACCTAGATTTGACCTTTGCCCTGTTGTTTGTTCACGCTCTCTCCGTGTGTGTGTGTGTGTGTAAATACATAAATTTGCATAAAGTACATTGCAATCACCAGTACACTTACTTCCTAAAAAAACGTTTGATGTATTTTTCCTTGGAATAAGGATATGCTCTTCTGTTATTGGTGCAGCCATAGATCTCAGTGAGTGCCACACTGAAGACACGCTTTGACCTAATAATCGACCATTCCTATGCCGGTTCTGTCAGTTGGCTTAACAGTGTCCTTTGTAACATCCTTTTCCTCCTCTCTGGGGCCACCTGCTACATTTAGTTGTCACATTTCCGTAGCTGCTTTCACCTGGGGCGTTTCCAGCCATTCTTTTACGACACTGACCTTTTTGAGTATATACCTCTGCGTTAGTAGGACATTCCTCTTTGGGGGTTTTCTGGTATTTCGTATGTTTAGGTTCAGCCAGAATACTGCGGGCACGGTGTGCGTGTTTCCCGGGCGTCTCGTCTGGAGGCACGTGACGTTTGCTGATACAACTTTGGTGGCCAGGTGAAGGGCTTGCCAGTCTCTCCACTGCAGGTTTACTGGTTTGTCCCTCCGGAGCTGACCAGCAGGGAGTGCGGAGACACTTTAAGACCGTGCGTGTCCTCCTCATCAAAGTTTCTCCTAGTTAATTTTCATCTTTAAGAACTTTATTAGTTTATCCTGAGTTAAAAATAACTTTCTTTTGAGGCTTCAACTGGAAATCAAATTTAACTACTGCCTTTTGAAATACTTTCTGTAACAAGATGAGCACTAATTAACACGCATAAAATCACTGTACATTCAAAAGCTGAACTCTGAAAGCCATAATGTTGATTTTTTTCCTGAATCTAAGCTGTGCTCCTGTATTTGTATCCAGTTATCTCATTAATTAGAAAAAAGATCATCACCATTTTACGGCAGCAAAAACAGTCAGCTCTCCAGGCAACTTCCAATAGAAGGATGTCAGGCATCAATGATTCTACTTTTATCAAGTTTAAACATGAACCAAATTTTTTACTAGGCAGGAGGATGAAAATTAGTGTAAACAGGACCCGCTGGTGAGGAGGGGCAGGGGTTGCCCTGTGGTGGGCGGAAGCTGGCCCCGTCTGCTCCGCTGTGTGTGGGGAGCGGAGCTGGCCGGGGAGGGCGAGGCCCCCCCGCCAGTCACAGCTACGGACAGGGACCATTCTCTGCTTGATGGAGTGATGCTGGCAACGGCGATTATTCTGAGACCCCCAAATATGTGGTTCTTTTTGAGTGTTGAAAGTAATAAGATTACTACAAAAAAAATTAGAGAGTTTTTGTGGCTGTGCCTCTGGAGGCCCCTAGAAACTGAGTGTTATTGCTTCTCTGTGGAGAGAGGTAGTTTCTTCGTGGTTAGACGGGTTCCGAGATCCGTGTTTTCCGCACCTCGCGTTGCCCGTTTGCGGGGGAAGGGCACGCGGGTGTGGCAGGGAGCTGTGGCAGCAGGTGAAAAGTACCTTGTAAATCAGCCGACGCACAGTTCTCCCAGTAATGACTCATACAGAGCTTGTAAGATGTCGCTCCGCCTTCACTGACGTGTTGCTGTGTGCGCTGTCACGTGCCTGCTGCGGCAGAACTGTTCAGCGTCCCAGCGGCTTTCTCCGAGGAGGATTTCTGAGGAGGACGTGTATATCTGTCTCTGTGTAACAAATGAGCCCCGGATTTAACAGTTTTTAAGCCAACCAGGATTTATTATCTTGCAGGGGTTCTCTGGGCCAGGAATCCAGGATGGCTGAGCCTGGGGCGTCAGGCCACCACAGTGGCCATGGTGGTGCCATCGAGCCGTCGGCTGGGGCCGCAGGCACCTGAGGCCTTGCCGGGAGGCGCCATGCCCAGGCTCGCTGTCAGGGGCTGGGCAGCCTCGGTCCCTTTCCACGTGGGCCTTGTCGCCGGCTGCCCGAATGTCTCCATAACATGGCAGCTGTCTTCCCCAGAGCGAGTGAGCAGTGGGGGGGAGAGAGAGTGAGAGCGAGCGAGCGAGCGGGCGGGCGGCGGGGGGAGTGTGGAGAGAAAGAGACAGAGTGGGGGGAGGGATTGAGACAAGACCCCAACAGTAGGCTCTGCTGCCTTGTCTCGGAGGTGACTTGCCGTCCCTTCTGCCGCGTCCTCCGGTCACACAGACCAGCCTCGTCCCGCGTTGGGGTCGGGGAGGGGTTCAAATCCTGGGGGCTGGCAGTCACTAGGACCCCGGCCCCACCCCTGTCCCCGGTGGAGTTCCAGGACGTGTCGGAGGTGAGGGTGTGAAGTCATTAGAAAGGGCATCTGAGATTTACAGGGCATGGCCCTGCTCCCTTTTTAATTCTAACCAAGACACCTTTTCTTTTCATTTGTACTTCTTTCCACCAGCCCTCCTGTTGCAGTTTATGAAGTAGACAGGCCTTGGCCCGCAGCACTTCCTTCCTCCTGGAGGACGGAATCTCACTTGACTTGACATTGAAAAGGAAAAGGCAGCGTTATTTAGGGGCTGGCAGGCTTGGCTCATTTCCTTAAACCTGAGTCTCTGGGTCCTGCTCGTGTTCTGGGTGGACACAGACGTAAAGCGTGGTTATTCCTGGAGCTGTTCCGAGGGGGCGGAGCTGCCAGGGACCTGGGGGGCTCAGGGAGTTGAGTGTTCGGCGGTGGGGATGGTCCTCAGGCAGATGAGTTTGCCAGCGAGTCGTCCCGTGTGGCCTGACTTCCAGAGCGCAGTTGACCCTCCCTGGTGTGACCTGGCTGGTGAGGGATCAGGGGGTGGGACCCCTGCTCCATGTGCCTTTGGTGTCCCAGCCTCCGTCTCTGTCGCCCTCAGGCAGGTTCCGGCAGTGGCCCAGGGTACAGAGTGTGTGTCATCGATGAGATCGGGAAGATGGAGCTCTTTAGCCAGCCTTTCATCCAGGCGGTTCGTCAGACGCTGTCCGCCCCGGGCACCGTGGTCCTCGGCACAATCCCCGTCCCTAAAGGGAAACCGCTGGCCCTGGTGGAGGAAATCCGAAGCAGAGCTGATGTGCGGGTGTTCAGTGTGAGTACCACCCACCCTCAGGGCCTTGGAATGGAGCGGGGGCTGCGACAGCGGGCGGCTCTCACGTACACCCCGGTCTTTGAATTGTCTTCTTTTCTTCTCTCACGGTAGCACACAGGTGAGCCTTTCTTTTCCCGGGATCTGTGGAACTTAAACCGTACCCGACCCTGTGCAGAAACGCGCGGCCTGTGGGGCAGCCAGTCCCAGCTGCGCTGGCTGCACGCTGCCCCCCCCACCAGACACGGGGCCTGCCGTCTCTTCTTGGGGGGTGGTCAGGTTCCGGTGCAAGGAAAGTACGTGCCATTTCTTTGGAAATGTCCCGCTTTTGGACTGAGCCCTCTGGGGCCAAGAGGTTGGGGGCCATGGGAAGCGTGGCCTCACACTGCTGTCCATAGCGGCTCAGCCCCGTGGACGTGTCTGCGATGGTGGAAACTGCTGTCCGCACTGTCCGGTGCAGTATCCAGTGGCCACGTGTGGCTCCTAAGCCCCTCAGTCCAGCACGCTGGCCACGTCTCAGTCGTGCAGCAGCTGCACGGACAGCACAGCCGTGGAGTGCTGCTCAGCCCAGCAAGGTCTGCGGCCCGGCGCCGGGCATCACCTGGAGCGTGGGAGACATGCAGGGCTGTCGGGCTCTCCCCGACCGCACGGACCGACTCCCGAGCACGGGCCCAGTGACCTGTTTCCCTGGCTCTCCTGAGGTTCATAGGCCCCTGAGGTGGAGGGAGGAGTGGCTTATTCCGTGAACCAGGGGCAGTTCCTGAGCCAGTTTAGGGGGCGCTGATGGGACTGCTGGCACTTGACTACATCCTCGCCTCTTCTTTCCCATGGTCTCTCCGTGTCCCCCTTAGTCAGGGGGGGCCTTGCCCTGCTCCCCCTGGTTTGTTTGCGTCCGTGCTCACCAGGCCCTGGGCAGAGACCTGCCCGCACTCCCTCCACACCCCCAGCCGGCAAGCTCACTGGTCCTGCCAGTGCCATGGGGACAGTCTGGCAGGGCCACCCCGTCAGGAGGAGTGGGGGGTGAGCTTCACTGCAAGTGCCAAAGAGCACCTTACTGCACCCCTGGTGAAATGCCACCGTGGCCCCTAGTGGGACATCCACATGTTGTCCCCAAAGTATCCTGGGGGCAGCAGGCAACCATCAGGGTTAGCCTGTTACCTCTGCTGACAGGGATGATTCATCTGATTCAGCTACAAAATCTCAGATTCCTAGACATTATTTGGTTTTTCTGCTTTACAAAAGTATTACTGTGACTGCAATCTGTTTTACTGTTCTGAATTCGGAGCCCTAAGTTGCTTTCTTCATTTGGTGCTTGTGATTTGCCAGGTCACAAGAATAGGGGGAACTGTGTTCTAACTCCTCTCCGACGTGGAAATTTTTAGGCCTCTTACTTTCCCGTTCATGTGTGTTCCTTGCTGCCGTTGTTTTTGTCGTCTTGTTCTCACCAGCGGGGCGTCGACCCCTGCGGCATCACCAGGCGTCGGGCGCCATGCTCTGGGCCCCCTGGTCCACCCCTGTTCTGCCGACACGGCGGTGAGAGTACGTCCGCCAGCCTCTAGGTCTGCGTCGGCAGGCAGGGGCTTGCAGACACCGGTGAGCTGCCCCCCAGATTCACACAGGAATGTCGGGAACCCGGCTGAAGCAGTCGTGGGGAAGAGCGGCGCTGGAGGACTCGCACTCCGGGCGCAGAGCTCGCCTCCAGCTGCGGCGGTCGGGACAGCGCGGTCCTGGCCTGAGGACAGGCACGTGGGCTAGCGGGACAGCACTGAAAGTCCCGAGATGGACCTCACATCTGGGATCAGTTCCTTTTCCACAAGAATACCAGCCAGGAGAACTTAATGAGGAACAAGTATCTCCTCAACAAACGGCGCTGGGAGCTGCACCCCTGCTGCGCATCGTGCACAGAAGTGACTCGAAGTAGATGATAGACCTGCGTGTAAGAACTGAAACTGCACGGCTCTTGAGAAAACATGGGAGTAAATCCCGGGAAACTGGGGCGAGGCACAGTCTCACATGGTACAGAACCAAAAGCACAAGTGGCAGAAGGAAAAAAAGATAAATTGGAATGAAAATTAAAAACCATCAAGAAAGTGAAATAACAATCCACAGACCACGGAGGGGGTGGATGTTTACAAATAATGTATATGATAAGGGAGCTATGGTCCGGAATATATAGAGAACTTTTACTACTCAGTAATACAAAGACAATGAACTAACTAAAAATGAGCAAAGGATCTGAAAAGACCTTTCTGCGAATACAGACAGATGGCCAGTCAACATGGGAAGAGGTGTTTGTCGTTAGTTACTGGGACGGTGCAAGTGAAAACCACCAGAGACCCTTCTGCCTGCGGACACGCTGCTGTAAAACTGGAGGAGGGAAGTGACGGGAACTGGCGAGGCCGCGGCGACGTGAGAGCCCTGGCCCACTGCTGCTGGGAACATGCCAGTGTGGCCACCGTGGGACAGTCAGGCAGGCCCTTGAAAAGGGAGCCTGGAGCTATAGGTGGCCCGGCCATCGGAGCCCCAGGAGGGCATGCCAGAGAACGGGAAACGCATGTGCGCACTGAGCCTCGAGCGGCGGTGTCCGCAGCGGCGTTGGTCACACTGGTCCACGCGGAAACAGCCTGGACGCAGGCGGTGGGACGTTCCTTGAGAAGAAGGAGGAACACCGTAGGGACACGTCTTGCCACTCGGGCGAGTTAATGCCACACGGTGAAGTGAAAGGAGTGTCAGAAAAAGTTGCCTTTGGTGTGACTCGAAGACATGTCCAGAGCGGGCGGAGTCATGAGACGGAAAACAGAGCAGCAGTTGCGGGGCAGTAGGCGGGGGCGGGGGAAGTGTAGGGAATGAGGGTGGGAGTGACTGTCGGGGGTGGGCAAGGGACAGGTCCTCAGCAGTGCGGGTGATTGCACAACTCGGAACGTACTGAAAACCCCCGAGCCCTGCCCGTTGAAACGCTGGATTTGATGGTGTGTGATTGACATCTCAGTGAAGTTAAATTACGTGCTCACAGAAGTTGGTAGACAGGAGACCTGGACCAATTGCCTTCGCATCTCCCTCCTCTGCACTTGGGCAGGGACGCTGGGTTCTTGAGAACCACTGGCAACCTAGTTTTTGGTTAAGAAACTTTAACCTTCAAGGAGAAAGTAGAGTTAGATTCATGAATGATTCTATATTTAGGTTCAATAAAATGAAACAGACAAAACATGAAGGAGAGATTAGTAACAGCTTTTGATACGCGTTAACTTGTGATCATGAGCTTTGTTAGATTACTCTGTGTTTTGTGATCGCGGGCTCATTAGAAACTTGTCAGGATTCTTCCCCCGCAGTTTCAGGGAAACGTATGTGGTTTTGCTTTGCTTTCCCGCATGCAGTACATACGTATACTGAAAGGCATTTTCCCTGCCTGTCCCTGCAGCCAGCGCCTCAGCTTTGCTCTGTAGTCCCAGCCACTTCCGTGGCCTCAGGACGTGCAGACGACGGCCAGCATCTTCGTAATCTTTACTGAACCACCCAGCTTGGAATTTCACAGACATTTACTGAGCACCCGGCCAGGCCAAACGCAAGACGCAGGGCGAATGAGACACGGCCCAGGTCCCCTGGAGCTCACGGTCCCAGCCTCACAGGGCAGGACAGAGGGCTCAGGTGTCACCCAGCTTCCCTCTGGGCTCCGGTGCAGGAAGGAGGAGGGGGACAGCTTGGTTCCTTGCTGCAGTCTTCTTGCCGCCTCTTTCTGTCCCCAGCCCCCTCTCCTAAGTAGCCCCTCAGGAAAGACCGCAGCCAGAATCTGGTGGCTGAAGGAGGAGTGGCCTTGAGTCCCGCAACGGGCAGGCTCTGGGTGTGTTCCAGCACTGGAGTCTCGGCCCTCGGTGGCCCAGGAGCAGGCCAGCTCAGTGGGCGGTGTCACAGGGATGTTCCCGGCATGATGTCAGAACTCAGGGACATCAGGGGTGGAGCTGAATGTTAACGTAGTTTTTGCTTTCTGTTCATTAACTTTTAATGGTAAGACATTCGCAAAATGAGTGTTTTCCAGTTTTAGCTTTTATTCTTTTAGTACCTAACCAGGTGTCCTGTGCGGGCTGGGCATGGAAGGCCTCCTGGGCCCAGAGCACACCCCTGGTTCTCAGCCTCTGTGGTCTGCATGCTGAGGACCCCAAAGGGGTGAGGACCCTGTGCATTTCCTCATCAGACGTTTATTTAGCACCTACTGTGTGCCAGGCCCTCTGCTAGACACGGGGTGAGGGCTGCAGGGTCCAGGTCTACCCACACGGGACCCACTCAAGTCCTCTGCGTGGACTCGGGGCCTTTTCTCTCTCTGGGGGCCCTTCTGTCACTGTCCCCTGTACAAACGAAGGCCAGGTGTGTCTGCCCACGGAAACCTTTCCGGGCGGCCTCTGCCGCTCTGGCATGCCTCTCCGTTCTCGTGGGGCTCATGGTTCGTTCCTTCATCCATTTGTTGCCCTCGCTGTTGTTCATGCCCGTCCCCAGGGTCTGGTCTGCAGGCTCCATGAGGTCAGGTCCTACCTGAGTCACTTCTGTGTCCCCAGCACCTTGGCTCGTTTCTGGCCGGCACGCTGTCCGGGTTGGCTGGGCGACTGTTGAGGGGGCCAAACAGGAAGGGTCGGTGATGGGAGAGGCGACGGCCCCGCCCTTACGTGGGGTGGCAGCCCACCGCCAGCTCCTTGGTGGGGCCAGTCTTCTGTGGTATTCCTTGGACTGTGGTTGTGAGAGAAAGAGCAATTAAAAATGGGTCCAGGAAAGCTTGAATAAAGTCTGTTACTTCTGTTTTTGTGATGGTGTCAGAGAGCAGGCACGCTGGGGCCTGGAGCCCTGCGTTTGGTCTGCACGCGCCCCTTCCACTCAAAGCTCAGGAAGCCCCCGAGCTCTCCAGGCCTCAGCATCCTCGTGGTTCTGATGTGGGGCTGGCTGATGCCGGGGCTCCTGGCAACACTCCAGCTTTCCAGGTTCATGGACAGGTGAGTGGATGCCTGGCGTTTGGGAGCATCCAGACTTCTGGGTGCGACGCGGCAGGTGTGCCGGCCCCTCTCTGTGGGCCCAGCCGGTCGACATGTTCTCCCGTCTTCATTTGGGCAGGTCCTTCTGGTCAGGCCTGGTCACAGTCTGGCTGCGCGCCACCGCGTTCCCATTGTCCATTCCAGAGTGCCTCGCACGTGGTTTCATTTGTAGATCTTTTCTTGGTTAGAGTGTGTCTGTTGTAAACCCACTTGCACTGTGCAGAGGCTGGTTGGGTCCTACCGCTCCTGTCCTGGGTTCCGCGTGCCCCGAGAGCTGGACTTCCTCCTCGCGCACACCTCCTACCTGGCTCGTTCCCGGGTCGCTGTGGCACACCTCACCCCGCCCCGGCTGTCCAGGTTCTTCTAGAATATCGCCTGGCAGGTGACCGAAGACAGGAAGTGGATCTGACCACCCTCCCTTGCTTCTTCCCACAGGTCACCAAGGAGAACAGAAACCACCTCTTGCCGGATATTGTGACGTGTGTGCAGAGCAGCCGGAAGTGAAGGGAATTCGCATCACCGCGCCCCTGCACATGAAGGACCGTGCCGGTCCCGGAGCAGCCTGCTTGGGGCCCGCCTGCCGAGGCTCTGTGCCTTCGGGTCTCTGGATCCGTGTGGCCTTCTGTGAGAAAGCCTGACAGCTGTTTCCCATAAAGTGTTTAAAAGATCGAATTAGCCGCAATGCTGGATTGACTCACAAGACTAATCATCCATTGTGGCTTATTTATGCTGGGAGTTTTCTGTTTATTTCCTCTTGCAGTTGTGCGTATGATTTGGGTAAATTATGAAATGAGGAATGGCTCTCAGAGCTCCAGATGGGACTTGCCCCCGTGGAAGTTTATACATGTGCTGGGGGCGGGGAGAGCTCACGGCCTCGCCGGTCCCGCCGCTGTGAACAGTGGGTCCCCCCCCAGGTGCCGCTGCCATCCCGAGCAGCGTGAAGTGATAACAGTTGTTTGATTTGTAAAAATTATTATTTCTAAAGAAAACCATGTCAGGCCTCCCCCCATCCCTGACTGTTTATTTCTGCTCATTACTTAATAAAATAAAGATGAGTGTGACGGTTGCACACACATGCGCCCTCGTGTGCCCTCGTGCGAGGGGGTGACCAGCCTTAGGGACGGGTGGCCTTTGGAACTCAGTGCAGGCGGGAGGGGTCAGGTCGGAGCTCCACTTTGGCCAGGTTCTTGATGAGCCCTTTCTGTGCCTCGTCTCCCGTCCAGAAGATGGAAGTGCATGCGGCACAGGAAGGCTGTGGCAGCCGGTGGAAGGGAAGGGACCGTCCTCAGCCCTCTGTGTGGGCCCGGAGAGCCAGTGCCCGGGCCGGGCTGGCGGAATAGTGCGGGGGAGGGGGAAGCCCACAACACAGTGTGGAGAGGCCGCTGACACCCCAGAATTCAGAGGATAAAACTGCCTTTGGGTGGTGGATACACTGGAGTGGTTCGCCGTTCAGTGTATTTAGGTCCTTTTTGGTGAAGATCTACGAATTTCAGGGTTTTATTAGCAACTAGCGTCAGCTACAAACCTGGCTGGCCTGAGTGCTGGCCGTGGCCGTCTGTTACTGCGGACTCCGTGAGCTGGGTGCTGTGGCTGGTGTGGGGCGCACTCACGTCTAAACCGGGGCGGCTTGTACAGTGTCAGGATCCCCCAAGGCAGCGTCCTGATGCCCGGTCTGGACTGCCCAGCCTTCGAGGCACCAGAGCCGAAAGGCCTGATAGATTGGGAAGAAATACCTTCAAAGGGGTGCAGTGGTCAGTCTGAGGAAGCGGGTGTCACCGACTCACTGTCCCTGCCCTGTTGGGTTGTTCAGGGAGGCCGAGCTCGTGAAGTCCGACCGGCTGGGTGTGACTCCAGCCATGCTCATGGGACAGGGGGACAGGTGTGTGCAAGCTTCCATGTGTGGGGCTGTCACTGCGATGCCTGGGGACCCCGCCCTACAGTAAGTCCACTTCCACCCAATTCCCAGGGCCCGGAGGGAGCCGAGAAGGAGGGCAGCAGCGGGGGAAACGCCATTTCCGTGCACCCTGACACGGGGCGGCGCCAGGCCTGGCAGAGCAGGTCCCGCCCTGGCGAGGGCTCTGACTCCGGGAAGGGCTCTGGATGGTCTGCGGCCGGAGGGTCGCTTTCCCTCTGCTGCTCATCGGAGCTCCGTGCTTCCAGCCCGGCTGTGCAGCAGCCTTTGAGTTTGTCTGAAACCAGGAGGAAAGCAATGGCATTTATTCAGAGGAGGTAAACTAGCCCGTTCGAGGACACTTAGGGTGGAAGCCTAATGTGCTTCTGGAGGGAGGGTGTCCCAGTCCCTCCGGAACAGCAGCAAGCAGGGACTCAGGATGGCCCTGGCATTTGCATGGCACCAGGAGGCAGCTGCAGCCGCTTTCTCTTCACTGGCAAAGAAGCCGCAGTGGGAGGTGCAGGCTTGAGTGACTGTGTGGCTCCGATGCCCCAGACTGTCGGTCTTGCCCCCAGGCCTCAGCAGGGACCCAGCGGTGGGGAGTGGCAGTGCTCCAGAGCAGAAGAGCACTCGGTGCCATCTGCGGCCAGGCCCTTCAATAATGACTGAGTCGCTTTGTCAACAGACTGACAGGAAGCATGTAGGAGGATGTCAGGTGTAATCCATCCGTTGTAACAAATGAGCTCTAGTAAAAGACCGTGTGACGGTCTGAATGGTTGTGCCCCCGCTCCCCCACCCAGAGTCACGTGCTCGAGTCTAACCTCCCAGGGACAGTGTTCAAAGGCGGGTCTTCGGGAGGTGATTAGGATGAGTGGCCTTGTAAGAGACCCCACAGGGCTCGCCCGCCCCTCTGCCACGGGGGGCAGTGAGAAGACGGACGTCCTGAACCAGGAAGTGGCCTCACCAGACACAGATCTGCCAGCACCGTGATCTCGGCCTTCCCAGCCTCCAGAACCGTGGGAGAGGAATGTCTGCTGTTTAAGCCACTCAATCTGTGGTGTCAGACGTGAGGGGGCCCAACGTGCACAGCGGGTAGCATTCCACTGAGGATTGGAGCAGGAGGAGGTGGCAGTAGGTGTCAGGAAGAGACACCCAGGCAGAGTACCATTTGCGGTCCCTTCACTCCCCGAGCACCAGCCAGGAGCAGAGCGGGAGAGGCTGTGTCCTCTTGGTGCCCCTGGCCGGGGGAGGGGCGCTGTCGGGAGAAAGGGAGCGGTGTGGGGCAGGTGGAGATGGGGGTTCTCTTTCATCCCTGAGCTTGAAACGCCCACTGTTCAAGTCCAGGTACCTGACTGCTGGGCGTGAGTCCAACCTTCAAGCAAAAACTCACTTCGAAAAGCACAGATTGACATGGTTGGGTGGGACAAAGCAGATCTGATTTGGAGAATGAGTTTCCCAAATCCTTTTCCTCTGCCCTTGATTGGATCACCAGCCACTTAATACACACTATTATAAAAACTGTTTCTCTTTACCTCTGAGTAAGAGTAAGCACCCATAGGGAGAGAGACATACATGTCTTTTAAATTCATAGAACATAATCTCTGGTCATCCTGGCTGACAGGAAGAAATCCTCAGTAAAATCACCAGTTCAGGTGGTTCCTCCCTCCCTCACTCCCTCCCTCCTAGCCCACCGCTCCAGCAGGGCGGGGCGGGGTGATGCTGGCCCAGGAAATGAGGAATGGGCCTTGCCCCTTCTTTCTCTTCCTGTTCGTCTCAGTGTTCATCGGTTGTGTCTGGGAAGGTCCTGGGTGTGCTGATGGCAGATGCTCGTGTCCCTGAAGCATGGTGACGTGGGACTAAACGAGAGAAGTGGGGGCGGGGCGGGGGCTCAGACAGGGAGGGCTAAGCAAACAGGCACCGCACATTTTATGGGCAACGAGAAGTTGGAGTATCGAGTCGCTGTGGAGAAGCACTTGCCAGACACCGGCGGTTTCCACCCAGTGTGCGGAATCAGGAACCGCTGATGCCAGAGTCACGTGGCTTACGTCACACCGGGCACCACCGGCTTTTTGTCTATAGAGGAAAGAATTTTCTTCGATGTCCAAATGCAGAAAATCACTCTCCAGCAGTGTGCTGGCAGAGCATTTGGAAAGCTCCTGCAGGAGATGTCGCCCTAGAATCTCTTTCAACTGGGTGCTACTGGCGCAGACAATATTTTGCAAGGACTGTGCTCTGAAAAACTGCTGATGGGCTAAAGACCAGATTAACATGTTCATGAGCTGTACATATAAACGTTGTTCACGATTTTAAAAAGTGACTGCATCGTTGACAGCGAGGAAGAGTGGTGGCGTGAGTCCAATAGCGCTGTCCCTTTTGGGCACCTGCGCCTTGGAGGGAAGCGTGCGCACAGACAGGCTCACGGCACACGCGGTCCTCTTTCGCAGCGATGCTGCTGGCAAGGTGGGCCCCCCCCTGCCCCGCCTGCCCGAAGGCCCTGCCGAGGACTCAGGTAAGAATGGAGTCAGCAGGTGGGGACCCGGGCACGCCCCCCTTCTCGTCTGCATCATCTTGGTCTCCTCTGCTGGCTGGCTCTCCAGCTCCTTCAGATTTCACTTCCTGCTTCTCACCTCTGGATGCCCGAGGAGTGGTCTGCCATTTGTCTCTAAGTGGGAGACCACTCCACGGGAGGCCACACACAGCTCGGGGCTGCCGTTTGGTCCTAGGGCTTGGCCGCAAGTGGCCCAAGGTGATGTCAGGAGCTGCAGCCAAGCGTGGTTTGGCCGACTCGGGAACTGCACCCACTGGACCGACACCTGCACTCGAATCGGAAGTAACCGCGTTTGTGTCTCCGGGGACTCCGACTGAGAGCAACGCACTGTGTCTCCGGCTACAGAGCCCAACTACTGTTGTTAATTGCTAATTCTTTTTTACAAAACCAACCAAACAAACAAAAGCAAGAGCATTGCCATCTACTTCCAAGGGGTAAGGAATTCTCTGTACGTATGACCCTCCCCTCTCCCCAAATCCTACAGACCTTGAAGAAATCCATACGACTGTTTCCAAATTATTTCAAACTACCGTCTCTTCAAAAGGGACAACTCACTGGGTCAGTGGTGATACTCCTCAGGGACTGTGCCCTGGGGCCCCTTCCCTACCTCCTGTCAGCAAGGGACCAGCTTGCAGCTCTGCCCATTGGGAAAATGAAGATGGGAAAGGTCTCAGAATTTGCCCAAATGTCGTTCTCACAGTAAAGGACTCATTTTTTAGATATGACAACAGTTTTGGCAAAACTCAAAGAACTGGACACAGCAATAACTATAAACCTTTTAATTCCAAAAACAAAGGAATGTGCAGGTGCCCCGCAGCCAGAGGGGGCTGCTGGGCTTGGGGAGCGGGGGTGTGCCCCGTGTGGGGGGAGCTGCTCCGATGCCGCGGGGACACCATGTCCCTCCAAGATGGCACACGGCCGTGCCTGGGCTGGACGTCACGCTCATACCACTGGGTGTTGCCGGGCTCTGTCACAGGGTGCTGTGGGCGTGACTGCATGCACGGTCACCGGTGTATACTCACCTGACACCGGCATGAAGACTACAGAGCAGGGAGGGGTCTGGACGCGTGGATGTAGCCTCGGTGCGCTGGGCCGCGGGCAGCAAGATCCGCACAGCTGCTCGTGGCCTTGTCGTGGTGACGGGGGTATCAGAGGCCAGTCGTTTAACATGCGGTTGTCGTATTTCCGTCGGGGCACAGAGAGTTACCTGTGTGCTCTATCCAGCTGTTCCAGATGTTACCTCGTTCTGGTGTGGATCTTCAAATGCGCGAAGTGTCCCGTGCCGCCCGCCCTCGTTCCCCGCTCTGGGGCGGTGGGCGAGGAGGCCTGGCGCCCGGATGCGTTTTTTTCCATCACGTGAGATATTTTTCAAGAACCTGAGATGAAGTTATTCCGTTTTCTACAACAGCCCTCGTTTGTCCTCATGACAGAAAGGGCCTCATGTGGGTGACAGTATTTGCTGTTTTCAGTCTGCGGGGAGCAGAAAGGAGGGAAAGGAAGGGGCAGCAGTGGGAGGCTTGGCTTCCCTTGACCGAGGGGCCCTTCCCAGCCCTACTGCTCGTCCGAGGCGCTCTGCTGGGAGGCTGTGTCGTCCAGGCCCATGTCCTCCTGGCTGGCTCGCCTGCAGACCACCCCGAGGCCCTCAGCCACGGCCTCAGCCAGACGGCGGCCGCGAAGCTGCCCTTGCTCGGCTTCGGTGGGTTCGCTCGGCTCAGAGAAGTGCTTCCGAAGAGAAAAGAGAGGCAATCGCTCAGCAAACAGGTACGGCCACTTCTCGCTACCCACCGGCTGCTGTGCATCCTCACCTATTGCCCACCGGCCTTACAGGGATAGAAGCTCGGGTTCCCAAGTCGGGCCACGTCACAGAGCACCTGAGGGTGGCCTTGGAGGAAGGACGTAGGGTGTGGGGACCTTTACTCAGGTAATCTGGACGTGCTGGAAGGATGACCTTGGGTAAAAGGTCATCTCTGTGCCTGGATTTCCGAGGTTTTGGTCAATGTCCCTTCACAGATGCTCAGCCCCTCTCACAAATGCTGGGCCCTGCAGGTGGGACCCTGAACGGCAACTCAGGCCTCTCTGTTCTGAGTGCATGCACTGCCAAGGACTCAGTCCTCCTCGTTGGAGAGAGGGGAAGAGAATTTGCCAGAATCCAAGAAATGCACCTGCAAATTGTGTGTGTTTTTTTTAAATTACATTATTTTTGTTCAATTACAGTTGTCCGCATTTTCTCTTGTCTCTTAAACACAGATTGTGGACGGGAGAAAGATGTGATATCTTGTGCTTTTGTATTGAGGAAATGAGAAAAAGGGAAGTTTGTTTGTATGTTTAGTGATCTAACTAAATTTAGTTACAATCTTGAAGTAACCAGGCTCCTCTCTCGTGGCTGATGTGGCTACGGGTCTCCAGGAAGCCCATCAGCCCACCCTGAGCGGAGGCACAGCCCTGGCACCCAGGGTCCCGGGTGGCGGAGGGTGCTGCCATTTCTCCCACGGTGGGGTAGGGTAGCGGGTGGGTGGTGGGCATCTGCTCGGAGGGCCTGTCTCCCCCGGGAAAGAGGAAGGGCAGAACCCGCTCATCCAGCTCTAGAACTGCACCAGAACCAGAAATCTGCAGTCTGATGCCTGCGTCTGCCCTGGCATCTCCTGAATGACCCCTGCCCCTGGCCCCCGGACAGGAGAGAACAGCTGGGTGCGCAGCACTCCTCAGCTAGCCTGCAGCTCGGGGTGAGCAACCGTTCACTTGGGCGAAGCCCTCACAGCTCCCCTTTTCCATGTTTGAGTACATGTAAACAGGCAGCCATTGGACTGCTTTGAAATTACATCTGGACAGGAATCGGTGATGACGGGACTCCAGTGCTGACGGGTGTCCTGGCCTGGCCCTCTGGCAGAGTGACATGAAGAGAGAATGAAGTAACGCGTGCCCCCGCTGTGCGGACCAGTGAGGACACCCCCCGCATGCTGGGCTCGGGGCTCAGGGCGAAAACTCCGCTGAGCTCTTACAGGAAATACCTGCCTGCGTGTTACTACCTACAGGACGCGCCGGCTCCGGAGCGCGGCCAGACTGTCTCCTGGCTCATTCCCTGTCGTCTGTCACTATGGAGAGGGTGGTGGGGTCACCAGGCCAGGACCCTGTACGCCCGCCCTGCCCGGGCCCTTACCCGCGTGGCCTGGCTGGCGGCCCTGGCCGAGGGGCCCATCACGATGTTGACGCTGCTGGAGGACTGGGTGTCGCTGGTGTTGCTCCCCTCGGCGGCGGAGAGCCCGGAGATGACCAGGGCGCTGGAGAAGCTCCTCTTGCCGAACAGGAAGCTGAGGGTGGAGCTGGTGGACGAGCCCAGGCTGGACCTGATCAGCGCCTCTGCCCGCTCGCGGACGCTCAGGTGGCCGGTGGTGGCGACGGGCGGAGGCTGAGAGTGCAGGGACGCCGCTGAGGTGCGTAAGGAGAGCCGGCTGCCCGAGAGCCTGGGCGCCAGCCCGTGGGCCGACGTGGACGTCTGCAGGAAGGCCTGGTGGCTCTCTAAGATCGGGCCAGACGAACTCAAGGTGGGCGGCCTTTGGCTCAACGCCCCGTGGGCCTGGACAGACTGACTCCTGCCCTTCCTCCTGCCTTCAGAAGAAACAGAGCAGGTGGTCACCAACGTCAGAGTGTACACAGTGAGGTGGTGGCTGCTCTCCCAGGGCCTGCGGGACCCTGAGGCCACCGCCTTAAAGGCCGGGCCTGAGAGCTGGAAGCCCAGTCGAGGTCCCCATGGAGGCCTGGAGAGCCACAGGGCTGACCCCGGGGCGAGGCCAGGGTGAGGGCTGCTCAGGACTCTCCTGGCTTTGACATTGGAGTGGCCCAGGCCTGGGAGCCCGGGCCCCAGACACACCAGGACAATGGCAGGAGTGTGACTCGCCCTCGTTGACCTGCTCTGTTTCGTTCCTGCCTCAGCACCCGGGTTCCTATCCTCGTCCCCTAAGCAGCAACAAAGGGAAAACATGTGTGTTTTACCACTTTTTGTTGCCTAAAAAAAAAGGGAAATAAAGGGTCGAGCCACATGCTTGGCCTGTTTTCTAGAAAAGGTTTCCCTGGAGACCCAGGCCTTGAAGAGGAAGCCCTCCTGGGGCCCCCCAGTGTGGCCGGCATCACTGGCAGGCCTGGCTTCCTGCTCCCTGTGCTGCTGTCCCTCCCCTCGGGCTCCCTGGTGGCCCCAGCCCTCATGACGCTGGTCCAGACAAGGCCATTTGGATGAAGCCTTAAAGCATGTGTTCGTGTGGGACCTTCCTGGGCAGTGCGATGGACTGGGCAGCGAGGAGGAAACGAGTTCCTGCGGACGCTGGGCTGCCTCCCTGACCCCCAGGGTGTAACTGTAAGGTACCATCTGAAGGCAGCAGCTAGTGACCTCTGCCTACTGACCGCCTGATCAGGTCTCCTGAAGCTGCTGGAACAGGCCCCGACCCATCAGGATGAGGGGGCAGAAGTGGGAGCCCACGAGGACCGCGCAGTCACTTTCTTACGAGCCATCTCACCCCAAACTCTGAAGTCACAACTGCGCCTGGCAATTCTAAAATACCTGTGTCCAGAGATGAGCCCCCCGAGGAGAGGCAGACCTTTCCAGAAAGAGCTCCTTAGGGAACAGATGTTAACTTGGAGATGCCGGGGGTCCCCACCCGGCTCCTGCCCACGTCAGCCTACTGGGGAAGGGCGCTCGCCTCACGTTGACCTTTGTGCCCCGAGGAGCCACTGTGACGCTGGCACCATTCCCACAGACCGGTGCTCCTGCCCGGCTCTCTCCTGCCGAGAAAATGGGGTGTCTCCCCCACAGTGCCGCTCTGCTCCGCAGGCCTGGCGTTACCCTGCCCCGGGGTGAGGGTGGGCTGCCCCTGGCGTGGGGACCTCACCCGGGGCCGGGCCCATCTGAATGGTCCCCGCTGAAGAGTTGTGTTAGTCCCTGTCGTAGAGGAAAAAGTGGGGGAGAAAAGGGACCCTGACGAATGGGAACTGAGAACAGAGACGGGGATTTGTTAGTTTATTCAGAGCCGGGCAAGGCCAAACATCTGCTTGTGATTTATACCGTAACGCTGACTGCTGCCCCCAAACGCCCGACAGCCGTGTGAGCCAGCGGTTCCGATGCTGCGGCAGGACCACCGGGCATGGCGGGGGCTTCCCAGCGAATTCCAGAAACAAAGGGACAAAGGCCCATCTGTGTGACGTAGGGAAAACCTCCGTTCTCTGCAGGAAGGGGCCACCTCCCCTCAGTCTCTTTGCTTCAGATTTTACTGTTGCTTTTCATTGTTGTTGCTTTTTTAAAAAAAATTAACTTTGCCAAAGGAACAAGTGAGCAAACCATGTTAAACGCATCTGTGCTACACAGCATCACTGCTTTATAGTTCAACTTTGCAATTACTTCATGGTCAAACGGTGAGGGTTTCCAGGGAAAACCTCCCCAAACCTGGCTGCAGTGCCACGAAGGACCCTCCGTGGTTCGCTCTCCCGGCACTGACCCCGCCACAACCCGGCTGCGACCCTCCTCTGAGAGGCTGTGTGCAGACCCTCACCAGGAGGAGAGCAGGCCCATCCTCTCCTCCAGGACTCCCGTCAGCCATGGGCTCCTCTCGGCAAGCGGGTCGCAGGTGCCCCAGCTGGGTGACCCGTCCCAGTGGGGACATACCATTTACCCAGTAAGGAGGCAGCAGCCCGTCGGGCCACAGTGAGCGCCTGGACCCTGGGCACACCAGCCGGGTGTGAGGTGCTGGGCATGCCTGGAGCAGCACACCCATGTGTGAGTTGCTGTGGGAGGCGGCCCTGCGGTGGGAACTCCGGCAGGACCCCAACTCTCTGAGACGGGCTGGCAAAGGGCTGGATGGGGCGCTGGGCTGGGAAGTGAGGCAGGGACCAAGGGAGGGAGCCAAGCGGATCCCAGCTGTGGGAATTAAGGCTCGGCTCCGTGAGTAAAACCAGACCCCTGTTCTTGCGGCTCGGTTCACGTTCATCCTGCAGAACTGCTCGGTCACTGTTCCTTGGTGGTACCCCGCCCGGAGGCAGGGTGTCCCCCTCTACCCCGTCCAAACCGCTTACTCTGCCCACCCTGCGCCCTGCTTCTCTGAAGTGACCAATGGCAACTGCGTCATTTCTACAGGCTCAGCACACAGCACACTGACTGACAGACGAGGCTTGGGAGGGGCCCACCTGCAAAGCTGGATCAACGAGGAATCACCTTCCCAGCTCTGGCCCCATAGCGCCTCAGCCTCGAGGTCAAAGCATTTTTTAAGCTTCCCACGTGGTTCTAATGGCCAAGGCCTGAACCCACCCTGATCTCCGCCGCCTGCTCTGTTCCTAATTAGGAGGATGATCTGAACTGAGTGACGTGAAAGCCCTACCCCTCTGGCCGTGGTGTGGGGACGGATATATGACTTCGCACAGGGATGCAGGGACAGGCAGGAGAGAGCAAGAGGCGGCGCCTCCTCTGTTTGAAGTTGGGGGGGGTGGTGGCGGGCCTCAGTCTGCAGAGGGTCAGCTCCTCTCCCAGCTCTCTGACCCTCTGCAGACGGCGCCCAGTCTCAGGATGAGTCCCCAAGGCCAGGGCCTTCTTCCCACAGGCATGTCAGCTTGTTCAGCAAGGGGGCTTGTGGCTGCCCCTTGCCCCTTCCCCTCTCCCTGCACGCAGTGGGCACCTAATGGGGCCCCGGCTGGCTGATTCAGGAAGAACCGGGCACCAGCTTTGCCTGCTGTGGGCCAGGAGGAAGGCCAGGTGTCGGAGGGGCCCTTGCCAGCCAGGGGAGGGGACGAAGTCAGCAGAGCCCTGAGAGTGAGGGCGCTGGGGTGGCCCTATCCACTCATTCCCAGCTCAAGGCCAAGGGCCACGTCCCAGCCCAGGTTAGGATGCAGGTTCTGGGCTCAAACTGCCAGGGTCCAAATCTCAGATCAGCCCCTTGCCACTGGGAGACTCCAGGCAGTGACTGACGGCCTCAGCCCCGTTTCTTCAGCTGCACAGCGAGGCCCGGGAAGGTGCCCCTCTCTGAGTCTCGGCGAAAATGCAGTGACTTTGCTGTGAGTCACTGGGGATGGCACATTGGGCTCCAGAGGGACGCAGAGCGCGGGAGCAGCGAGGGGCTTCCTGAAGTCCCCAGCAGAACGACACTGGTCTCAGAGCCTGGGGCCCCTCGGGCTAAGACAGGAGGGCTGGAGCCCAGGTGGTGTTGCCAGGGTTGCATCGTTATCTTGGAAACCACGGAAAGCCAGGTGGGCGGTTATAAGGGGCAGTTACAAGCAGCAGCAATGAGAAATGAACAGCTGGTCCAGGCTCTGGAAGGTCTGCGGCTGTCTGGGACGCTCCGGGCCAGAGGCCTCGGCCCTAAGTTGGGGGACGTTCCCTACGGACAGTGTCCAGATTCGGAGGAAAGAACTTTTCTTTTCTTTGCTGACTTACTCCTCAGAAAGAGATGAGGCCTCTCACTAAGTCGAGGCTGCTCTCGAGTCCCTCTAGCTCTCTGAGAGCCACTCCCTCCGCCGGGCTGCCAGGACTCCAGCCTTTCTCTGCTTTGGACAGGCCACTGGGACAGAAGGGGCAGCCCTAGCGCCCCGGCATTTCCCCATTCACAACCCGCCTTGCCGTTTTCCACCTAGAAAGTCACCTGTGTGGTTTTTGAACTTACATTTCTCATGCAGTCGAAACTGTTAACTAAACAATGAGCCCCCCTCCCCGCCCCGGCCTGAGAGCCAGGCACGGGCAGCAGCCTCTGCCCGGACACTGCTCAGGGTCAGGCAGACGGCCCCGCGCCCAGGGCAGGGGGCTTTTCCCCTCTGAGCAGCTAAAACCACCACTGTGCCCGTCTACCTGTCTACCTGTCCGCCTCTCTCTATCCACCCCTCTCTCTTCTTATTTTCCTTTCTCCTTTCTTTCAGTGGGTCTGATCATTTTTCTGTTCTGTCTGTCTCTGTCTACCTCTACCTATCTACCTATCTGTCATCCACCTGTCTGCCATTCTGCCACGTCCCTTTCTATCAGCTATCACCTGCCTATCTACCATGTTGCCCAGGTTTAGACAAACCCTTTCTGCTTTGGTTAAACCCCCAGCCTGGCCCTGGGCACGCCCAGGAGGCTAGGACTGCTCCTTGCTGGCTCGCTGGTGCGGGGCTGGCAGGTGGAACTGTGGGAGGAGGCACCTAATGAAGGCTCCAGGATGGCAGGGAGCCCTGGGGCAAGCAGGCTTTGAAGGGCAAGGCCAAGTGCCATGTGCTGGTGGGAACCAGAGCAGAGCACCTGTCTCTCTGCTGCATCCGCATGGCACACCTGTCAGCTGTCAGGGTGGGCTCATCTAGCCCAGCCCTCCCCCGCTCCCCCAGAGGAGTGGGGTTTTGGAACCTCATTCTTCCCAACCTCCACAGGCCTTAGTTTCTATGTGATTCTGAACTTCAAACGCAGCCCCAGCTTGGACTGAGCTGTCCCCATTCTCTCTTCCCCTGAAATGTCAGGCGTGGATGGAGGAAGGTGGGAACTACAGAGAAGCAGGAAAGGGGGGCTGTTTGCGCCGCCGCAGACGTGGAGAGCAGGGAACAGTAACACCCTCGTGCATCCAGAGCTACGACACGGCCGGACACAGTGGGCTCTGAGTGAGTGAGCGAGAGGTGAGAAGGAGGGAGTGGCTGCTGGACAGCCAGACAGAAAGACAGACAGCTGGATGAGGACACAGACAGACAGATGGAGAAAAGGTGAAAGCTGCACCTGGCAATTTTTTTCTGAGCAAAACCTACAGATGCAGTGCGTTTGGGGGCCTCCTTCGCCCCAATACTAATGGGGTTGCTGGGACCATGTATCAGCAGCGAGAGGCCCCACCACACTCACCTGTGCTCCGTGTCCCTTCCCGGGGTGACCACTGGTGGGTCCCCTCTTTTCTGGGCTGCTCTGTGCTGCTCTCCTGGCTGTCCCCGCTGGGGGCGCTGCTGCCGCCTGCGGACGGGGCGCCCCCTCCATCGGCGTCCTCAATGTTGCCACCGCCCCCACGCTGGCCCGCATGACAGTCCTTCCGCATTCTGTGACGGAGAAATGCCGCGGGGGCTCTCACCAGGACACTTCCACACCTAGCGCTGCCCACCCACGTCTAAACCAGGATGCGGCACCTGCACGGAAGCAGCCCGCCCGGGGTGCAGGTGGAAAGAGGGGCCTCCGGTCCCCAAATCTCAGCATCTGACAAATGAGAACCCTGCACCAGGATGAATAAACTCCAGTCTCAACCTTCCAGGAGAAGCGTAGGGGCCTGAGAGGACCCACCCCAGTCAACCAGGGGCAGGATTACAGCCAGGGAAGGAGGGAGACAGACGGTGGAGAGGAGAGCCGGGGAGCCCCGCCTGTTTCCCTGGGACAGGTGTGGATCATCCAGGTCCTACAGACCCAGAGCCAGGTGCTCGGCCTGTGGCAGGGCGGGGGGGAACCCCGACCCTGCTCGTGGAACAAAGGATCTCCTAGATGACCCGTGGGAGAGCAGCGATGGCCCGGACTGTTCCCACCCGAAGCCCAGCGCCCCCACCGCCACCCCGCCGGCGCCCAGGTGGAGGCCGATGTGTCGAGACTCACCTTAGCCACTTGGTTCGGAACCACGTCCGGACGCCCTCCAGAGTGACAGGCCCACACCAGATGTGCCTCAGCTGCCTGTGGGTCCCCAGGTAGGACGTGGTGAGGGGGGAGACGTACATGGGGTACCCCAGCGGCTGGTCGCAGGAGGAGTTGATCAGGTTTCGGAGGACCTGCTTGTTGTTCTGGATGCTGCCACGCTCCGGGTTGCGGTTGCGGAGGAATATGAGCTCCTGCTGCTGCCCGGCCCACAGGCCTCGGACACACTCTTTGTTGACCTGGAGGGGTGGGGGTGGGGGGGCGGAGATGGGAGAAAAGTAGGTGATGTGGGTGCTGCGTCTGCCGGATTCAACTTGCTGCGCACGAGCAGGGCGCTGGTGGGAACACTGGGGCCTATAGCTCCCTCTGCCCCGGGGCAGAAGGGCTGGCCTACACGGGGGTGCAGGGGCATTTTCTCGGGGAAATGTGGAGCAAACAGGAGGGAGCTTTGGTTTCAGCCCTGTGGTCTGAAGCTACATGAAAAGAACAATCACCGGCCCTGGCCAGGTGACTCGCCTGGTGGGAGCACTGTCCCATACACCAAAGGGTCGAGTCTTCCATCCCTGGTCAGGGCGCCTGCCTGGGTAGCGGTTCGATCCCCAGTTGGGGCGTGTATGAGAGGCAACTGATCAATGTTTCTCTCTCATGGCCTTGGCCCGGGCATGCAGCCCAGCGCCCCTCTGAGACCGTGTCTCCGGACGCCTGACGCTGGCACGCACAGAGACGCAAGCGTGGGTGCCCACGCTCTGCTTCTTCTTGCACACCCCTGGTGGGAGGTGCGGGATGACCTGGGAGGCGTGGCCACGCACCTTGATCACCTTGAAGCTCAGGAAACTCCTGTGCAGCATGAGGACCTTGTACTCGTCGGCGCCCTCGTCCGCCACGCGCCGCAGGGTCAGCAGCTCCTCCTTGTTGGCAAGCACGGCGCCCCTCCAGGCCGGGTCGCCCTCGTGGCAGATGACCACCTTCTTCTCGAAGGACTGGATGGCTTCATAGAGGACCCCGGGGTCTTCATATTCGTCGGGGCAGGTGAACTGGTCCTGGGAAAAGAGGGGAGCTCAGAGAGCGGAGGCCGGGGTGAGCATGTGGGCGTCATGGCCGATGCCCTGCCAGGCTGAGTCCACGTCCGTCCCACCCTCCCCATTCCTTTTCGGGACCCTGAGCTGGTGGAGGATGCCTCCCCACCCCCTGTCCTACCGCTGGGCCGTGCCCAGAGGCAGAGCTCCGTGGCTCGGGTTCTCAGGACTTTTCAGTATAACGTGGGCACTTCTGATATGTCATTTTCTCTGGCTGAGTCCCCACTCCCCTCCTGGTGGAACATGAGGACCATCTATCAGCTCTGGAGGGCAGACTGCCGCTGGCCACGTGAAGACTGCCTGGGTGGCCTCTGCTCGGTCACCCAAGTAATGAAGCCACTCATACACGTCATGCCACGTGGGGACTGTGGTTTTCAAAGCTGCTTTTCTTTCCTAATGTTTCAGGCTGATACTCTTTAAAGATTTTATTTATTTTAGAGAAAGGGGAAGGGAGAAGCAGAGAGGGAGAGAAACATCAATGTGTGGCTGCCTCTCGCACGCCCCCCGCTGGACACCTGGCCCACAACCCAGGCATGTGCCCAGGCTGGGAACTGAACTGGTGACCCTTTGGTTCGCAGGCTGGTGCTCAGTCCACTGAGCCACAGCAGCCAGGGCTCATGTTGATACTTTTTAAAAATGGACGTCTACCTGGTGAAGCTTCAGGGACATCCTGATGGCTGGAGCGACGACTTTGTGCAGCAGGTCCATGTCGGCGAACACCCACTCATCTCGGGCGGTGACCCGGAAGTCGCCTTTGAAGAGGGCATGGAGGCCATACAGGAAGGAGCCCAGGCTGTAAGACAAGTCCCAGGCCCTGCTCACTCACGTGGAACAAACGGTGTTCAGAATCCTGTCACCCTGAACCAGGGCCCAGTCTCCCACGTGTCATGTCACAAACAGCGTCTTTAGGCTGGTCTGGCAGGAAAAGGAAGGTGGCCTCAGCCTCACCCCATTGCACCCAACACCTCACCTGAGCCGGGACAGGACCCTTGTGACAACTAGTGGAATAGCCACCGTCAGTCATTTTGGGAGCCACCAACACAGTTGACCTCCAGATGGGGCAGCACAGATCCCGGGCAGGACTGGCTGACCATGATGGGCAAACCGAGTGTGGTGACCCCACCGGCTCTGCCCTGTCAGGAGCTGGCGGGGGACTGTAGTCTCGCCCGGCGGGTTTGTTTTTCCTCTCTGTGTTAATGGATGTCACCTTTGGGCTATTATTACCGGTCACAGAAATCGGAATCGGATTCTGCCCTATGCAGAGAGAAAATGAGCCCACACAGAATCTCAGATGGATCTCCCAGACCCTCAGAGAACATCCAGTTCCCAGTTCCCAGCCCACCCGTTTTCAAACGACTAGTGGGAGCTGCGTGACAGAAGGAGTGAAGGCCTCTGTAGGCCTGTCCAGGCTTTCACGCTCCCAGCTTTCTCTTCTTTTCGTCCATGTCTTGCGCATCACTGAGCACTGCCAGGGTGCAGAGCACGGGCGTCGCTCGGGGGGATCTCCACGGCCTGTGCCACGGGCATTCTGGGGGCACATGGGAACCTGGCTGTGGACAGCGATGTTTCCTGTGCTTGAGGAGAGCAGGCTGGTGTTCCTTCATTTCCTGTACATATTTGCATTAATAGACGAGATGGCAGCCACCTCCACCACCCCAGCCGCTCGCTTCTCTGGGGGGTGGTTATGGGGCACAGGTCAGGCAGGGCGCGCAGGGCAGATGTGGGACAGAGCAAGCAGGAAGGTGTGTGTTGCGGGGGTGTCTCCGAGGATGGCTGCTTGTGAGGATTCGAAGGGCTGGCTCTCTGAGCAAGACTTCTTTTTCCTTCCCATCAGCACATCGGGCCAGCCCATGGTCCAGGAAACAGTCCCTCCGACAGCGAGTTCAGCGTCCCACTGTGAAACGTGCCACTGTTGTTGACTGCTTTCTGGAATTCTCTCAGGAAAGACATGAGGCTTTGGGTCAGAGCAGAGTGTGGGCTGGTCAGGTGGGGCTCAGGCACTGTGACCCGGAGGAGTCTGGAATGTCCCAGAAGGAGCTGTAGGAGGCAGCCTTCCTGAAGTCTCTCCCTCACAGAACAGTGGCTTCCTGGGCTCTGATCTTTGGGTACAGCCTGTGAAGCGCCAGAAGGGGGTGACCGAGGGTGAGGTTACAGCAGAGCCTGGTGGCAGCAGGTGATGCCCGGGGCGCTCTGAGCTCCCACCTGAAGCATCTGAAACCCTCCTGTCATCAGATGGGAGCCAAGTACTGCAGGGGGCAGGGGATGGGGGGCTTTGATTGTAAAGCAGGGGCTGGGCTTATTCTGGAAAGAATTTGAGATGCCACGTTGCTTGCACACACGTATAAGAAGAAACACGTGTAGGGACAGAGACGGTGGCAAAGGACGTGCCCAGACATCCAGCAACCTCCGCAGACACCAGGAAAAGCAGGAGCTCCCGGCCCAGCCCGCTGTGGGCTCAGGGGCCAGTGCAGGGCAGGGCGGCCGCAGTGCCTGTTGGAGGGGCAGGACCCAGTCAGTCCTGCGGGGGCCTGTGAAAGCGCTGGCCTCCCACCCAGGGCCTCACGCTGGCTGCTCTACTTGTTGTTTCCACTTGCAGAGAAAAAGGCACACTGCGGTGCTTAAGGCTGCTCCGTTAAAGTGCCCCACCCGACCCAAGCAGGCCCTCTCATCCCATCCCCTCATGGAGTTTGTGAGCCAGGCAATCGGCAGTGCGGGGACGCCTGTGCCCGCTTGCATGGGGTCGTGCAGGGGACAGGGCGGGGCAGGACCCTGAAGAATGCTGACAGGCATGTAATTGCATTAGAGAAGCAAATCCACACACACGGAACGAAAGCCTGGGCCTACGGGGCACCACAAACATGCTAAAAATGTAACCAACACGAACAGCTCTAAAAGATTACTCCTTTCATGAGGATGGGTAGCTGGTTTCTTTTTAACTGGCAGAGGCTGGTATGTAACACTGAGCTGCTCAGTCTACCCGGGAGCCAACCCACGGCGCCACCATCCACCCGAACCCAGCAGAGGCACCCTCGCGCTGCCTCCTGGCCAGCACCCTGCCCTCGGCTGCAGGGCTCAGTCCCGCTCCAGTCAGGGCCTGTTTCAACTGAGTGTGCATCTGCATGTGCGTGCCCCTGCATGTGTGCACGCAGACACGACATGCACATGTACACATGTGGGTGTGCACAGGTGCTTATGAACGTGTGTCACATATATGCATGCATGTGTGTGCTTGTGTGTGCTGGACAGGACCTCCCAGCCTCTGCCTCAGAGTGCCCCTGCACCCTAGCTGACACAGCGAGCATCAGGCAGGGGCTCAGTGACCCTCTGCTGGACTGACTCCCTTTGGTGTTCTTTCTGGCTCCTGACCCAGCTCCCTGTTACAGGGTGACAGAGCTGGTACAGGTGAGAGGCTGGCCATTGGTACCTAAGCACAGAGTTCAAAGCCTTCCCAGAAGGAGTCATTTTCCGGCTTGAGGTCCCGTGATGACACCAGTGATGCCCCAGCCTGGGCTGCCCCAGGCTTGTGCCCGTTTCAGCTCCTCCATGACACCTGGCGTGGCCATGGCACTTTGAGGGTGGCCAGTTGCAGCAAAGGCTGTCTTCTGTCTCCTGCGTCTCAGCTTTCTTGACTCACAGAGGAAACCTCAGCTCTCTTCCAGCCGGAGGTGGTGTCTGCCCAGCGAAGCCCGACTCTTGTTCAAGGTCACAGCGCAGCTCATCCCAGTTATCACCTGCATCCTCTCTCTGGCTCTCAGCTGGTGGCAGATTTGCCCCCCAGGGGACATTTGCCAATATCAGGAGACATTTCTGGATGTCACAGCTTGGGAGGGCAGTGCTATTGGCATCTAGTGGGGAGAAGCCAGGCAAGGGTGGGTGTTGCTACAGTGCACAGGACAGCCCCCCGACAAAGAACCATGTGACCCCAAATGCTAACAGTGCACTGCTGAGAAACTGCTCTTTCAGAAAGAAAAAAAGAGAATCACTGATTTTAAGGATACAGACTTTAAGGATGGACAACAGACCCAGACTTAATTGATCTAAGGATTCAGAGGGAAACAACTTAAACGCTGGGATAGTTTTGTAGGACAGACAGCGGGCCCCCCAGAACAACAACTGATTTGTTCATTTTAGTTAATTTCCAAGCAGGTCTGCACACCCTGGGTTTACAGATCAGCTGGGAAGGACCTTTGCTGCCATGCATTGCCATCAGTGGGAGCTTGTGGAACACATGCGAACGGTTAAGTGTGCTCGCGGGCTGGGGTTCCCAAGCTCACTGATTGATTAGTAACGGAGATACTTCCAGAGTCTGCGCTGGTTACCCACGTCAGCGCTCCAGGCTCCGGAGCCCTCCCCGCAGGGACGGCAGCATGTCACACAGGCTTTATCCCCCCACCCCACCCCCCACGCTGCGTGGAATCAGCCACTCTGTGCGCCTGGGCCTCACAGCTCAGCCAAAACTGTCATTATGTGCAAACAGATATTGTCACCAGAAAAATTAAAGAGAATTAATTGAAACATTTATGTTTATGATAAAGATCAGCAGAGGTGCCCAGAAGGAGATGGATATAAAAATATGGAAAAAAGGCGACAGGAAGAAAGATCCATTCATAACCACAAAAGATGTTTAAAACTACAGAATGATTACAGACAGACCCCATATTATTAAATGATGTTCAGTTTTTCTCAAAATAATCTGTAAATTCAATACAATCTCAATCAAAATTCCAACAGAGGTTTTTATAGACTGTGATCCTAAATTTCACCTGCGGAGGAAATGAGCAGGAATAGCACCCCCCACAGAACTACAAAAGGTAAGAAAAAAGCAAAGGTGAACAGACTGGCCTAACAGACAGCAAAACAATGGACGACTCAGTGAACCAAACGGTCTTGTTTTGTTTGAAGAACAGAGACACCGGTCACTCTAACAGAAGCCTAAATCCGAAGCACACTGTTACCTATGGGAATGTAATGCATGGCCAAAGCGGTATTTCAAGTTAGTGGTGATTTTAAGTAACTAAGTAACTAACTACCAGTAAGCGATTTAGCCAACGATGTTGGACAATCAGCTATCCTTTGGGGAAACACTGGGTCCCTAGCTCCCGCCTTGCATGGAGATACACTCTATGTGGGTATGCTGGGAGCCAGGGTCCCCTCCCACCTCGAGCACGTCCTGGGTGTGCCAAGAATGCAAGGCCCTGCCGTTCCTGAGACTGTGTCTGCGGGGAGCATCCTTGGGGCATGAAGTGACATCACTCTCGGCTATAAAGCTCATTTACTGGAAATGAGTATTCTGTGCTCTGTGCCCCTCACCCCCCTGGGCTTGGGGGCTGGGGGGAGCCCACAAGTATGCTGTTGCTGTGCTTTGAGCAATCAAGTCCTTTGTGTCTGACCCAGGCATCTCTTGTCCTCTGCCAGAATCCCTGACACCGACGCGGCAGCCAATCAGCTAAGAAGTGGAGTAAAATCCAATCCCAAGATGGAAAGAAAGAAAGCTGTCGAAGTAGCAGAGAAAAAGAGAAGCTAGGATTTTTATATCCTGGAGCTACAAAAACAGTTTTCAGAAAGACACAAAATCGAGAAACAGTAAGATAAGAATTTTAAAAAGCTGTCTAAAATAAATACCAGAGATGTATTTTAATGCATACTACTATCTTAATATGAGAACAGTTCCTAAAAATCAGTAAGAGCCTCACAATAACGGGTCAGGCAGGTACGTGGGCAGGCAACTCACAGAAAAAAAAAATGGAAGTGACCAATAAACACAGAAAAAGAGCCTTAACCCTCACTGCTAATGATGGGAATACAAATTGAAAGAAGGTGGAGATGTCCGTTTTTACCCAGGAGACTAGAAAAACTAAGAAGACAAAATATCCCGCGTTAGGGAGGGTCCGGCCCAGGGAAACTGTCGGGGAAACTCCAAACCGGGGCAGTTTTTTTGGAGAGCACTTTAACCCTGTCTATTAAAATTATGTTAAAATTTTTTTCCTGAGCTCCGGAACTATTTTTTCCCAAGCGAACCTATTTACTGAACCCTAGCATATGAAATGCAGAGCACAGCTGCTGGGCTGAAGCAGAGGGGCACTCCCCCACCCTGCCGCAGGCTCCAGGCTCCCCCTCACACTGTGTGCCCCCGACCCCGAGCCCCCACAACATATCCAAAAAAGTCGGAACTTCATGGACTTCTCCTAAGCATGGCCTGAGGCAGCGTGTAAAATCAGTTATCTTTTGCAAGTCAATGACTGAAATGAAAATACGCTGCAGGATTTACCGCAGTGCGGGGCCTCTCAGGAAAGTGACCCAGGCCCCGGTAATCCAAGCCCCGCTAGAATACCAAGAGTATTATTCCCAGATTTATCTCATCGCTGTGTTTGGAACGAGCAGAGCTGTCGCAGAGTATTAGGAACTGTTTGAAACGAAGGAAATCCCATCAAAACAAGGTTTAAAAAAGCAGCTGGCGAGCATGGTGCTTAATCAGGGAAAAAATAAATACAGCCGGCCAAGCAAGAAACACCTGGATTAAGACCGAAGCACCTTGGAAAATATCTTAGGCAGGAACTGAAAGAGTGAGTTCTGTAAAGCATTTTGTTTGCAATTTGTACAGAAAATCTGAAATTTATAAAAACCTCAAATTGATCAAAATAAAGCTCACCTGCCCGGATGCTACGCATATCCAAAGACTCATTTTGTGATTTTTGTTTTGAGTTCAAACCCCTGCCCTGAAGCCCTTCTCAAACAGTGCTGTCCATCTACAGTGTGACGAGGATCCACGCCATCCTGATTCACAACGCCCAGGTGAGCCTCCTGCCAGACGTTCAGTCATCACGTTCAGTCCCAGGAGGCCACAGGGAAGCTCACCTGGGTCTAGTCTGAGGCTGAGCCAGGTGGGAGGGCAGAGAGAGGCTGGGAGCCATCAGCGACTCGAAGAGTGTTTCCTACAACAGGTATTCACTCACTACTTAAGGGTTACACTTCTCACCTATGGAGAAAATCATGAAGTTCTGGGACGTGGGAGCGGAAAGAGTAGCTAATGTCACAAATCCAGTCCTCACTTTCCCTCTCAGTGACTCAAGGCTCCTGCCTCCAGAAATGACGGGAAGTGTCAACCACACCACTGCAACCTTACCTGTTGCCAGCCCACAGCTGCTGAAGCCTTCCCAAAGGGCCACCAGCAGTGACTCACGGTCGCCCCCTGCAGGACGGGCATTCAGAAATGGTCGACAATCTCCCTGGACTTGTTCACCTGAGGGCCGGTGGCTGTGAAGTTGTTAGGTAAATACGCACATGGGTTTTGCCCTTGAGAAGCTTCGAATCCAACCTAATAACAAACTCAGTCATGTCAAATATGAAAAGGAAATGCAACACAGAAGTGTCGCAGAAAGTCCAAGTAGAGGAGAAACCAGGGAGGGAGGCTAAAGAGAACCCTGTGTTCAGCCCCCTCGTTCTGCAGGATTCTCGGCCGGGCGGTGCACTGAGTGACCTGGGGAGCTGTGTAAATCCCGGTGCCTGGTTCCCCCATGGACGTTCTGCATAAATCCGGTGCCTGGTCCCCCCACGGACGTTCTGCGTAAATCCCGGTGCGCAGTCCCCCAACGGACGTTCTGTGTAATTGGTCTGGACTGGGCGAAGGTCTGGGCCTCGGGAGATTTAGAAGCCTTTCAGGTTTTAACAAAACTGATCGAGGAGCTTCTTTTCTTTTAAAATATTTTATTTATTTATTTTTAGAGAGAGGGGAAGGAGGGAGAAAGAGAGAGAAGGGTGGTCGTGTGAGAGAGACATCAATCAGTTGCCTCTTGTATGCCACCCGCGACCAGGCACTGAACCCGCAACCTAGGCATGTGCCCCGGCGGGGAATCAAACCAGAGACCTTTCGCTTTGCAGGATGACACCCAATCAGCTGAGCCACATCAGCCAGGGCTTTTTTTTTTTTTTAAATCCATACCCAAGAATGTTTTTATTGATTTTGGAGAGAAAGGGAGTGGGGAAAGAGACGGGCAGGGGAGAGAGAGAAAAACATCGGTGTGTGAGAGAAACAGTGATTGGTACGTGCCCAATCCGGGATCAAACCCGCAGTCTTCTGGTGTACGGGATGGCACTCCCACCAACCAAGCCACTCGGTCAGGGCTCAAGGAGCTTCTGATGGACAGCAGAGTTCAGAACAAAGGAGACACCCGTGAAACAGCCACCGATCTGGGGGGTGAGAAGGTGATGGAATTCGTTAAGAGCCGGCTGGCTCAGGGGCCAGGGGCCAGAGGCATCGCAGTGAGGCACAGGGCGGCGAGCTGCGTCCTTCGCGAACAAAAGGTCAAGAGCACTTGTGAATCAGAGATAAGACCGAGTGCCAGAAGGAGAGGGAGGGTGGCACGGTTGGGAGAGAACTTCGCTTTGTTTTTGTTCTTTAAAAGGAGAAACTGGCTGTTTACATATAGAGGGAGAAGATCCAGGCAAAAGAGAGTCCAAACCAGCAGAAGGGGCTGCCCGTGAGTCACAGCCCCCCAGAGACACGCAGAGTGGGGTAGACCAGAGCAGTGATGTGAAAAACGGGAAAAAGTAACATTTATGGAGCAAGAATTTCGCTCGGCATTTGTATGCATGGTTTCACATAACCTTCCCAGCAAATCTGCAAGGCCCTTCGTCACACACAACGCCCCAGAATCCCGGGGTTTTGGTTGTTCCACATTAATGCCATTTCCCTCCCGACCACGCACGGGGTCATAGCAGCTGCAAAAGCCCTGCCACAGGCCCCGTGGGATTTACCATGGGAGGGACTATCTGGAAGAAGTATAAGCAGTCCACAGGTAAAAGAAAATGGTTGAAAACAAATCTGCCAAAATTACAAAACATCGACGCCTGCCCCAGCCGTCCTCCCAGGTACCTGAGAGCCGTGTTGTGTGCGGCCGTCCCCAGCGCTCTCCTCCCGAGGATGCACAGGGCGAAGGACAGGGTCACTAGGGCAGAGTCCTCGTCACTGTCCAGGGCCTTTGGAGGCTGAAAGAGATGTCAATCACACTGTCACACAGGTGCCCACAGGCGCCACACGGAATCCCGACTGGAGTCCCAGGAGGTGGTTCAGGTCAGCGTATCCAGTCCTCGCTGGAGTGACTGGGTGTCTGGAACTCTCTGCTTCCTGAGGGACAGTTTCTCTGTGGCTGGACATGCCAAGGAAAAGTAAGTGAGGAAGCTACCGTAGGGGAGACAAGCGCTGCCATGTAGCGCGCTGCCCTGGTCGCCTGGATTTTGCGTGTGGCACTAAAGGTCAAGAAGTTCGTCAGGGATCGTAGTCTACGGAATGCCCACCTTCACACTGTCCACCGCCCGACAAGACCACGCGTGGGGACAGTATCGGCACACGTTCTCCTTGCCGCATCTGGAGGACGCAGGTGCCACCACCTGCTCTTCCCACCACCTGTTTGTAATCACTCACGAAAAGGTCAAGGACCGGGCTGAGCCACCGTTTGATTTGCCCTCTGCCATCGCACGGCAGACTTCACAGCAGCTGACAAGCTCGATTTCAACCTGATCTACTGCCTCCGTCTACGTGAGGACGCAGCTTCTCGTCCTGAGAAGGAAAGCCAGCCGCCTCCCTTCACTGGCTTCTCTCCCCCGTCCGCTCCTCCTCGGCCACCCTCCTGCGCTTCTTTGTATCGGCTGTCACTGTCCCCAGTTTCCTGCCCGGGAGCCTGCGCTTGTCTCCAGAGTGGCCTCAGCCCAGGAGCAAGGATGCACCAGAAACAACGCAGGAGTCCCGTGGGCCACCAGATTGTTCATAGAATTTCACGTTCACGATTCGGTCTGTGCAGTCAACCCCCTGGATCTCACACAGACGTCCTCTGTGCAGAAATCTCAGAAAGTGGCTTAAGCAAACACGTTTTCAGAGCTTTAAAGCTATGATAGGGACTTACTCCTGCTCTGACCCAAGCACAGAACACAGGGAAATAAAATGTCAAGGCCCCTCCATGAATGCTGTCAATTGTTAAATAAACTTTTACCCAAA
The DNA here is from genome assembly GCA_004026765.1 of Micronycteris hirsuta. Taxonomy (NCBI): domain Eukaryota; kingdom Metazoa; phylum Chordata; class Mammalia; order Chiroptera; family Phyllostomidae; genus Micronycteris; species Micronycteris hirsuta. The sequence goes on along the minus strand of PVJI01001139.1, from coordinate 123,387 downwards.
TACCAATGCTTTTTCTACCTTTTATTTTCTTACAGTCTACCAGAGAGTATAGGAAAGAGATCAGCCGTACAATTTATCTTGTTTTCTAAACCTGCAGGCCGCCGACGGCTGCAGCCCGGGCCCCGCTCCTACCTCCTGTCTCTTCTGCGCGCAGTACTGGATCCACTCGAGGTAGACATTACAGTAGCTGGCACGCGTGACGCCCTGGAGACACGGCACGTAGTCGTCGTCAATGTTCATGTTGAATGTGGCCAGGTCACGCTCGATATAATGCCACTTGGCAAAAGGCTGCAGGGACTTCAGGAGCGACTCATTTTTCATCCAGGAGAGGAGCTTGGGGGACGTTACCATGTAGTATATTATACTCTGCGGAGAGAAAGCAGGATTGTGAGCCCTCGCAGCCCCTCTAAAGCCAGAAAGACTTGCTATTTATTGTGCCTCCTAACGTCCGTTGCTGTCAGAGAAGTAGGCGCCGTGAGCCCGCACCGCAGTGTCGTGTGTATTTCCTGCTAGATTTAGTGGACAGAGCCCACAGGGGACACTCCGAAGGGTCACTGGAGGGGTGAGGGAAGCGTGAAGAGCAGGCTGCTCACAGAACGCACCAGAGTAGACCTTCCTTGGGATGGAAGGATGTCAGCCAGCCCTCTCCAGGCTGAGACACGCACATGATAGGCCCTTGGTCACTGCAGGCGCTCTGGATGCCAGGCTGGGCTGATCCCGCCGAGAGATGGGGAGACCCTCGCCCAGGCTCCCGGCCAGAATGGTCAGTGAACTGAAGCCCAGGGTTCTGACGGGAGGGAGTTGCGATGCAGATGTTGCGGCACCCGTGCACGCGCCATCCTGGGCGCCCAGCAGCAGCATCTGCAGCACACCCAGAGATCACCCACGGTCCTCCTCATCCGACACTCCACTGGGAGGCCCGGCGGGGGAGGAGGCCACCTCCGGGCTTTGTCATTCTGGGTCACAGCTTTATTGAAGCCTACCTTGTCCTTTTTGAATGAATTCATCTTCCCAAAAGGCTAGCACCTGGCCAGGAGGAGTAAAAAATGTGATCCAGAAACTGAATATCCGAGTCTGACGTGGGCACTTCAGCAACCAATCAGACTCTGGTGCTGAGGCGCAGCCCCTCCCACCCTCACTGCGTTTCACTTCTCAGGGAGATGGGAGTTGTGCTCCTGGGCGCCCCTGAGGCTGGGCGCCCCTGGGAACCTTGCTTATCTCATCTGGAAATCAGGAGCCACAGGAAGCGGGCAGGGGTGGTGTCTGATGCACAGAGGCACTGAGGCGTGTTCCTGTGGAGTCAAACCTTCCACCGGTGGCCTTCTCTGGGAGAGTTGAGCATATGGCACAGACGTGGGCAGGCTGCGGTGCCTGGCCAGGAGTGTGAGGCGGGGGGCAGGGGCACCGGTGCGGTGTTCTCGGTGGTAGCTCCACCCTGCCTTGACTGGGACGTGGAGTCTGGAGTCTGGTCAGGTGGCTGCGGTGTCCGGTTTCAGGTTATGTCTCAATGTCACAGTGTCTCAAGTGTGAGCAGGTGAGCGGACAAACAGGTGGCCTCTGGCTGTGGGCTGAACAATGGCAGAGCCCTGAGCCGGCCTCTACTATGAGGACCCAGGACGGCCCTTCATCTCCCAGCGTTGGCTCCACAGTCCCGCCAGTCCCAAACAGGGGCTGGGGGCTGGGGGCACTGACATCCCCAGTCAGTGAGCAGAACTAGATAGGCCAAGGTTCTCCAGCAGCACAGAACCCGGGACAATGGTGCTGGCCTTAAGAAACCCCTCCAGGGTCAGAAAAGGCGGGGGGCGGGGCAGGGGCCACAGGAAGCAGGGCACTGAGAGGCAGAAGCACGGATGCCGCCCTTCTCACAGACGTTTTGAGGTTTTAAACGAGATCCTGAGTGGGGGGCACTCAGCACCTGGTCTGGCACGAGGACATACACAAGAAATAACAGCAGCACCGCGTCTCTGTCCCCAACAAGCCTGAGGCAGCCACCGCGGCAGCCACGCCAGGGCTGAGCAGGGGCTGAGGGGGCAGGAGACAGCATCGTCTACGGCGACCAGCAGAGTGCACACCTAATGTTCAGAAAATGTAAATTCTGCATCTGGGGGGCTCGCTGCTGTCTCCCCACCTTCAATAACTTACAGCTTCAGGGAGGGTGACAGTGTAAGTGGCCGGCCCAAAGTTACAAGCCAATAGGCTCTGTGACCCTGGCCAGAGTTGCTGCTCCTCAGCTGACAATTACAAAGGGGGAAAAGAAACACAGGCTGTCCAAACATCTGGTTCTGGCAAACATCTGGTCTAGTTTTCCCCAGTAGGTCCTAATCACATGTCCCAGATAGGAATAATAAACAAATCAGAAGAGGAACGTTTACCTTTCCATTCATTTCTAAGGAAGAATTAAAATAACCTCTCAGCTGATGAAGTCAGAATAGTTAACAAGGACTTTGAATGCCAGAGGTTAAAACGCCTTCCTCTGACTTGGGCAAAACCCCTCAGCGTTGACTTTGGAGCCGGAGCCCCCGCTCTGTGCTCAGCTTTCCCGCGTGAGTGGATGCGGTGCCCGTCCCTCTCACCGGAGAAACGGATACCACATGAGTAAAGCAGATAAATAAGGACGGTGGAAACCAACAGCGTAGACCCCGATCCGTGTTGGAGGCTGGACCCCTTCGATTTAATTCCCCCTATCTGCCTCCTCCAGCAGGAGTCTCCCGGTTTCTCATTGTAATTGTAGATCCGCGTTTCCTACCAGGCAAGGAAGGGGGCCTGGCAGGCAGACCGACCTGTCCCACATGTCTGGCTCATCTGCAAGGCAAGAGATAAGCCCATCTCCTTTCCACAGGAGTCGGCAGAAACAAAGGCAGCAGGAAATCCAGGCCCTGCAGAGAGCGGGGCCTGGCCTGAGAAGGGGATTTAAACACGGATGAATGGAGCGGGGATGGGTGGGGGAGGCCGGGGAGCCCGGGAGCCTTGAGTCCAGGAAGGAATCGATTTCAAATACACTCGTGGAGGGCTGGGGAACCGACTCAGTTTACTAGGAGACTAAAAAAATCCATTTGTGCAAAGGAATTATTCTAAGCTTCTCTTTTTCTTTTTGGACTTGCCTGTCCAATAAAAAATAATGAAAGGAATAAAACTGACCTCACGAAACTTAGAGCTGCGAAGGCAATTTTATTCACCCAGGAATGAAGACCAGAGAAGAAAAGAGTCATTACTTTGAACCCTAAAATGCTGTTTCTTCCGTTCTAACAGCCACGCGGCACTTCTGCAACCGCCTTGCAGGAGCTCCACCGGCGTGTGCGTGCAGGCTCGGCGTGTGCGTGCAGGCTCAGCGCAGCCCCTCGCCAAAGGGGAGGAAAGCGCCCAGTGCTGTCTTCAGATGTGGCCTCCAATGAACAGGCTACCGGTGCCCACATGATGTGAGTTACACCGTGCGGCCCCATCTGCCCCTGAGTCTCTGCCCCTCCCGAGTGCCGATCTGGAGTTCAGAAAATCTGTCTGTCGTGATTTCCAAGTCTAGCTGTGCATTGAATCACTTAGGAAACATTTAAAACTACAGGTGCTTGGGTGTCGCTCCAGGCCCACAGGGTCAGTTTCGGGCAGGACAGGGAAATCTGCAATTACCCGACTTATGGGGGAACCTGACGCCAGGGGTCTGCCCCCCGGCCCCTTAGCGGCGCCCTGCTGGGTGCCGAGCCACCGCCCTATGCACCTCTCCTGCACCGCCTGAAGCTCACTTGCTAGCATCACCCCCTTTCTTGGGAAAGTGCACAGGGTTCGAACGGGGGAGGGGTAGGGAACGAGTTGGGCCGGCACGGGGCTCTGGAGGGCAGATGAAGGAGCCGGCCCTGTTCTAGAGGCTACAAGATGTTTGGTGCCAGGGCTCACCCATCTGGCCTGTCCAGACCCCATCTGCTGGCCCCGGCTGCCTTCTCTGGAGTAAACTCTTGGCCACTTGCTGTGTGGGACGGTCAGTCCCGTTGACCTGTCAGCCCTCGATCCCCCCCTCCTGCAATGGCCCTAGCTTGTGGCTACTTATGAGCTAAAGGGGATACTCAAGGGACACTTCCTCTTCTTTTTGTGGGTGGTGCCAGATAGCTGGTTGTCATTTAACATCTGTCTCTCCTTCCTCCATGAACATACGGTTTGTGTCTGGGTTCATGGCTGCCCAGGATACATGTCCCAGACGCTCTCACAACTGGCACATGATAACCTTCGGGCCAAGGGGAGATGGCGGAGCATACTGTGGCCACTTCAGGAAGTCCCTGAGGAGCTGCTGGTGCAGGCTTGTTCTTGGTCTTCATTTCTGTGTCCTTTCCTCTGTCCGCTTAAGAAGAAGGCACACTAAAAGCGGTGGAGCAGAGCTGCCTTTGTTTACGTGGGACAGGGAGACGTGTTACATGTGTGCCACAGGTCTTCAGGACCCACTGCCAAACCTAACACCAGTGGACGCACTGAGGTGGCCAGACTGACTGTGTATGCAAAGCTTCCTGCAGCCTCTCTCATAACGTCCGAGGGGACAAACCACGGGGTTGGGAAGCACAAGGCCACAGCCCCCGGATTCGCTTTCCGAACACCTCCCTCGCTTTCTGTGAGGTTGGGCAAAATAGCTGTTGTTTCCTGGGAAGTTTGGGTGCAGAGTTTTGCATCCCTCCGGCATAGCACAAAGCCACTGAGAATGAACCACTAAACGTGTCTTCAATGTGCTACCACGGAAAATGGTTCCACAAACATTCCTCGGGCCTTCCCGTCAGATGTGATGAGAGTTACTTAACCTTCTGACCTTCGCAGCTGTCCTTCTACTTCCTGCCAACGTCTGTCAGCAGCGACTGGAACCCACGCTGGGCCCCCCCATGGAAGCTCCCCCAAGCTTCACTGTGTCCTCCTTTTCACTGGTAAACTCCTGGACCATCAGGCACCCATGCTGGGCTTTGCTTTGTGTGTGCTCATGGCTGCCAGACCACCCGTCTCAGCCTTGGCTCAAAAGGGGTTGGGGTCTCAGGTGAATGAGCGTCCTCGTTTTGGGTGGCTTTAGAATGTGGAGCCTCTGAGGACCATCCCGAAGTGCACCCTCACGAAGTGCCCCTGCAAAACAGGAGCCGCCAGAAGGACTTTCCGAGCCACGGCTGACCTTGGGGGCCCTTCCCCTTAGCAAACACCTCCACCTGACTGTCACTCTGTGTCCTTGGTCAGGTGCCACGTGTTCTCCAGGACACTTACCCCAAACTGGTGAGTTTTCTGAGTGAAATATACACTGGGCAGCTAGGGGTACCGAGCAAGTAAAAAAAAAGTGTATGAGTAGTCTTTACAAGAGAAAAAGTAATGGCGGTAATTCTAAAGTGGAAACTCGCAGAGCATCTACGCCGACACTTGCAGCATGCAAACGTACCAGGTCATACTTCCAGGATGTTGCAATTGCTCATGACCAGCGCAACCTGTGTGGGGTTGGAACTGAGGAAACAGACCTCGGCAAGAAAACAAACTGCCCGTTGGAACACGGCTCTGGGGGGGACCGCAGGCTAAACCGCAGCCCTCGAGGGTTCCACAGAACGGGGGGTGCCCGGACCTAGCTGGGCCTCAGGTGCAGCATCGAGCTCTCTGCCAAGCTTTCTGGAGCCTCCTGAGCCCACCCGACCCTGGGGCGCAGACGGGCGTCTGGGCCCCGCGCAGTACCTTGACGTAGTACCGGACGAGGAGCCGGCGCAGGTCGTACACCTGCAGCATGGCGGCCGCGTTGTTGTCGACGATGCTGTAGCCCTCCAGGATGTACTGCGTCCGTGTGATCTCCCAGGTCAGCCAGCGGAGGCTGAAGGCCGCGTTGCAGGACAGCAGGTGGGGCAGGTGGCCCGGCCGGCAGCAGCAGCAGCCCCTGTCGTCCTCGTCGCCCTCCGCGATGGCTTCCACCTCCCTCTGCTGGCAGTAGGTTCCTGGCGGAGCACAAGCGCGGCGGCAGTTACAGCGCGAAGCCAGAGGGAGACCTGTGTTTGCAAGGGGCTCCCTTACAGGAGTGGGGGCAGGCGTGGGGGGGGGATGCCGAAGAGGCTCCGGGCCAGGGGTTTGTTCAGTTCTCAGTGCAGACAGAACCCCCCAGTGAGCCACGGTTCCGTGATCGTGAACCCTTTTATTCACTCACGCCCTTCCAATTCTCTTCTCCTCCCCGTTTTTCTGCTTTTTTTCACACCCAGACGTCTCTTGTGTGCAGGAGATTGCCGTCGTTAGCGATGACAGTCTGGACTCTCTGTCCTCCTTTAGAAACAGTTACATTCTGCTAAGCAGTTAATTTCTTGGCCCATCAGCTTGTCAGCCTGATCCTTTTGAAACTAGTCTTTTTAGTTTCTGTTATGGCTGACACACGATACCGTATTCATCCGGCGGGGGCACAACACGGTGATCAGACGTGGATACAACGTACCCAGTGCCTCCCCCGACGAGCCCAGTGCCCGCCGGACACCACACATCGTTATTACGTCATCGATGGTCCGCCCTTTGCTGTGCTCCACGTCCCTGTGGCTGTTCCATAACTGGCGGTTTGTACTTCCTAATCCTTCCCACTTTTCTTGCCCAACACCCCGACCCCCCTCCCATTTTGCAGCTTGGTTGGCTGGGAGTGTCTGGAGCAGCCCTACTTTAGGGTGACGACATCCCTCCTGCCAAAGCTGGGTCTTTCTGGGGTCCCAGTTGAATTCCTGGGATGATCGACAAGGTGTCCCCACTCTCAGCACCGGCCGGCCTCCATCCTCTCTGTCTGCTCACAGCTCCCCTGGCCTTGGCCGCACAAGAGCAGGCTCATATTCCTCCAGTCACCACAGGGGACCCCTGCACTGATCTCTGAGCTCCTGCTCTGAGAAATTCACTCCTGTCTGGTAGGTGCTCTGGCCCACTGAGGCACCTGAGCACCGGCGCTCTCCTCTTCCTCCCCAGGGCAGCCAGGCGCCCTGCTTGCGCTCTGCCTCCCCCTACTGCAGATGAGAAAGCGCCTCCCGGGAGAAAAGGGGCAACGAGGCAGCTCGCTGTGCGTGTTTTCCTCTGCTCACTGAGCAGAGCCTCGCACTCTCTGTTGCCCCGTGTCTGAGAACAGTTGATTACTCTATTTTCCCAGCTTGGGAACTGTTTTGTGGCAGGAAGGATTACTGGTTATTCGGTCATGGCCAACAGAGTAAGTCTCTGAATCCTTCCACATGTCCTTGGAGACAATTCAAACATGAAACCTGACTCTACACTCATTTCCACAGGACCCCCTTTTCCTGGGACCCCATGTTGTTCGTCAAGGCGTCCGGCACTGACAAAGCGGGTGGTGGAATGGCTGAATGAATGACCGAACCATCAAAAGAAAGGATTCTTCTGCGGGTCACTGTGCTCAAGGCAACAGGCTCCCTACTGAGAAAACGCTTAGCAAAGGCAACTTACCCTACCGCATTCCATGTGGAGGCAGATGAAGAAAGGCAACGTTTAAACTAAGCCCCCCGTGGAACCCATGAGCGAGATGTTCTTACCAGGTCAGAAGTGGGAAACCACAACCTTCAAATAACAATGCACACACAGAACTGCTAGGATAATGGCCTACAAAATAAGAGTCCAGATCAGGGAAGGGAAAGCAAGCAGGTCGCGCAACCCAGAGAAGCAGTGAGGGGCTGATCCCAGGTCTCACGATTCCACTTGTCTTTCTCCAAGACCTCAGGGCTTTGGGTCTTCGCGGAAAGCACTCTTTCTTCAACATTGCAAGGGTCTCGGCTCCTTCTGCAATACGGAACCGTCACTCCCTCTGGTACAGTTGTATAGGAACACACGGGTGAGTGGGAGCAGCGAGGAACTCTGACTGAGTGCAATGAGCACCCAGAATGACCAGTGACTGCCGTGTCCTCACTGACCTGCCCACGGGGACCGAGCCTGCAGGGGTGGGAGCCATCTTAGGACCCCCAGGTGGCACCAACGGCACCACTTTGCAGCAAGTCAATAGTGCAATTTAAGAAGAAATTCCCTTTCCATGGAAGGGAGAAGCACAAAGGGGCATCTTCGCCCCAGGTCACCTGGCAGCACTGGTGCAACATTAAATGACGCGCCCGGGGCGTCTGAGCCGCTTCCAGTTCCCTCGCTCCCTCACCTCCCCATCCAGCCGTGGCGTGGGTCTCGTCGGCTGCACGCCATGGCTGTTGTGGTTTCCCTTACATCGGACACATTGGAAGAAGTGCGCGTGTGTCCACGGGTGCTCTGGATGACGCGGTGTTTGGGTGGCTGCCATCCAGTGAAATGAGCTGACGCGGCACACCGGGAGGCCCGTGGGCTTGCGTGGAGGGTGGGGGAAATGGCTGGGCGTGAAGGGCCACTCTGCCTGATGGAGACGTCATAGCCACCAAAGGTTTTTAATAATCACCAGGTCAGGCAGGTCTGCACACCTTCTCTCGGGAACAAAAGATCCATACATTGTAGAAAGGTATAAAAATAATGAAACCCCATTATTTCTGCATATGCACTAATTTTGCTGTGCGAATGCAAATTAAGGCCCAGATGCTCCTCAGACGGGCTCACAGGACCGAGGACGCATGCACCCCACAGGAACACTGAAGGTCAGTCCCCCCGCACCTTGACCTTCCGCACCACCTCTTGAGAGAAATGAGGACAGGCTGGCTGGCTGGCTCTGCCCGGTGTTCTCCCTGAAACAGCATTGTTCAGGATGCTATGTTTTCATGGTCTAGGTCAGTGGGGCATAGAAGGCATTCGATAAATATCTTTAGAATAAATTTTGAGAGAATCTTGGAGTCTTTCAGTTCTGATAGAGCAGAATGGCTAATTAAAGCTGTGCATATTTAGTGTTTGAGCTGAAAATGTATTTATCAGATCTCAGATGTCCTGCCACATAGGATATGTATCAATTTCCTGAGTGTGGCTGAAATGGGGGTAGCCGTCACTGCCACGGCTGGATGGCAGCTCTCTCCTGACCTCCTGATCTTTTCCTCATCTTGCTTCCTGTTTCCAAAGGAACAAGCATGGTGTCCCACCCCTTAAATGCTGTTTGCCGTATCTACCAGAGACAAGCTGGGCCTGGCGTATTTATTCACACTTAATTCCTAAAAGGAATGAAGTCATTCTATAAAGACGCACACTGTAGGAAAGGAAATGATAAAATTTAAGTGAAAATGGGGATAAGAAAAATACGAGGAAGCCAGAATAATGTTAAGATGTTGCCAGTGGAAGTGGGGTTCTCATGGGGTCGCAGGAAAGCATCCCAGGAGACCCACGGATGGGAGATAGGAGCATGCATGGTAGGGTTTGTGTGCCTGAGGCAAAATCAAATGGGTGCCATTGGGTTTCCACCGTCTCATTTCCACCCATCCCGTTGTGGGAAAAGTCCAACCTTGCCTTCATCAGGCCCCAAAATAGGGCCAAAGTCCAGAGACTGGATGCCACGCCGAGGCTAGTCCAGTCCAGCCTTCCTCCCACCTGGTTAGCTTAGTCTGCGTTCCCAGCTGCGCTTCGGCTGGCGCTGTGTCCTGGGCTCGTCGCCTTTTTATAGCTTGCAGGAATGAAGAATTGAACGTACAAACTGCAGGAATTCAGAAAATACGCTGGCACGGGTTTCCACATTATTACTTATTATTTATCAAGGAACACGTAGGACCGCCCACACGGGTGGCCACAGGCCCGGCACAGTGGATAGTGGCCTGATCACACGAATTCACCATCTACTCACATAAACACCCGAAACAAGCCGTTTCCATCGCTGCTTTGTTTTACATAAAAGGACAAGGTGATCGATATCAGTTGTGTTCTCTTGTCTGAACAAATAGATGAGCAAAAGCTGGAACTCTGATCACACGGGCATGTAGAAAACATACACACGTGCAGTGTCGCTCAGTGCAAGGAAAACACTGAGCAATGAATACATTAACAGAGGGAACTGTCGTTACTCAAATAATGGAAAAGGTAAGTGTCCACGCAACACACCATGCATTCCTGATACCATTTTTCTTGAGTTTTCCCAAAACCCACTTTGTCAAATGTTTCTTACATTTCCTAGGGCGTCCCCTGAGCAGAGTTCTTAAAAACACACCTCGCTGTGGTGAAAAGGTGGCCGTCCTCTGCTAGTGAGATGATGACAGCAGCCTGCACACACACACACACACACACACACACACACACACAACTAAGTTTCATGTCAGCGGCTTCACACTTCTCATGTCTGTGACTAGCTTCATGCGTGTGAGCCCGCTCCACACATGTGATCTGGCTCCACATCTGTGACCCATCCTCAGACGACAGGGTCCACCTCATTGCCCGTGGAGAACCTTGCTTTACTGCTGTGGGTCAAGCCATGGGCCACAGAAGCTGGGCTCCCTGCAGCCTAACGTCCAGGCTGCTCTGTCAATCACATCTCTGACCCCGCCTTCACCACCGGAGCCCCGCCCCCACCCAGGCTGCAGACTCCTGAAATCCTCTCACTGTTCCCCCTCACTGCTGTCACAGGCTCCTCTCACCCCTGGGTGGGCACTGGATGGATGATGTCCTCTTGCTTCTCCGTGTCCTCACTCCACCCGCATGGCCCTCTCGTGGCGGCCCTTCCGTGAGGCTTGTGCTCTGGCTCACCCCCTCTCTCTAACACGCCTCCTTCTGCCACTCTCGGGATTCCAGTGGCCGCAGACGCTCCGTCCAACATCGGCCCCACCTCCAACCCTCCGACACCTCACCTTCCGGGGCCCCAACCCTGGACGCTCATCGCCAAAGCTGCTTCCCCTCTGCACGTGCCAGTGTGAGAACAGTGCTTCCCAGCCACCACCATCTATCCTCCCAGCTCCTGTCCTCGGACACTTCACCTCCAACAAGACTGTCCCCTTCCCGGATCAGGAAGTCCTCTCCCCGGGCCCTGTTTCCACCTCTCTCACACCCTCACTCCCCTCCTTTCTCAGCTTCCATTCTGCGGCCGGGCATTAGCATTGTGATCGTCACCCCCTTGCACGGGCTGCCAGGTCCCCTGTCCTTGTCTTCACAATGCCCATTTAGCTAGAGCCCAGCCCTGGTTGACTCCAACGCTGCCCCTTCTTCCCTGCACCCGTGGAGCGGAGCGTGGCTCAGAGAAACACAGGAGCCGTAGTTACAGGCCTTCCTTTAAAGTCATGGTCACTACTCTCGAGTGAGCACTTCACGCCATCCAACTGTATTTCCCACTCCATTCATTCTCCCATCCTCACACCTTGTCGCTGATACCCGCCTGTCACCTGCATCCGTGCCACTGTTCCCCCCCCACCTCCTGTTACTGTGCTGGAGTTGCCAGGGATTCCATCCTCCCTGCCCTTCAGATTCCGCCACTCGCCAGCATATAAGCCCCCCGCTTCTGACGCCCAGTCCCGGCACCAGCCGGCAGACTAATGCTTAGCTGTGTCGACCCTCTTCTCTGTTGTCACCGTACCAGCAGCTGCTTAACATGCCCCCTTGACAGCAGCCATGGTCCCACACTCTGGGACATCCACCAACAGCACCTGCTCCTGGGAGGGAATCATCCTCAAACTCCAGCAAGGAGTCCTACTTCCCTCAAGTGCATCATAGGATGAAGGCGCTTTATGTCTCCTGAACTGATGAACTATGAGAGCTGGGAAGGAGTTCAGACACCACATCCGGGCTCTGATAAGAAACGGAGGTTCGGAGAGGCCATGTCCATCTCTGAGGCTCTATCGAATATCCTGACACAGAGCGCGTATGGGGCGCAACTAAGAAAATGATACGAGCTTTGGAAAGGCTGTGCAAGTGACTGAAGGCTTTACACTCCCGTTTCTTAGTGTTTCATAAGCCGGACAAATGTCACAGCACCGACTGCAAACGGACACCGGAAAGGAGGAAGGAAAGCGGTCAACGGTCAGGCGGGGAGAGAAGTTCTGCTGTGAGTCTGGGGTTTGCCTGGCGCGACCACTACCTGGCTGGGAGCCTCAGCAGAGCACCCACCTCCACGGACCTTGCTTTTCCCTTCAGGTAAATGCTAGCAAGTGATGGGATTGTGGCCACTCTGAGGGTCAATGTCACCTCTGCAGGAGAACACCCTCTCCTTAGTTCGGAGTACACACACATCTCATGAAAGACTCCCTTTAGTGCCTTTTCCATTTTGCTCCTACTCTCGATTCTTTGCCTCTTCAGACAGTACTTTGGAGTTGCCTGGCTCCCCTTGCTGGCAGCACTGTGACTCCTTGTTCATTTTTCTCCTGTTCTACCAAAAGAAACGGGCCAGCCCATCATTCTAGGTCACCTGGATGACAAAGGAGAACAGAAATGGATGGAACAGGTCATCAACGCTCGTTTTTCTATTTTCTAGATCCACCTACTCAAATGATGGTTAAATGGAAATTAAAACCCAACAGAGTCTACCCTGGCTCAGCTGGCTGGAGCAGCGTCCTGTGCACCAGAAGGTTGTGGGTTCAATTCCCAGTCGGGGCACATACCTAGATTTCAGGTTTGATCCCCCATAGAGGGGCATATGGGAAGCAACTGATCAATGTTTCTCTCTCTGTCTTTTTCTCTCCTTTCCTCTCTCTCTAAAATTAATAAAAAACATCTGTTTGGGTGAGGATTAAAAAAAATCCAAGAGATTCCATTTCTTTTGAAAAGCCTTGAACTTGGTGCCCCTCACGCTGTTGGCCTTGTAAATGCATTACCGACTTAGACCTGCTACCTTGACTTAGATGTAAAACTGATGGGTATTACTCTGTCAGCCCTTGAGTGGTTTCCTCAACGACTCCCTGGTTAGGAAAAGTAAGCAACCCCTGGAAACCTGAGAGCAGTGGGCCCAACGGTCCTTCTGCCTCGCATTAACTAGAAAAGAACTGTTTCTACTCTCGGGTGCGTGGGCCGAAAGGAGTAGAATAGAAAACGTGTCTTCCTTATCTGTACTCCTGCTTTGAAATTGTAGCAGTCACTCACTATACGACCAGCCAATGGGCTTTGATCACTCAAATCAAGATCATTCTTTGGGCTCCCTGGGGTCTAAGCAGAGAACTCCTGGACCCCCCTCCTCACACAGCCACTGCCTCTCTGCCCGACCATGTGGGGATCAGTTCTGAGCCTCTCTCTGTATTGGATCCGATGGAGCTCCTGGGCTCTGGGGTCTGGTTCCGCGAAAGGGGCTGTAAGCTGCGGACAACTTCTGATAGAAACTGCATCTCAGTTCAACTAGCCTACCTTTGACAGCTCTTCCTTGGAATTAGAAAAACAAAAACATGGAAAAATCTCAAAATAGGTGATTTTGCTGCCTTACTGGATGGGAGACCATCCCGGACCTGTGGCATTCTCTGGCATCTGTGTGGAATTCTGGGGGCGCTCCTTCTCAGACTGCCGAATGGAGCCTGGCCACTGCTCTCAGCACCACGGCCTTTCCGAAACACACCCCCTAAACCCGGACGCTGCGGTCTGCAAGGATGCCAGGGATATACACCGAAATCACGGAGCCCACCGCCCTTGGGAAAGAATAAGCTTTTCTAACAAATTCATTTAGGAATGTTATTTAAAACAGTGGATGCCCACAAAACTATGCTTAGAAGTCCTCATGCTAACAGCCAAAAGGCTTGGTCCTCCATCAGTGATGGTGTTAAAGATGTGAAAAGATGGCCATTTGTTCTTGGCTGAAAGATGTCCTCTTGTCACTGTGACATTCTGGCGGCTGTGACCTGGCTCCTACTCACCTTTCCAGCATTGTCTGTGACCCCTTCCTCCCACACCACGTGGAACCCACGACTGGCAACCTCGTGCCTCTTGGTTATTATACCAGCTGTTCCCTCCTCTCCCTCCAACTGCGGCCTCGCCGCTGCCAGGCCGCCCTGTCTGATCCCAGCACCCTCCCTGCTCCCTGTGGCGCCCGTGCACAGTGTGGCCCCGACACGCATCTCTAACAGCTCATTACGCCGTCTCCTCGGCGAGGCTCCAGGCTCCTTAAGTGGGGCCTTCACTTCTCTATTCAAAGTGCCCAGCCCTGGGCTTGACACATAATGAGCTGAATGAATGTCTCCTGAGGGGAATATAAGACACATCTGTCCAATTAGCTACATGAGATGTTCACTTGGATGAATCAAGGGCATTTGAAGTGAAAGTGCCCAAAATGGAGCTCTTGATTATACCCCCAAATGCAAAACTCTCAGTTTGAGGAAATGTGCCTCCGCCCACTCAGGCCCCCACCTGGAAACTGCTAGCTGAGCCTCACTCCCCCACCCCGACCCCAGCATCCTGGCCTGCTCGCCCGCCTCCCACCTCCCAGCTCTTCTGTCTCCACCACCCCTCTGTTGGCCTGACTATAGAACTTCTTAAACGGTCTCCCATTTCTGCTTTAGTCCCCTTCGAGAACGTTCTCCACGCAGGTACCAAAACAATCTCAACGTGCAAACCAGATCAGTCATTCTGCTCTCCAGAACCCCGCCGCCGTGGCTGCCCACTATGCAGAGAATAGCACGCAGCCCCCTTACCCTGCCTATGAGGCCTGGGACTCCGCCTCCCGCCTGTCTTGTGTTCTAGTCACACGGGCCCCAGGTGCGAGGCCACTCCAGGGCTCCCGACCTGTCCGTTCGGCACTGCGGGCTCCTGGCCTCTGTCCTGTCCTTGCCGGATGCTGTCCCCAGCCAGTGCATTGAATGGAGCAGCAGCTCACACTCCCTCCACCCTCTGCAGACATCTGGGTCATGGGATCTTATCTCCTTCCTCCACAGCACTTCCCACCCCGTCGCTAGTTTGCCCGTGCTTACTAGTTTTATTGCATGCCTCCCTCTGAAGGTCACCACCATCGGGGTGAGACTCCTCCAGGTCACGTGCCCATTGCATGTCCAGCACTGCCCAGCACAGAGCGGGTGCTGGGAAAACACGCAATGAATGAAGGACTCATCAAAGGGCATGTGAGAGGGGCGTGAGCGCAGCTGTGATGAGAATCCCCGTGGGCTCCAGCGCTCGACTCCATGGAAACACTGGGGCCAGACTTTTCAAGATTCCGGCGGACGCAGCAACCACAAAGCAAGTGTTCGTGCAGGACCTTCTTATGCACCATCTCATTTAAATCACACAACAACGTCATGAGGCGGCCAGTCTTATTATCATCATCACTTCACAGATGCAAGAAACGCTCAGAATGCTGAATGACTTGCCCACACCGACCACAACACCTGCGACCCCCAGAACCAGGCTCTGTTTCAGGTCTGGCTGACTCCACACACAGCCCACGCGTGTCCCACGTGCTCCCATTGCTTCGAGGGTTTCCCAGAAGAATTAAACCAAAATTCTGACTTGTACTCCACAGGTGTACACCAGACCACACATTTCACTGAATTATCCCCTCAGGGGACCATTTATATCAAAATACAGGATGAAGGCGGGTGGGGGACACTCCCTGATTCTCATTCTACTAGACAGGCATGATGTCCTTCCTCTCCAGTGGTGACTTCTTATTAAAACTTTACGTGATAGTTAACTCAAGCGACTGGCTTCCCACAGCTTCTGTGATAAGGAGATTCTTACCTCGGAATTCCAGCCCTCGCAGCTGAAAGGTGACAAGACCATTTCCAATTTCAATCAGGTGAACAAAAGCATTGAGGTAATCAGAAGCCAAGATGAAGCAGTCGCCGGAGCTGTAGTTCCCCCATCGGCCCAGCACTAAGTCTCCACAGAGGGACTCCTGCAGCGACCTCGTCAAGTGCTCATAAAAGATGGAATTGAGGTTGTTGTCGTCATTCGCTGCAGACAGAACGAGAAGGACTCAGACCTAGGAGACAGAGCTCACGTTTGATCAGGGCTAGGTCGGACTTTTCAGGTCCTTGGCCCACTTTAGTGGATTTTGTGAGACCCTCCTACTTATTTTCTTTATGCATTTCCTAGGTGATGCCACCTACACAGATGGACTGGGTCAGAGTCTAAATGCAGAACACTCACAGATTCTGTCTCCAGCTGACACCGCGTGTCTGACCTGTTTACACACTTGTCTACTTATCTTCTCCCGTGCGTCCCTAATGCTCCTCCCCTTCCACATGTCCACGTGGGGGCCCCTGCTGCTCCCCATCTCGGTGAACGGCACCAACACATAGTCAGCTATAACCCAGGGCCTTCGTTCCCACTCCTTCACACCCAGGCCTCTCTAGTTTACTTTCTTTGCATCTTTCTACCCTTCTCCATTTCCATGACCTCTGCCTTATTCCAAGCTACATCGCGTCTCAAGTGGACAGGCACAATAGTCAGGTGGAGGACCTGTGAATCTTCACAGGGACCTTATCTAATCAATTCTCTACGCAAGAGGCAGGATCAGCTTTTCAAACGTAACAGGTGGGGGTGCTACCCAGGCCTTCCCAGCCCCATGACTTATAGCCCTTAGTGGTTTCTCACTGCTCCTAATGTAGAGACGAGATTTCTTCCCATCACCTGTAATAGGGTTCCATGTAATTCATCATTCACGGGAATAATCTAGAATGGTCCCGAGCAAACCCGGGATACATGGCCACACAAGAGGCACCGGGCCATCGGCCCACCCTCCAGCCCCATCCTCACTGCACACGAACACCCTCCTGACCCTCGGTGCTCAGCAGCATGGAGCTTCTTTCACATGAGTGACTCACATGCCCATCGTCCCTGAGCCTCAGGAACCACTGCTCTTCCTGCCTGGCTTGCTCCTCCTTTCCTCTCTGCTGCTAACGCTACTAGTTACTCTAAACCACAGCTCATCACCACGTCAGGGAGCCTTCTGGCCACTCAGCCAGGCCAAATCCCTATCACGACTCTCAGCCCCGCAATCTTCTGCTTTGGGGCACTCGTCACAGGTGGAATCTGGTGCTTGGTTTTTGTGTGTATATGGTTGATGGTTCTTTGATTAACAGCCGATTTCTCCAATGTACCATAAAGTGAAGACAGACAAATCTATGTCTAGTTTGCCTATTACTATAATGTATCCTAATATGACAGGTACCTAACATGCAGTAGGGACTAATGAAATATCTGTTGAATAGTAGATAACATCACAGATTGTATAGTTTCCTTAAGAGAAATTTTGTTTCTAAGAACACACCTATCAAGTAACTCCAGGATTTTTCTCTTTGTAATCAAACTCATTAAGGTATAATTTATAGACAGTAAATAGCTCCATCTATCTGCTACCCTATAGATAATTATTGTTAGTATTATATATCACATACAAACATGTATTCTATATTATAAATATAGATACAAATTATATACAGGTGCCATTTATTGTTTTAAAATTATATATGTAGCTATCACTGAGATTTACTGAGAAACAATTTATGCAGAGTAAAATTCACCCTTTTTAGTGTATAAGCCTGTGAGTTTTAAAAAGTGCATGTAGTAACGTAAGCACCCCCTAGCAAGTGCATTTGTGAGTCCCCCAGATTGCTGAAGAAGCAGTGGTTTGCTGCGTCTCACGCTGAGCGCTGGTCCTTGGCAGGCGTTACAGAGGGTTTATCCACTCATCGGTTTAAGCACATCTGGGTTGTTCCCAGTTTGGGTGATTATGAGTAAATCCACTAAAAATGTTCATGACCACAACTCTGTGTGAACATTGTTTTCCTTTCTCTTGAGTAAAGCCTCAGGAGCGGGACTACGGATCTCCAACATGGCTGTACCATTTCTGTCGCCCCCTCCGCAGTGACCGAGAGTTCAGGACATCTGGCTGCCATGCCTGTTTAATTTTAGCTATTGAATTGGGTGGGTGATGACACCTAGGGAGGACTGAAGGACAGATACAGCAAAGAAGATGAAATGATAGAATGCCCTGCTTTGCCATGGCGGTCCAGGGTATAGGTGTTTGGGGGTGTGGAGTCTGGGGTTCATGGTGTGCTTCCTTCATCTCCCTGCTGGGCCCAGACACATTTTGCTCCCTCCCTTGTATGTCTCCTGATGAAGGGTTGTGACTATTTTGAGAAGACAATAAACTGGAAGTCCCCCTGGTTTGGGTCCTGTGGGTGAAGGAAGTGCTGGGAGGGGCTGGGAGAAAAGTTTGCATTCAGGTCTTTTGTTTTAGGAGAATCTTTTCTTTGGGGAGTAAATTCTGGGAGGTCAGAGAAGTGTAATGTGCCTCGGAAGAGAAGGCTCCAGGCTCCGGTGTAGCCACCTGTTGGAGCGGGACAGAGATTCAGGGACACCCGAGATGGACTGCGGATACGAATGGAGCTCTCCTGCTCGACTCGGGGATTGATACACGACGAAGGGTTCGAAAGGCGAGGACCGGCCTCAGGTGCTCCTTCGAAAAGCGCACGGATCCGCCTCCAGAAGATTCTCAGGCAATATTATCAAACTACGAATATCGTTGCTAGGCATTCATGACAATCAAACGCTGAATTGAAATTAGTATATTTATAACCTAATTATGATTAATGGAAAGAAATAAACTGTTCTATGGGCTGAGGCAAGTCATGTAGTCTAATGAAGAATCAGTATGCTTCATTTTCTATGCAGATGAAGCCTGCCTGACCTCCGTTCTATTCGTTTTCTATGATAATGAAGCACGCATTCTGAGACACTAATTAGAGATTACTTTCAGTCTCTGGCAGTTTTAAAGAAAGGGCCTGGATGAGAAAATTAACTTTTGCTTAATTGTTTAAACTGTTTGATGTTTAAATAAAACAAAACAATTTAATCCACCAAAAGTGGAGATCTTCTCAGAACACACTGACCGCACATCTGCATAATTGGATTAAAACAAGACAAAATTATGAATAATTAAAGGCCCCGTGCACTTCTGCCACTGTCCACGTGTCCAATACCGATGCCCCTGCAGTGGCGACAAGTCCCGGAGCCACGCTTGAGAGATACTTGTAGCGACCCCATGTTCTACACAAAGTTCAACAAAAAAATAAATCTGGGCCCGGCCAGTGTAGCTCAGTGGATTGAGCGCAGGCTGGGAACCAAAGGGTCCCGGTTCGATTCCCAGTCAGGGCACATGCCTGGGTTGCAGGCCAGGTCCCCATTGAGGGCCATGTGTGAGGCAACCATACATTGCTCTTTCTCCCTCTCTTCTCCTCTCTAAAAATAAATAAATAAAATCTTTAAAAAAAAATCTGTCTCTCCAGGTATTTTCCAATTTCAACTGATGACTTCAAGTTAATCATGTACATGCAATTCAGACACAGATAATGAGCACGATACGATTCTTCCTAAACAAGATTCCTGACACTGGGGAGAGTGGGGGGGATAAAAATAGCGGCGTTCAAACTTGCATTCTGATATGAGGGGAAAAAAGAGGCAGAATGATGAAAAAGTAGATAGATTATAGAAAGAAAAAAAGTGAAATAATTCTCTAGCAGGTAAATGCTTCCATCGCGTAACTGGATGAAATTTCCGAACACTTCTGGATCCTAGATCTTGGTCCGTGGAATGGCTTGCCTTCACAGACCAGCCAACGTCCTGCACTCCTGATGTTTCTCCAAAGAAATTTTGCTAAAAGACCAAGGTTTACAGTCTGTACTTGATGTCTAGCACACAAAAATAAACACATCTTCATTAATAGGCATTCCGCACCGAATCAATTCTTTTTGTGTGTTTGTGTGTGCATGCATATTTTTTGTTTTTATTTTTTAAATTTATTTTGGCTGTATTTTTTCCATTGCTGTTTAGCCCCCTTACACACTCTTCCTCCTCCACCCACCCCCTCCCATCCCTGCAATCATCGCCCTGTAGTCCACACCCATGAGTCCTTTTTCCTCTTTGCTTGATGCCTGAATCAATTCTACAGAACAGACGAATTCCTTCTAAACCATATTGGTAAGCTTGCCCAGTCCACTTACACACTCATCTTTACAGTAAGCGTATTCACCAAGACATACGTTGTCTCCACAGTAACTTAAAGGAGTACTTAATTCCTTTTTTGGATTTCTATGTAGCAAAATAAATAGTTTTAATAAAACAGAAGAAAGGTAAGTTCTTACCTGGATCCTTTTCAATTTGTACCACCAGTCTCGTGTTGGAATTATCCATGCGCTTTGTGCTAGAGGGGCCACAAAATGGTGAAAAGTCAGGGCTGGATCCCAAGTGAGAAGTGGGTTTACAGCATCGGCACGTGAGTGGGACAGGCAGGGGACATGCAGCTCACATACAGCACAGGAGGACGGCGGCTGCAACGTGACAGCGCTGCAGAGAGAGGGGTCTCGTGGTACAGAAGAGAGGGACACACACAGGGATGCGTGCACAGAAGAGACGCATTCACAGGATGAGGGGGAACGGCCGTGTGTCTCATCAATTTGGGGCACCAGGTCCAAAAACGACAAGCAAGCACTGGGACTGCCGGTGGCCTGTCCCTCACCGTCAGAATGGGACAGCGGGGCACACACAGGCACTTTCTTTTCCAACCGATTCCGGAAAATCATGGTGGGTGGGCCACATCTCCACCACTGGCTTTCAGGAGTTGGGGGGATTCTTACAGGCCTTTCTTAGGTTGAACCACAAAAATAAAAACGGCTCTCACCAACTTAGAAGAGGGACTGCAGGTAGCCATGGTAACAAGTGGCCACCAGAACCAGGTTTGAACCTCTTCAGCAGTGACAACTCACCCCAGTTCACAGCTTTTGTAAGCTGGTCCATCCATGGTGGCCCCTTGCTTCTCAGAGCCATTGGGTAAGGGGCGACAGTCAACAACGGTCTCCCCAAGTCACTGCCTGTGCCGATGGGGTCACCCCACTGGTGTCTCTAACACTTCACCAGCCCATGAATTTCACCTGTCCCCCAACCCCTTATAAGTACCACAGTCTGCTCTGCTCAGACAGCCTGTGCCTGAACTCAGTCTTCTGAGTTCAGATGAGTGTCGGCTTGCCATCCTCTGAAGGATGACATGTGAAATTGATGTCGACCACGTGAAGTTGAAGATATTCATCTAGTGATGACCTATACAAACGGCAATTTCATATGGCTAAACCTAAGCCATTAAGCAAGGGCTTCCACTAGAAATAGATCATTGAACAAGGGTTACATACAAGTTTGGACATAAGGAGGGTCCTGTAATAATTGTGAAAAACCTGATTTTTACACGCCCGTCCCCTGCCCTGCTGTCCCTCAGCCCTTTGCTTTCTCTGCTCCGACCTTGCTGGCCTTCTTTTTCCACGTGACCTACTCCTGGCACCCCTCCCTCCTCACATCCAGCCCAGCTGCCTGGTCCTCTATCCCCTCTCCAGCCCCGCCCTCCTTTCCTCCCTGGCTCCTCACCCATCAGCCCAGCTCACGGCTCACTCCCCGAGGGACGCCTTCCCTGGTGCCTGCTCCTGGGGAGACCACGTGCGCTTTCACACACCGCACCTCTTGTCATGGTTAACATCACTAACAATGATGACATGATTATATGTCTAATTATGCCTATTTATCATTATGCCTATTAGTTAATTACATCTAATTATTATTATATGTCTAATTATAATGCAGTAAGTAGCTCTTACTTGTGTAAGTAGTTCACATGTATTAACTCATTACACCCTCACAGCTACCTTTGGAAGTAGATGTTTCTCTCGGGGAAGGAATCGGAGATACAATGAGATTAAGTGAAGTGCCCAAGGTCACAGAGCTAATAAGTGGCAGGGCCAAGCTTTGAACCCAGGAAGGTGGACTCTGGAGCGTTCACTCTGCACCAGACCACACATTTTTTTGTGTTATTATTGGATTTTATCTGCCTCTGACACCAGACCCTAAGTAGCAGGAGGGCAAGCTCTTGGCTCACAGCTGGCACATAGTAGTCACTCAGTAAGTATTTGCTGAATGAATAAATGCATATTCAAAGGTCACGCTGCTCCTGAAGTTTTTCCTCTCACGATAGTTTCTAAGAAGAAAGGACAGTGGCTGTCATTAGGGTTACATTTAAACCTGGTCATTGATATAAGTATATGATTTAACAGAGGACAAACACTTCTTGGTAATGGTGCTTAAGGAAAAACCTCTGAACGCACAATCCTTTTGTGAATTTGTCTCTCAGAAATCAGAACAGATTATAAAGATCCCTAGATGGACCCTGGTCAGGTGGCTCCATTGGTCGGGACATCATCCTGTATACTAAAATGGTGTGGATTTGATCCCTTGTCGGGGCATGTGGTTAGGCTGAGACTTTGATCCCCAGGCGGGGCCCATACAGGAGGCAACCAATCCATGTTTGTCTCTTGCATGGATTTTCTCTCTCTGTCCCTTCTTCTCTCTCTAAAATCAATAAACGTACCCTCAGGTGATTAAAAAAAAAAAGATACCTAGGTGCAACTATAATTTGAATAAATGGAAAAGTTTGTCTTCTGGAAAAAAGTACTCTCTTTCCTTGTATATGCCGGGTATTTGAGAACCCTCTTGGACCCTGAGCTCTGCGGGGAAGGCTCCAACTGGGTTAGAAGCAAGGAGCATCCGTGACAACTTGGGGGCTGTCAACCCCAGCACACCATCCTGTTACCGCTTCACTTGTCCCTCGAAATCCCTGCAGATCAGCGTTGAAAATAAAAGAGCCCAGGATGGCAGAAAATAAAGCAAACAACAAAATTCTTTTTAATGAAGGCCAAAATCCCATGTCGACATCGTTAGTCCCTAAGTGGAATTTTAATTTCACCCTAAGACCTAGGACAAATGGAATTTTCAGCAGCGGAATAAACAATTTTTAAAGTGGGACTGAGCCAAAAGAAAGTCATTTACCAAACTCCTTAGGGAATTCAAACACCTTCTAAAATGATGTTAACGGGAAAGCTATCTTTCCGAAAGGCTGTAAAATGCAGAGTGCTACATTCTGATGAGCAATAGCTAAGCTGAGCTTCCTGCGCACCCGGGGCCTCCGGCTCTGCCCCACACTCTCTACGGTGACCTGTCAGCCATAGAGGATGAGCTGAGCCTTTCCCCAGTGCTTTCCTCCTGTAAATTTGGTGCTTACCACTCAAAGGTGCTAATTAGCTCAGTAATTGGATTTCTGCCTTAACTGTCCTATTGCATGAACGTCAATTCTGCTGCTCAAAGAGACGACGGGGGCTGGTATCTCAGTCCCGGATCTCAGGGGCAGTAGAGTGCGGGTCCGAGTCGGGTACGCGACCGCAGGTACCCTTCACACCAAATGCCTGGCATCTCTCCCGCATCCTTCCCGCATCCCGCCCTTAGGTTAGTGTGAATGCAGACAGCAAAGCTCCTTCCCTCCCTACAAACTTGGCATTCCCCCTCCTGATCTGTCTTTTCAAGGCAAACACCTTCTCTCTTACATGGTTTCGTCTGAGGAATGTACATAATTTAACAGCAAGTTATTTAATTATATAGCTTCAAATTCCATTTGTCAGTCCACACAGACTGTTGCTAGTGAAGTATTCCCATTTTTAAAACATTTTTTATTGATTTTTTTAGAGAGAGATAAAGAGAGGGAGAGAGAGAAACATCGATTTGTTGTTCCACTTATTTATGCATTCATTGGTTGATTCTGACTGGATATTGAACCCACAACCTTGGCATATTGGGACGATGCTCTAACCAACCGAGTGACCTGGCCAGGCAGAAGCGCTCCCACTTTTTGATGGGGACGTGTGACAGGCAGGAGTGAGAACTCTGATGGGTGCCTGCTCACGGCAACCCCAAGATGGAAGAGTTATGAACGGACTGTAGTTCTATCCCTAGGCCAGGACCATTTTAGTGAAATCTGGACAATGAGGAGACAGAGTTTAAGCAGAAAAATGCCGTCACCATTTATGTTGAATACACACACAAGGTTCATCGGGTTTGTTTTTCACCTTCGGTTTTTGCTGCCTCTGACAACCATATCGGTTCTCCCAAGACCAAGTGCTCTTCTGGCTGCTGAGTCACCGTGTCCTTCCAGACGACTTGGCATAAGGGAAATTTCCTGAGGGTTCGGTGGACCTCCAGCCTTGCGAGCATCTGGTTCCCTGGCGCCTTAGGGGGTAGCTGTTTGGAATCCCAAATTGAAGGTGGGGTGTCGTTGTCGATGCGGCCACCATTGATGGGCTTTGGCTTTTTCAGATCTGCCCTGAATTCAGCTCAGCTTGGCTGCTCCTTCTTCCAAGCCAGCAGATGCTCTTCGGGTGAAAATGGGTGTTTGCCTTCTCCTGAATTTTGGACTGAATTCCTCAGTACCTTAAAGGTTTTAAGAAAGTTGTTGGCTTTTTTCCTTGTTTTATCCATTTTTCTTTACTGCCGTCAGTAGGAAAAGTTGGTCCTGATGACCTCACATGCCACTACAAAAAATTTAACCAGGAGGAATTATGAAAATAGGGTATTTTAAAACAAGATTGTATTTATTTATTATTAGAGAAAGGGAGGGAGAGAGAGGGAGAGAAACATCAATGTGTGGTTGCCTCTCACACACCTGCTATTGGGGACCTGACTCGCAACCCAGGCACGTGCCCTGACTGGGAATCGAACTGGTGGCCCTTTGGTTTGCAGGCAGAGGGGATTCTTTTTAATTGCTTAAAATATAGGGCAGGGCAAAAGTAGGTTTACAGTTGTGAGTACACAAAGCAGATTTCATTGTTGTATTATTATTTAATAATTATTGTACTATTTTCCAGGTGAATAATTGTAAACTATTTTTGCCCCGTCCTATATATTCAGTGTGCCTCAACAGTCCACGGGCACTAGAAAAGGCACATTCCATTGTCTACGTGGACATTTACGCATGTGCGTGCACTCTGTGCTACATATCAGGTGTGCGCGCATTCTGTGCTAGGTATCAGGTGTGCACACATTCTGCAATACGTATCAGAGCTACATCAGTTATCTTACTTAGTCTTCTGTATCTTCCCGTAAGTTTTTGTCCTTGGTTGGTCATCAACTACGAAGAGTTACACTTCCTACCACTACTGGGCTTCTATTTCTTATCCAAGATCCTTTTATTGTTTCTGAGTTAATAGATAACGTTTATAGGTTGTATCATCATTGTGAATTTTGGCCTTTCCTGTTATAAATGTTCTTGATCCTAATGATTTGGACCCCAATTCATCTGTGTTAACATTAAACCACAACATCTGCTTTGTTTGCGTTTGCGTAACATTTTCACCCATTCTTTTATTTTCAGCTTTTCGGGGTCAATATGTTTTAGCTGGTCTTTGCATTTGGTGTCCAAACAGATGTCTTTGATCATACTCTGTCATCATAGTTTATTGACCTTATGGTTTTATTTCTTTTTATATGGCTTTTCATTCTAAACACACGGCCAATTTGATTGTCTAATTATCCGGAGCTCTGGAGGGTCTAAATCTGTTGGTTATGTTTGCAGAGCCTTGCGCATGAAGAATGTTTTCTCTGTGTTCTGTAGTATTGGATTGAGTGCTTGTTCCAGTGGGTGTTTAACTGTGGGTTCCTTGAAGGTCTGTTCCTTGAAAATAATCTTCCATTTGCTTCTGTCAGTTACTCTAGGGGTTTTGGAGACTACGGCCACTTTCGTGCTGCTTACTCAACTGGAGGATTTCCAGACGTGGGCAGTGTCATTTTGACCCACATGTGGCACATTCACAGTGGAGACCGGCTCCCGTTTGGTCTCTGGCCAGCAGGTCGCGCTTCCCTGTCATGTGCCCGTGTGGGGCACTCGCTCCCTCCCTGAGCGGGAAGCTCAATGGGGAAGTCTCAGTTCAAACTCCCCACCTCTGCAGGACTCACCACCTAGCCTGGCGTGGCCTGCCACATCTCAGCCCCGGACGGATGACCGAGACCTACAACCCTGGCCACCTTCCCGGCCAGCAGCCGTGGACCTGCTGTTTTCTGCTCCCTCTCCATTTCTGGTCCTTGGGAATCTCCTGGCTTTCCTGCTGTGCTCACATAGGTAGGGACTGAGAACAAACTTCGCTGTCTATCATTTCTGGGCACTGCTAACAGGAGTAACAGTGTTAAGCTTTCTCTAATCTGCTATATCTCTGGAACTAAAAATTTCTGAGCCCAAGTTTCCTAAAGGAAAAAAAACACTACAGTTATACAATGCGTTTTTAGATGTAAAAACTGAATTCAACTCTGCTTTCTTCATCTCATGCTCTCAAAGCCTGCCACGCTCTCCCCCGCCCTCCGCACAAGGACCCTAGCATGGCGGACCCGGAACCAGCCTTTCCTTCGTTTGTATTCCCTCAGCTCTGCTCTGGCCTGCTCGACTCTCCGCAGAGAAACCATAAAACATAGCCAGTGAGTGCACTGCATTTCGCCTCCCTACACGTCCGACTTTTAGGACTCTTTGTGAACCTGTGTGTGCTCAGAGGCAGCCATGAGGTGATTCTCCTGACCACGAACGTTACTGTGAAGGACCACATCCTGGAAGACTGTTTGAGGCCTGTGGTGAAAGAGCACCTGGTACACTGCTATCCACCATCCTATGTTGTTATGACAACATCCTCACCATATGAATATGCAGTAGCGGGAGTGAAGCGTGAAAACATCAGTGAATAAATGCAGGTTTGTTGCATTCTTTTGGAAAGGTGAAATTAGTTGATAGACCTTTCCCTGTTTCTCCACTAAGTGTAACCAAGACCCTGGGTAGGACACAGAGTGAAAATACCGTCTAAAAGGTGATGGGAAGAAGGCGGAGTATACAAGGACTGCAGGACGCAAGGAAGGGCGCCGAGGTCAGTTCCCCGGGTTTTACTGCTGCCTCATGTACCCCAGAGACTGGCGCCCAGGGATGCCAACAGCAGCTGCAAAAGCGAAACAAACAAAAAGCCCCAAACAAACCAAAAACAACAACAGAAGCCCCAGCAAAACCTTACTTCAGTTTCCAGCCTAAACATCAGGAAAGGGGTGGGCCACCTAGACAGAAAACTTTTAGACAATAACCTCTCTATCCCAACCGGCCGCCACACCCCACCACCCCTTCCCACGCCAGCAAAGGCTGAGCAGGGAACCAGCTTTGTCCCCCCAGGCGGTAACGGGGAGCCCCTTCTCAGCCTGCTGGGATGGCGCCAGCAGGGCTTAGTGCAGAGTGTGTTTTCATTATTTCCTGGGTAAGAAGGCCACCCTTCCCTTCCAGGGAAGTATCACGGAAGGTCTAGGCAGGACGCTGAACTCCAACCCCAATAAGCCAGCAGAGAGCTCCCCGATCTCAGCGTGAACAGAGGCCAAGTGGGGAACTGGACCTCTAGCCCCACTTGGAAGTAACGAAGCCATGGTCCCGCCTCCTGCCAGAGCGGTGTCAGAGAGAGCCAGATGACACAGAAGGGCTAACTAATACCCAGAGGCTCATAACATAATACCAAGAATGTCATTGTTATTAGTATAAAATTACTCATTGTTAAAGAAACGGGAAGATCTCAAACTAACTGATAAAAGACAACGCACAGACCCCAACACTGGTGACCGGGAGTATTATCTGACGTCAATCACAAATGCTTCAATGAGCAATGAAGGAGGTTTTCGGAACAAATGAATTACGGTGAGTGAGCCAATCCAAGAAGGTTAGACACTGTATGCTGCCTTTTGCGTAACATTCTTAGAATGACAAGATTATAGGGACAGGGAACAGATTAGTGATGTACAGGAGTTAGGTGGGGGGCGGGGCCGGGGAGGATGAGGGCTGCTTATAAAAGGGCGGCAGGAGGATGTGTGGGGTCACGGAAACCTTGGCTGTGTCAACATCAAGGTTGCGATGGCTCTGCAAGACGTTAACACCTGTTACATGCGTAATGGGGGGGGGGTCCCTTCGTACGGTCTCTCTCCCTCTGCCTGGGAATCTATAATTAGCTAAAAATAATTCATTAGAAAATCTCCACAGCTACTAGCAGGTCTGAATTTAGCGACTGTAATGCATTCATGGGTGATTCTCATCTCTGATCCTAACTTGCTCACATCTCAGATTGGCATTGCTTCTCCTATTGCAGCCAAAAAAAAAAAAAAAAAAAATCCAAGATGAGCCAACATTTCAAATACAAAATATGAAGTCCAAGTATTCATTCACCAGAAAGTCATAAATATTTAGGGAGTGAAAAGCATGCCTCCTCTTTCTGCATATGCAACGAATAAAAATAGTAATAAAAAAATTCAAGTTGCATGCAGTTGGGCAAAGAGTCAGCCAAACGGAGAATTGCATACGTGGAGAAGCAGAATTACAACTGATTCACAAGGATTAAATTAACAGGCTCTGCTGCTTTTCCCCCACCTTTAACATGCCTGATTGGAGGTTTTGACTCTGGGGTGCTCTATCTTTCTGGTACAAAGAGATCCAGTGTCATTATTTGGCAGACTTTTATTTAGCATGTGGGTGAATGTCTCCTGGGGATGAAGACATTTTTTTATTAGTTACCAGTGGTATGCACAGAATTTGGGTCAGGATTATCCCCATACACAGCAAAAGAAACGCCGTCCCTGACCATGGGAAGGCAACTACCTGTGCAGTGGTGCAGTGACGCATCGACACACTCAGCCCTGCTGAGTTACCTCGGGTCCTTCCGTTTTCACAGCCACTTGTCTCAGGAGAGACAGCAACTTGAGAAGACAGTCTTCACATGTGAAGCCATTCATACGCGGCGCAGCTTTGTCGTCCAAGGATGTGGCGTTTCATAAAACCACACCGGCAACATTTCTGCCGAGATGGAGCTCACCTTTCCTCTATTTTATTCGCTCCCAAAGCATAACACGGTGCTTCGCTTGCATTTGATCTTCAAATCTGTTCCACATCAAGTCCCACTAAAATGATGCTCCCAGTTCTACAACCATCTCGAGGCACCTTGTCAATCAAATCAGTCACACTGACTAAAATTATTAATGAGGAAACAGCCCATGTGCAAGCGTGGCATCTCCTGTTTGCATTTTTGATGATGGCGTACCCTCTGGCAAAGAATTCGGCCCGGCAGCGTTACACTAGCAGCAGGGCAGGGGCCCACAACCTTGCAGTTAAACCTAATTTCTGTTTCTAACCTAGTTTATAATTTATTACACCATTTCAGGGGAGAACCACTTAATTCTTCTGATACCCCATTTTCTGAGTGCATGAAAAGGCAACTAAAGACAGAACAGGGTTTTTGGTAGGAAATTTAAATGCAGAGCCGTGCTTATGACTGCTTATTGCAGAACAAAACAAAGAGTTGCTTTAGCCTGTGACAGGCCAGTCCCTCGAGGGAAGGACAGATGACACCGGGTGAAGAGAAACTAGTTCTGGTATCGCTGCCCCGGTCCAGCTGGGTATAGATAGTTTTTAATGCAGAAAAAGGAAGAGTGTCTTGTTATTCTGACAGTAACTTTCAAAATGAGTTTTCAAATTCTAAACTAGACTGTGTCGAACCCTGGCACCAGGAGCACAGGGCCAGCAGTGAACAGGTTCGCGGGTGTCCTCCAATAGCCCCAGCCTGTCCCCGAACCAGCCCTACAAGGTTCCCACGTGCCTCTCCTGTATCAACGACAACTTTGACCAGAAAGCTAGGATTGTATCATTTTTGGATTGCTCTTAAAAAGCTTCATCTTCTACCCAACTTCCTTTCAAATTCACTAAGAACTTTCTCGCCTTCCTTTCTCCCCAAACTCAAAGTATGCCTCTCTCCCAAGCCTTCCTTGTCTATAGGAAAAAATTCCAACTATACCACCTTCAATTTTTTAAATGTAACATAGTAAGACATAGCAAAATAGAAAAGAAATACATTATATTGTCCTTATTTTTATCAGGTGTTGCTTTTTCTAATTATTATTACTGACTATTATTCCATCACTGGTCGTTTTTTATTTAAACACTCTTGAAGGGGAGCATCGGCCGACTCCATTGTGCTTACAGAAAGGCAGACAGCAATCTAGACACGGAAGGGCACCGGCAATGGCAGAACGCTTTCAGCGTGACAAGAAAAAAGAGGACGACTCCCTACTTTCACGTAATGTATCTACTTCATCGACCCGTCAAGACCACCGTGGACCACGCAGCGGCAAGCACATGGGAAGCCTGGGCCAAGCTAGGCTTCCACTGAGTCAGGTTAAGGTCAGTCTTGGGAAGACGCTCTGGGAAACAGGATGAAAGAAGCCCCGCCCGATGTCTAGAAGGCTCAGGAATGATTTTACCGAGAGCCCCAAATGCGGAAGCCCCCGAACCCAAAGGGGCCTTCCCCGAGCCGACTCTTGTGGGTAGCGGGGAGAACGTGGCCAGAACACACACGGAGCGTGCGGCCCGTCACAGGGAAGAACCTTTAAAGTTTGTCCCTTGTGCTCAGCAAACCCCCTGCGCCCTGTCCGCTCAAGCCCCGCTGTACAAGGGTTCGAGACAGTGCAGGCTTAACAGTGAATGTGTCCTGCCCTCCGTGTTTAGAATGAGCCAATCCCATCTCCAACACTCCTCTACAAGCTGGAAAAGTGAAGACTCTCCCCTCTCCCCAGCCCTCCTGGACGCACACGCCCCCCACCATCCCTCGACCTGACTCAGTCACAGAGCCGAGCTTCAGGGTGACCTTGACGTGTGGAGTCAGCAGGGCCGACAGCCGGGAAGCAGGTGGGCAGGCTGGACTGCTTCCTGCAGGTGCACGGTCAGCTTCACTACTCGGCACTTTTCAAATTCTCTAACGGCTCAGCACCACCATGTAACAGGCCCGGAGTAAAATTATGCACCACGGCATAATGAGTAATAAGCTCAAACCAGTGCTATTTGAAAAATTCAACACGCTGGAGCTCCTCCAAAGCGGCAGCCTTCCGGAATACATTTGCATAATCGCTCATCCTCACACCTGAGGTGTCAAACCTTACCCCTGGGGACAGGCGCCTGTGAGAGCTTTCTCATCTGTCAGCAAGGCAGCGGGATGGGACCAAGTTCGCCATTCAGGTTTGCAGACATAACAGCACCTGCCGCAGACCTGGGATCCCAGGTGAGGAGATGCAGGGCAGTGGAGGGACGCAGGACGAAGGGCCCAGAGGGCGGGGCGGGCTCAGACTCTCGGCTGCCACTCAGCCATGGAGGGACAACAGGGGACAGACACTGGGCTCCTTCTCTGGCCTTCTAGACTGTTTACACTCACAGATGGCATAGTGATAAAGGTCTTACCTTTGTGCTGTCAGAAACGTAGGGGAGGGGAGGACCCCTCAGTAAAGCCATCACCCGCTTTCATCAGGAGTCTTGATTCTCAGGGACAGAAAACCCAACTGGAATGGCTTAGCAAAGCGTGGAATTCAGTGACTCCCAACTGAACGGTTGCCTGGGCCAGTTGGACTCACCAGGACCCATTCTCCATGCCCCACGGCACTGCCTTCCTCTGTGTGCAGCATTCCTCACCGCGTAGGGACAAGAAGGCTGCCAGCAGTGTTGGGCTTGCATCCCATGCCACCAGGTCCAGTGGAGAAAGGATTCTCCTTTCCCGCAGGTCTCCCACACCCCAAAGTCCCACGCAGAAGCAAGAGGTCTCCAGGCCCCTGGGATTTACCCCTCGTCTGGCCGTGAGCTGGCCCTTTTGGCCACAGTCGCACTTGCTTGTCTGTTTCTTGCTTCCCTGCACCTGAAGTCCAGGAAAACCTTCCGCGCAGAGCTCAGCTTTGCTGCAGCGGGACAAGACAGGAGGCACCGATACTAAGCCCTGGACCTACTCGGGCTCCTCAGCCTGTCTTGACGCCCCCTCCATTTCCTTATGCATAACTGAGGATGATTCTTGCCTGCGCAGCTTCACTTCTATTTTGTTAGGAAAGTTACAGACTTGGACCATATTCCTACCCTTGTGTTGTGTCTGCAAGTCCCAGGACCCACTGCCGTCCCAGCCTGACGTGACGAGTGGCAGGCAAACCCTGTCAAATTCTAGACACCTCGCTTTTACTGACAGACACGCACACGCACACGCAATCTCAAAGTGACTCCCGAGAATTCTCAAATTCCTCAGAGTTCTCTCTTCATATATGCATCCAAACAACGCTGTGTCCCTTCTGGGGAGGATTCCCAAAGCTCCTAGGAAAAGTCAGGGCACTTCTTGACCCCTTTCAAAAGCTGCTCTGGCCTCCAGGAGGCCACACCCAATGGGTTGCCCCTCATGGCCCTTTGCCTGGGCCTGGAGCGGCTGGGACTGGGCCGGGCCACAGCAGGCCACCTGGGCCTGGGGAAGGGGGCGGCCCGCTCTGACCCGCTGCTCCCTGGCTTGGGGATGCTGGGAAACACTAGGAAGTCCCTCTAGGAACTGGGGAGAACAAACTTGAGAGCAGATGGCTTGTCCAGACCTTGCAAATGGCCCATCTTGCTCTCTGACAGTCTGGATATGGGGCTCCGAGCTTTTGAGCCTTCAGCCTCCTGTGGTCCAATTACTGCCACGTGGGCGCTGAGCTTAACAGTTTGAAGAACAGTCCTGGGTGAGTGGGGCTGGTGCTGACCTTCCAGAGGTCCGACGTGAGGTTTGGGACCAACGTCTGCCTCGGAGGAGCCCTCGGAAGGTGACAGGGACCCAGTCTGTGTCAGGCCCTGGCACTCGCCCGTTCCCAGCAGGGGCTGCGGAATGCTGCCCCGGGGGACTGAAGGAGCCACCCCAGTGCCTGGCCTTGGGCCCCGGCTCGGACCACCTTCGCTTCCAGACAGGGCTCTTGGGAAGGCACCTCCATTTCTGGCCCCGAGCAAACGTGCTAACTGGTATTCACGCATGCGTGGGTGTGTGGTGTTGGCGGGGGTTGGGCGGGGGTGGTAGAGCAGAGCATTCGAGACACAACGGAACGGGCTTGGGGTAGGAAGAAGATCGGACCTGGGTTAGTACCTTGGCTCAGCCGTGGACTTGTTCTGTGACCTCGGCCAAGTTACTGAACTTCCCTGAACTTCCTTTTCCTGATCTTTGAAAAGAAAAAATGAAATTCTACTTCCAGAGTGCATGCAGGGACGAGCATGACTGTGTTTGAGGATGTCACAAGAGTTCAATAAACACAGACGGGTATGGCTCCCTGCTGTGACCGCCAGGCCACCGCCCCGCCGCCGCCGCCGCCGCCGCCGCCGCCGCCGCGCTTCTACACCTCCGTTATCACCACTAAGGACAACATAATAGGGCCAACGTGCTCCCAGGGGGGATCGGAGCTCTTCTGGCCCCAAGGTGTGTGGTGAAGGGGTTTGTGAATTTTACCTCCACAGTAACTAGGTATGTCCAAGTGCCTGGAACACACACCCGAATACATTTTGGGGGGCTTCATCCCAAGTTGAAAACTATAAATCCCTCCCTTGTGTAACTGCACATTTTAATTATAGTGCTGCCTTTCCCTATTAGCCCATTTACCACATACTCTTCCTGCTTTGTAGCTGAGGAAAAAAAAATGCCTTTAGAGAAGCTTAATGCTTTAAATGAAGATTTTACAAGCCATGCTTTAAACAGCTCAGTGGGTAGAGACTATCCTAAGAAATCCTCTCCATTCTGAAAAGGGTAAAAAATAAAATGAAGTGGGGAACTTCCTTCTCTGGCTGTCAAAACAAGTCAGGCAGCCCTGGCTCTGGCCTGCCTGTCATCATGAACAGACCCTGAAGGAAGACCAGGTGGTGGTGACAGCCACCCCATCCGCAGGTGCACGCGTGACAGGGCTGGACAGATGAGAAAAGACACTGAAATTGGCCCCGAGGGCCAGGAATGTTGCGTTAGCCGTAAGCCGAGAGTCACAGAGGAAACGTCAATTTCTGATTTTCCGTAAAACACGTACAAGGCTGGAATGGAGAAAACCTGGCTCAGCGCACTTTGATAAAACAACCGAGAGGTTTTAGATTTGAAGAGGCACAAAGAGCCTGGCTGGTGTAGCTCAGTGGATTGAGCGCGGGCTGGGAACCAAGCGGTCCCAGTTCAATTCCCAGTTGGGGCACATGCTTGGGTTGCAGGCCAGGTCCCCAGTGAGGGCCATGTGAGAGGCAACCACACATTGCTATTTCTCCCTCCCTTCCCCTCTGTCTAAAAATAAATTAATTAAAGAGGCACAAAGAGAACAGGACATCTGGCTCACAGGCTGTCACAGGCCCCGCCACTGTTGGTGACATCTGGAGCTGGCCAGGTGGGAGTGGGCAGGTCAGCCCCAGGACCCTCTGCACAAGGGCGGCTCAGACGCCCAAGGTCTAGACCACCTCACACAGAGAACAGGTAGGTCAGCTGTGCCGCAAGGAGAGCGAGCGAAGGGAAGGAGAGCTGCCTTCCAGCTGCTGAAGGGTGGAACGTGTCTGCAGCAAGAGGACACCAGCTGCTGATCACCACCATCAGCAGGGGATCCAGGGGACGTGGGATCCAGGTGGCCCCACAAGGCGCAGATTTAGCTCAGTGACGGGCCCACAGTGTGGCAGACGGAGCTCAGCAGGGCTGCCCAGGGAGGCTTGGGGTCTGTCCCACCCTGAGGAGGGAGGGACTATGGATACGGGGGGCGGGGTGGGAGGCTTCTGTCATTCCAAGGGTCCTGCTGGCCTCGCGTCTATTTTACAAACCCACGAAGGGGCTGGGAGGTGACACAGTACAGCTGATGCAAACCCACTGGGACCAGTTGAAATATTTTGATCACATATTTTGTTGTCTGGTAAACCACAAAACAGTGGTACTTCAGAGAGCCTGTTTTTCCCCAAGGCAGCTACGACGCTCACATAACAGAGCCAGGGAGTGGGACTGGTGGGACAGCACAAGACACGCAGCACCTGCTGGGGACAACAGGTGCTATGGCACCTCACAGCATGCCGGCTGCGCAGTGTCAGGCGGATCTGACCGTGTCCTGCCATTCCAACATGCACAAAGCACGGGCAGACATAACTGGATTAAAAGTCGAATGATAGCCCTGGCCAGATAGCTCAGTTGGTTAGAGCGTCATCCCAATGCAACAAGATTGCGGGTTTGATCCCCGGTCAGGGCACAGACAAGAATCAACCAATGAATGCATCAATAAGTGGAACAACAAACCGATGTTTCTCTCTCTCTCTCTCTTTCTGTCTCACCAATAAATAAAAAGTATATTTAAAAGTTGAATGAGAGTAACTAGAAATACAGGGGAAGAAAACAAAGTGGGGGGACTAAGGATAGACATGTGGGGCAGAGGCAACCTGCGCGTTTAGCACAGGGACTCCATGCCTCACCTGGGACTTGTGACTTTGGGAGGCACAAAGACACCATCATCCCATTTCACAGGTGAATTAACTGAGCTCACAGGCTGAATAGTTTCCCAAAGTTCGATACCTAAGCCGAACACACGTGCTGGGATTTGAATCAAGGTCTGTCTGACCGCACAGCTCGACCTTTGGACGGACCGCCGTTGCTTCAGGAAGAGCTGAGGATTAAGTGACGCTGATCATCTTCTTGCTGACAAGGATGGGACCCAGGACTCAGGGCTGTGGCTGATGCTTTCACAGCGCAGCGACACGGACCGATTCCCATTGGTCGACACCAAGCACAAGGCCCTCAGAGAGATGCTTCATGTATATTTGTTGACAAAGATCACCCCCAGCATGACTTAACGTCCTAAAGCCAATCTGGAGAATATGGCAGAAATCATGGAAGCTGAGCTTACCTTTCAGGGAGCGGCTATATACGTCTTCTAACGCAATGGTATTTTGGATTTTACAGAAGATTTCTGATGTATCAAAACAAAGTCAATGTCAGTAAACTTTTCATTCTTTAGGGCTGCAGACAGTTAACTCCTTTAGATCCAAGACATTTTCTGAGATACCCGAGACACGAGTCAAATACTTTCCAGCCTCAACATATGTTTCATCTTAATAACAAAGTTTGATTATTCAGTGACTGTTTATGAATAAAGAGAAGGATGATAAATCATACTATCAGAATGTGCTTTCAAAGCTCTTTAAAACAGTCTGCCATGCCGGGATTTGTAAACACGGGCGCTATCACTGCAGCCCGTTTGCTATCGTGGCCGGTGAGTTCAAGGGAGACTCTGGGCAGAGCTCATCGGACAGATTTTAAAGCCCTGACTTATTGAGAGAACATCAGTTCCACAGGGAACTTGCTAACAACGGCACATAAAGCCCAGACTGAAATTCCCCTTCCCTTTTACATAACACTGTTGGACTTAATTCACTGAAGGAACAGTTACAGAACACCTACTATGTGCATGGCCCACGGAGCCACAAAGATGGGAAACGAGCAAGCCCACGCAGGGAGGCGAGGGTGGCCTATCCCACTCCTGGGTGGGGGGAGTCGGCTGATGGCCACCGAGCACGTTTGCTTTCCCAAGACGGCTGCTACGCTGAACATCCTATCCTGCACGTCCTTCTCGAACCTCACCTCCCATCCCTCCCTGTGACCGCGGGTGGGTGAGGATGGGAATGAGACGTGCAGGGAGGGAAGGACAGAGCCCGAGGAAAACCCACGGCACTCGATGTATGAAACAGCGGCCGAGGGAGAGAGGCTGCCAGGTGAGACGGAGGCTGAGGAGGTGCTGTCCTACAGGGCAGCCTCTGGCCAGATGCGGCTACTTAAATTTTAGCTTGTTAAAATGAAGGAGCATTAAAAATGCAGGTCCCAGTCACACTAGCCCTGTTTCATTGGCCACATGTGCCCATGGGACATTTCCATCCACACAGAATTTGTGGGGCAGTGCTGGCCCAGCTGGCATTTCTCCTTGCTCCTCAGTCAGCAGTGAGCCTCACAGGCTTTGCAGAGGGGACATGAGCTGGCCCCGTGAGAGCCAGAGGAAGGGGTGAGTTAGGAGGCCGGAGACAGGCGTGTCCTCTGCCCCAGGGAGGGGTGGCGCTGGGGAACAGGACACTTGGCAGGTTTCAAGGCAGCCCAGGCTGGGAAGAGGCTGGACAGGTAGCTGGTGATTCACTTAGCAGTTCCTGAGAGTATTGAAGTGGTTGCATTACAGTGGAGAGCTCGCTACAGACTTGAGAAAACCAGAGCCAGCTTATAAAGGCCTGAAAGAAAATCCAGAGCACTAGAAAGGGAGGGAGGTGGGGGTGGGGGCAGGGGAGGGGACTGTAAGTGCCCAGGCCACACAGCGGGGACATGTGCTCACCAAAGCTCCAGAGGAGCCTCGTAGCCAAATGTTTATAGTGATGGGACAGGTAGTGAACAAAGAGTCAGTTACACGAACTGACGGCTCCTTTGTATCAGACTGAACAAAGGCTAGCCGCACGGACGGACACTCTCAAGTACAAACAGTAGAAGCTACGAGAATTTGAAATGAAAACCAACAGTTTGAGATAGACAGAATGAGCTTTCCAGAGCCTTTGAGGGATCTAGATGAGATTTCCTGCCCCTTCCCTTCCTGGTGCCCACCGCTCTCACCGCCCGGAATCCTGTTCCTGATCTTTTAAGCACAGGGGACTTTGCGCTCTGATGCTTCACACAAGCTAACGACAGACCTTCAGTGGCTGGGTTGGAACTGCCCCCCCCACCCCAAGGGGGACTTAACATTTTTTCCAAGTTGGCTCCTTCAAAGAGACTGGTCGAGGCCAGACATCCTCATGCACCCCCCCCTTGGACCCCCACCCACGGGCAGGCTGCCCAAAGGTGCCCTCCCACCCCCAACACATAATAGGCTGCTCAACTGAGAACCACAAGAGAATCGATTCTTGGTGAGACTGAATAAAGAAACCAGAGCTCGCTCTGGAAGCCCACACCGAGTAATGCACGTACGCCCCAAGTCAGACCTGCAATGCGCGCTGGGCCTCGGAAGGGAGTTGGCCGAGTCAGGAAGCAAGTCCCTGCTCTGCCCGACGTGAGGACACCTCCCTGCACAAGAGCCTCCCACAAAGTTCTCCTGTCCCCTTCCCACCGGGGAAGCCAAAACCCTTTCCAGCTTCATGGGGACGTACGTTGCTTATATCAAGTCCTCCTGGGCCAGAAAGACTAGTTCCCAACTCATCCGAGAATAGGCGACAGAAAGAAATCCTTTGTATCAACGATCAACTTTAAAATAGAGTGTACTTTCTTGCAGTTAAAAGGAGAGAGACCACGCCTCTTACTTAAATGCGCTTGTACTTCCCAGAGCATGATTTCTAGACTTGTGAAAGGGTCCCCGAAATTGTTTCTCCTAACAAAGTGTACAGACCGGCCGTGCTGGTGGTTTACTTCCATTCTCTGGTTCTGGCAACAGGCATGATATCTCTTTAGACAAATGCATAAGGGGACACTTCTTCACGTGTGAAATTCAGGACAACTTTACTTGTCCTGAATGAGGCCCAAGGCTCCGAGGACGTCAGGGACCTGCCAGGAACGCCAGGCCCCGACCTCCTCGAGGTCCCAGCACCGGCTGCCGCTGGCGCTCTGGTTTGGTTCCTTTTCCCTGGGCATCCCTACATGGGAGCGCAGGGGTGGGGGAGGGGAGCAATGCACACAGCCCTGGTAGCACCTGTCAGCTGCACCAAGCGGGGACAGACTGGTACATAGAGGTCAGAGAGGAATCCAGGACCACAGGCTCACATGGTGTTTCATCTGCGCCAGGCCCTGGTCCCGGTGCTTCATGTCTGTGAACTCACACCCTCCCCTGTTATTTGCCCCATTTAACTGAAGAGGAAAAGGGGCCTGAGGCGAGCCAGCGTGAGTGGTGGAAGTGAGGTGCGAGCCCAGCAAGCGGGCAGCCCTACCGCCATCCCAGAAGGGTGCGCGTTTTATGTTCACATAACCACCTGACGGGAGAAATGGACGCCACAGGTCTCCCAACTTAACGTCGGCCTCTGGATGACGCAAAGCATGCGTTGCGAAGGGCCAGGGTCGC
Source organism: Micronycteris hirsuta (assembly GCA_004026765.1). NCBI lineage: Eukaryota > Metazoa > Chordata > Mammalia > Chiroptera > Phyllostomidae > Micronycteris > Micronycteris hirsuta. The sequence goes on along the minus strand of PVJI01001139.1, from coordinate 84,906 downwards.
GCACAATGCAGACGTCTTACAGGAGATGGGTTGGGGTTTGCGTGGCAAAGCGCAGGTACGGCCAGAGAATTCGGGCCAGGGAGGTCTGAAAGGGGTCCCGCCGGGCGCACAGAGTGACGCCCCTGCCCCGCTGAAGCGGTAGCTGCTCTCGGGCCCTTCCCCGCACACGCCCTCGTGGAAATCACCGAGGGAACCAGTGTTCCTCTCTTCCTGTCCTCCCTTAGAAAACGGCTGCCCCACCCCTCGCTGCTTGCCAGGGAGGGCAACGACTCACACTCGCAGGGACAGCTCACTGTCCTCCGCAGCTGCTGAACCTGTGCTGCTCCTTGACCTGGGCAGGCACCCAGAAGACACATGCTTTGCCCCCCACCCCGACCCCCCACCACAGCCAGCAGAGCAAAGCGCAGGGCCTGGACCTTTGCACAGAGGACCGTCACGGGGCCTGCTGAAGCACAGATCTGAGCGAGAGCAAGTCAGCGTCCGCTTTGGGGCCTTACTTGTAGTTCTTCTCCCAGAACTTCACTGGCCGGACATACGAGGTGATGAAGATGACACTCCCCAGAAACGGGCTCAAGGGGGTGGAAAAAATGGCCGTGGCAACCGTCTGAAAGAAAAGCAGGGCGGAATCTGGGAATTTCGAGTTAAGGCACATTTCTTTTCATTGTTCTATTTCTAAATATCATTGAAAATTTTGACTAGTTTACATTAAAGCCACTTTCTCACCAAACAAAGAAAGAAGGGCATGGCCTTGCTCTCACTCCACGTACACATCTGGGGCTGTAAACCTTCCCGGAGCGTCCTGCAAGGTCTCGCTTCGCCACCGTGGTATCAGATGTTCTCATAAAACCCCAGCGGTCTCAGTGTGATTCATGGCAAAGGTTTAGTGTCTCCAGTTTGAAAATAACGGCTTCTTTTTTACTACGATACCCTTAGCTGAACAAAACACATAGCGGTACATATACTAAAGTACTGCAGCTTTATAAATAATTAAAATTAACTCGTACTTTTTAAAATACTAGCGCTGTTTGGGAAGGCAGCAGCTCGGTGGAATCTTTCCCCACTATTCAAAAAAACATATATTTTTTATTATAAATTGAATGCAAATGGCTCAATTCAAGTCACGCTTAGGTTATAAGCTAAAAACACGCTGAGAGCCACAGCCTGCGGGGGGTCCGGTGGCGTCTCTGCACTCTGTGTGGGTTTCTCACTTACTCATGCGCCTCGCCTTCACGCACCCTGGTTGACCAGAAATGCCACTGTTCAATATTAAAAACAGGACGGCTAGAACTTTTGGCTTAAAGCCCAGCTGGTCTCTGGAAATCTGGAGGAGGTGCCGGGAGGGCTGATCCCTCTGTGTCGCATTTCCAAGCTGAACACAGAAGTTACCCAGGCTCCAAAACGCCTGTCACACCTCACCAGTGGCTTGGCTCGAGTTGTGTGATGGGTACAGGTGGAGGTGGGACTCCCATGTCCCACTTACACGCAGACGCAGAGAAGAGAGCAAGCCCTGTGCTGTCCACAGGCACGTCCCCACGCGTTCTCACAGGTTTAACTCAGATATTTCCTTCAGGAGTAACCGCATCTTTACTTTTCCTTGTTATTGACACCTTCGGGTGCAAAACGACATCTCCCTCATTGAAAATCCATTCTGGTGCTGAACTGTTTGGGTACCAAACATCTCTATTGTGCTACAATGTAAATCCAGTTCCTCTTATTTTGACCTTGGTTCAGATGGAGAACGTCAGAGCAATATGCGACTGTGATTATCTATTATCATCCAACAGTTTCCTGCTTACTTGAAAGCTGAAAATATCTAAACACCCGGGTCACAAAACACTCCCAATAAACGATGCCCCTGGTCACTGGAAGAAACGGGCAGTGCATGGGGGATGTCATTGAGCAAAGGCACTGAAATAATGTGGGAAGGCAAGGTGGGATGACAGAGGGGCCCCCGAGTGAGAGGCAGGGAGGGGGGAGTAGAGGAGGGGCACCACACCCACAGCGCGGGGTGACAGAGGGCGCAAGCCGTGGGCTTGCAGGAGAACGGGGACAAAGTCAAGTGCAGCAGGGGCTGAGCAGGACGCTAGAGGGGCTGGAACTGCTCTTCTTTTCAACTCCTGACGTTTCCCCAAAGATTCTGTTTTCCGTTTGATAATGCCAGGAACAATTATCCAGAAATTAAGGAGTAAGTGAGGAAAGTAATATTAGGCTATAAATAAAGTTCATTGTGGTAGGAAAGGAAAGGAAATTGAGCAGGTCAGAGGCAGGGCAGAAATGAATAGATGGCCTCCAAGGTCATTCTATTCAGGGACGACCGATAAGGAAATAGAGCCGGGGCCAACGTGGAAGACTGTGACTGTCACCGCTAAGGCAGGGCCAAGAAAAGGGGACCTGAGACAGCGGGCACTTGCGGCCTCTTTATTTCCTACAGAGAGCGCCAAGCGGTGACCAAACAGGTCAGCGGTAACACCCATCAGTAGAAGCTCAAAGGGAGCAGAAAGCAGACATCCCAACACGCATTTAACATAATCTGGCTAAGCCTGTCTAATTATTAGAAGGCAATGGTCTTGCTTGGTCTCTGCACTTATGGGAAGGGCGAACACTCTCGTCCTTCCCTGGGGGTCACAAGCTCAGAAACTGACAGGGAGAAACTGACGGAGAGAGAAAACATGCTGAAACCGGAAAAAGCAATTTACTAAACAGCGCCCTGCTGGCCTGAGAGCTAATTCAATTCCAGAATGGAGCAAATTAGTCCCCTCTCAACGCCTGGATGGAACCCACAGCTTCTTAACAGAGTAATAAAATAATTAACATTTCAAAATTACTTGAGATCCAGGGCTGGCATTTTGGAACCTCTTAGCTTGGTCTTGAGGGCCTGTATATCCGGGGTCTGTCCCGTTATATCCTGCTCCGTGCGAGGCTGGATGTCACATAGCGATGTCTGCCCTTACAACCGACCAAGGTGGAAGGGAGTCCTTGCATGTCCACGGGGAGGGGAGCTGAACCCGGCCACATGACCGCAGTGGTCGGCCTGCCGGGTCCCTCTGAAGGGAGCAAGTGGGAGTCACCGAAGCGATAGTTTTAGGCACAAAGCGACTGAGTTTCCCAAAGCAGAACCACCGCCCGCTGTGACAGTGTTTAGAGTTAACACACACGCTGCCGTCTGAAACACACGCTAACGCTGCTTTTATGCCTTAGGAAATACTGAGTGTGCTTGTGTGAGAACGCTCAGCACACACGCAGGCCAGGCCGCTGAGAGGCACGTCTCCCAGGCCGGTCTGAACCCAGCTGTGGAATTAGAAGCGGTAATTACCATCACCGAACTCTCTGAACAAGGCACGCGTGGCCGCGGGAAGGGCTACAGACCCGCCTGAGACCATCTTAGGACACGACCTCAGGTTCTGAATTCTTAGCGCAACCCCTCCACCGCGAACTGGCACCCACCTAATAATCTTCATTTACACAGCCTTTACATTCCAGACAGGATGCCTTAGACACAGCTCAGAAATAATAAACACCACCCCACTCTTGCACCTTGCTGTCTTTGTTTGAAGGGACTGTTTAGAAAAACTGAAATCACTGGTGTTACAGAAAATGACCGCGGTCAAAGGAAAGGGTGGTGCCCCAGTTTTTCCTTCACGTGTTCTGCCAAATAACCTTGGAAAGCTTTAGAAATAACAGCGCGGGTCTAAGAACAGGGACATAGAACAACGTGCATTGTGGGGCCGGCTCTTGGTATGCTAGAAAAAATAGGTATTTTGGAGCATCAGGTTTATTACAAAATTTGGGAGAATCAAATACTTTAATAAGCACCTGCACAAACATGGGAGCAAAGGAGAGGGGAGAAAGCCCCCAGGAATAACAGTCCAGTCTCTGAGGTTTCATTAGGTGGGGGCCGAGGGGTGGACCCCAGAGCTCCAGGCCATCCTCCAAGCTCAGCAGATATTCTGGATAAGATGCTTCTGAAGGCCACACAGGTGCCAGGTACTCTCCTGATGTGAATCCCGCGCCGAGAACGCTGGGGCAGTTTGCACACGTCCATCGTCCGCGGGACCGAATCCTCTCACCCGCACACACAGTGTGTGTGTGTGTGGCAGTGCTCACATCCGCAGCTGTGTGCCGCCTCGGGCTCGTCTCCTTCACCAGGTGACCGGCCTCCCAGAGCTTGGACCCCTCGGGTTCTGCACTGAAAACGCAGGGAGTGTGGCTTGATGTCCCCAGCATCTCTGACTGTGGCCTGCCTTGGCCGTCCACAGTTTTAAAAATTACATTGGCTTGACAACTGTCGTAACATGAACGATAAAGTATTTTAACAATAAATTGAGAGAATGTGGAATAAAAAATGGTATTGGCTTGACTCTTGTCCTTTTGAAATGCTGCTTGTTAGTGAACAGCCCACAACACATACATTCTAAGAAAATCTGAAGGCCCTTCTAGCCAGCCCCTGCCGGCCCTGGCTGGGGTCCCCCCATCAGCCCATGCAGCTTGGAGGCAGTTTTCAGTGCCGGTTCCTCCCTCTGGGGCTCCGCCACTGCTGCTGGTGCTGCTACTGCTGCGGGTGGTGGGGGAGTCCCCAGGGCAGGCTGGAGGGCTGGGTGGGGGACTGGGTGGTGGTCCTTGGCTTCAGACTGGGTGGAGGAACGGTCATCCTCACTTTCATCCTGGCTGGGGGAAGAGCATCTTTGCTTCCAGGCTGTCTGGGGGAAAGGTCATCCTTAAATCTGGGCTGTCTGGGGGAAAGGTCATCCTTGCTTCCATGCTGCCTGGGGGACAGGGCATCCTTGACTTCAGGTTGGCGGGGCGACTGGCAGACTCACTGCTTTTCTGCCCTGATGCCTGAACCTCTTGGTCGGTGGAAAGACTGAGGTTGGGGTGGGGCAGGGGAGGGGCAGGGCCTCCCTCTGACAGCGCGGCCCTCCATCCTGCTTTCTGTGGTGGGTAGGGTCCTGTGCCTTGTGCTGCCTAAACCCAAGGTGCTCCGTTACTTCTGTTAACCAGGGTCTGTGCCGCCCCAGGGCGGCTCGCTGAACAGCCCCAGCTCCCTCTCCTGGCCGTGTGGACCCTGGTGTCACTCGTTACATCCTCCAGGGTCATCTTTGGCTGCGGCCAACAGTCATTTTTTTTTAAACAGTTTTTGGCATTCTAGAGTCATAAATATGGTACATGGGACTATCCATTCAGAATCTGCTGATTCAGTTCCCCAAAGTCTTCCCCACGAATGGCAGTTTCCCGTCACCATCTTGTAGAGAACGACCCAGGCTCCAGGCCTCCACCTTCGGGCCGTCATAGGGCTGGAACTGCAAGATTTCCGGGGCCACACAGGCGATGGTGCCATAGAAGGTGTGCAGTTTATGGTCTGAGAATTCCAAACTGCCAAAGCCTGTTAATCTGATATTTAGGTCACTGTCCAGAAGGATGTTCTCTGGCCTCAGGGCCCGGGGCATGATTCCCTGCAGTACCGCACGGCTGATACCCGTTGCCGTGTGGCTCGGGCTTCCTCCTCGGTCCTGAGACGGAGTTCTTGAGATAATTGAGTAAATGACCTCCACTCACGTGTTCATGAAGAGGGATGATCAGACCCGGGCCGCAATCACCTCAACCCGGTGATACTGGGGTGGTTTAATATCTTAAGACAATGAACTTCTCGAAAAACTTCAGAGAAGCCTTGCCGAATCATGATTTTCACAGCCACTCTGTGCCGGTCAAAATGTGCCGGGCAAACCTTACCTTGGCAAAGGGCTCCTTGCCAATGGTGCGCAGTAGTGTGTGATCACCAACCTGGCACTCCTCCTTGGCAGAGATGGCTGCAAGGTCATTAGATATGGTGACTTCAAAACAAAACCAAAAAGACAATTAAGAAAAATGAAAAAAGAAAATAAAAATAACAAATAAAAAGAAAAAAATTGAGAAAAAACAAAATAAACATAAAATAAAAAGATAAAAACAAAATAAAAATACACACAAGAAAAAATTAAAAAAGAAAAAACTAAAAAAATTGAGAGAAAAGAAAACAGGCAAATGTACCCAAATCCAACAGGTCACCAGAATCAGTGTCCTGGGCTGTAAGGGACAAAACCCGAAGCCCGGCCAGCAGCTGACACGGGAGCGGCTTATGATTCCATCCAAGTGGCGCCTCAGGGGGTCAGAGCACGAAATGGACCAATCCTGGCTGAGGATAAACTACAGTGGCTTTCTCATTATTTGGTCTCATGACATTTTTACTCTGGAAAAAAAAAATAAAAGGATCCTCCAGCTTTACATTTATTTTCTAACAAATAAATCTGGAGGAAAGCATTAAAAATGTTTTTTTAAAATCTAGAATTTGAGATCACTTCATGATGATCCCAGGTATGTTTCCATGCCTGTACAGCAAGTTCAGGTCCCAGACACTCCTTACAAATGTGCATACAACAGAAAGTGGAGCAGACCTTAGAACCAGCTGACAGCACCCACGAGGGAATGCCAGGGACTAGAACTGGGGTCACTCACATCAGGCGATATAAATCAGCAGGGAGGTTTGTGGAAATGGGGATCCCAGGATCCACCCCCGGAAATGTGATGTTAAAAGCATGTGCCAGGCTCAGGGGCGTGCCTGGTTAGCAAACTCCTCCAGGGGTTCCGGTGCCAGTAGCCCCTGTACCACATCCCGGGAAATAAAAGTTTAGAAAGTATTAAATCAGAGGGAAGGAAAACCTTTGAGGGCAAATTTAGGCCTGAGTCCAGGATATTTTTGTTTAATCTCTCTTTTCAAGAAGTATATTTTATTCCTCTCCTTCCACCTCTTCCTACCAACCCACATACACTCTCTTCTCCCTCCCCCACAATACATGTGTGTTCTTTCTTTGTCTCTCCCCCCTGCACACTTTAATGCATCAAAGTGATCTTTCGAATGAGCAGCTCAAATTTGTTTTGAAGTAAATTAAAACTAATTCTCAAGATGAAAACACTTAAAAACATAAAAGGAAACCAAATGAAACTACAAATAATAAAACTAGGCTCCTTGGCTAATAGTAACAACAAAACAAAACCACAAATTATTTCCTTAGTCTTCAAAGTGGTAATTCTGTTTGCAGTGAATTCTGGGTTTTTGAAGAGTATTAAGTACCTAAAATGAAACTATATCATAATACAGCGTCATCTAATCTGTCGTGACACATCGAATATATCAACTCCGTCCTCAATGTTTAAATACAGCAAGCAATGTTGCACAAGTCAGAGGAACCACTTAAACCATAATTTTCCACTTGAAAGACAGGATATCTTAATGCAGACCTGGGCACGGGAAATGGAAGAATCAGAAAAAATAAAGTAACTCCTGAATATGATTAAGAAGCTGGAAGAGCTCAAAATTAGGAAGCACCTTTTAAGGCTAAGTGGCCTAACGGGAATCCAGAGTGCCTCCCCTGCCCCCCTCCACATGTGACCGTAAAGGCTTAACGTCCTTCACTGCCAGGGCCGCTGAAAGGCCTGCAGCTGCGAGATGCGGATGGAAACAGCAGCGGAAAGGATACGAGGGATGGCAAAGAGCTGAGCAAACACATGAAACGAGGAGCCCCAAGCCATCTGCCATGGAGCCACGTATGCCATGACGAACTGCAACTTCTGCAGCAGGTCCTCGAGCTGAAAGGAGAGGAAGAGAAAGATTCGTCAGAGGTGACAACCACCAGGCGGCGGCAGCGTCATTTAAAGCATCCACATGCATTCGGTTAGGAAGGCACAGGGGAACGGCTACTGGCTGCTCACTCTCACCTCGCTTTGTCCTGCACGCGAGGCACCTGCTTAAGGACATTGGAAAACAGACACAAGGTGGTTGGAAGAAACCCAGCATCGTTTCATCTCACCAGGCTGATTATTATTTCAGCCGACAGATCGATGCGGCGGATCGCGTTGCCTTTCTTAGAGAAACACGCGCAGCTTGGTCTTCCCGCTCGCACACTGCGTCGTTTAGAGGGAGACTCATGCACACACGTCATCACTGACGTTGTTCAGGTTTCTGTGTGTTAGGTTCGTCTTAGCTCTTCAGCTGCTGTTGTTGGGAAAACAGCTCCAAAGCACTGAATTACAAGTCACAAGTACTTTGGACACCAAGATAGGATGTGGAACCTGTCGCAAGTGCCAGACAAGCCAGCACAGGAAAACCTAAGCTTTGGGGAGAAGCAGGGGTGGAGAAAAGAGACCTCCTGTGCACTAAGGAGGAACTTGGAGGGCGGACGTGCTCAGGGGTCTGGGCTGGAGATTCGGAGCACGAATGTGCAGAGACGGATGGAGAGCAACCGACCGACCGCCCTGGCTGCGGCCCTCTCCTCATGGTGTGAACTAACGGACAAGTCCCAGAGGCCCAAGTCCACTGCTGTCACTTCCTCATGGCATCAGTACACATGCTACCGGGGCGTTCCCCAAACTCCACAGACACTCCCCACTCACACAGAATGTTCCCGGACTGGGTGTGCCTAGGCTGGCGGGCATACAAGACAATAAAATACACTCACCAAGGCCATGATACAAAAAGAGGGAAAATACTCACAATTCTTTTTTTTTATAATCCTCACTCAAGGGTATATTTACTGATTTTAGAGAGGAAGGGCAAGAGAGAGATAGACAGACAGGCATCAATGTGAGACAGAAACATCGATCAGTTGCCTCCTGTATGCGCCCTGACTGGGGATCAAACCCGCAACCTTTTGGTGTAGGGGTGACGCTCCAACCAACTGAGCCACTTCCGACCAGGGCAAAAAAATCAGAATTCTTAATTAGGCTCATTAGGTGTTGTATAGACCATAGAAGACCGCAGTGAAAAGAAGGCAAAGGTTGGGAAATAGGACTACCCGGATAAAGTTCGAGGAATCGGGATAACTCAGCCCTCCGGTGAAGGGCCAACCTTGTGACACTGGAACCAAAACATGAGGTTCCTCTGACTTGCTCCGTGAAAGTGTGAAGACCTACACGACGCGAACTGGAATCCTCTCCAAGTCCTCCTCTCGCTTTTCCTGTCCCACCATAGTCTCACAAACAGCCTGGTTTTGGAGAAAAACTTCACAGGAGAATTAAACATCGCTGGGCAGGCCCAACAGGCTGAGCCAAAGACAGGTTCTGTTACAGGCACGGCCAACACGGGGTCTGCGCCGCTGCGGGCACGTGGTTGTGTATAGCCTGGGGCTCTCCCTGTGCCCGCCGGGGACTCAGCCGCTGCCCTGGCGATGGGGAGTGAGGGGCAGAGAGAATGGGCGAGGAGCATGACAGAGAGAGAGAGGGACAGGGGGAGGGACAAAGAGATAGAGAAAGGGAGAGCCAAAGGAGAGTAAACAAGGAAAAATGGAGGAGAGAGGCAACAGGATTGGACTTGAGAACTGGGACAGAATCTGAATTCTGGGAAAGAAACCGGATGTTTGTTTTTGCGAACGACTTTCCCTTCCTCTCCTTTGCACCCACCAGAGGGCCGACTCCCCAGAGCTGCAGAGAGGCCACGTCAGTTCTAATCCTGGGTTGGGTAGGCCTCCTGCATCCATGCTGGATGGGAAGTCCGGCTCCCAGCACTGGAGATGCTGACGCCCGAGAGACCCAGGTTTACTCAGCTACGCCGTGTCAGCCTGAGGTCGCCTCTCTTAGCCGCACGTGAAAAACAGTCTTCTCCCAGCGACGTGGTTTCCACCAGTCCGCAGGGCCTTGTACAGACTGAGAGACAACAGTTTGAACACAGACTCAAATGGTCGGCTCACTTCTTCAATAGATTTCTTCGAGTGGCCAACACCATTTCCTTCCAACCCCACCGCCGACCCAACCAGCGGAGGAGCGTGCTGATTACAGACGAAAAGCCATTCAAACACACGGCTCCAGAGCACACATAACGCAGAGCCCCTGAGAAACGGCGGTGCGCTCTCCTGCATTAACTTGCTCATCTATGTCTAACCAAACTCCATGAGATGAAATACCTCTGGAATGGAAAGCTTCCAATCGCCCCGCTAAGAATTTTAGTCTATTTATTAAGAATCAGCCTGTGACTCCTGCTTGGGTGAGAGCCGCAAGCACAAACAAGATGACTTTATGTGATGTGTGACCCTTCCAGTGCCCTACGAAGGAATCACGGGTGATGGAGGGTCATTTCTGCTGGGTTTTCAGTGCCTGACTACATCCTGCGAGGTTTCTGTTCCACCTCCTGAAAAAGCTGATAAGTAGGTCAGCCATAGCAACTACCCTCACACAGGCAGCCCTGGGGAAGCCTCATCTGCAAAGCTCCACCAAGTTCAGCTGGGCTGCATTATGATCAAATGACTCATTACAATTAGTCTCTGCTTAGCACAAAACTCGAGTTTACACATAAGCAAAATCAGCAATCAGAGACAGGCACTCTCCAGCCGGAACTGCAGCCACGGCTGCAGGTATCTTTGCTCTGCTTCCATGTGCCTCTCTGTCTTGTTTATTTCCACAAACACTGTGAAGAACAAAATACAAGCTTTGTAAAAGGTTTCCAACAGGCAGCTCAAAAGACAGACTCTGCCGTTCTCAGCCGTGGAGGGAGGCTGCTCCCCCGAATGCCAGCTCGTTTTGAATCTGTGACTCCCTCAACATGGAGTCATTCGGGGCTTCTCTGCAACGCCCACTGGGAAGAACACGGCTGTAGGCACGTCAGGTGTCAACGCAGTGCAACGGCGAAGAGCGTGGGCCGGAGGGCGCGCTACCCGGGTTCGAAACCCAGCTCTCACGCTTCATGGGATGGCAACGGCACCTCCTCCCATTGCCGCCTGAGTATGAAGTGAGAGCCGCCTGAGGATGAAGTGACTTCGCCGTTGTCAGGACGTGGAGCAGTGCCTGGCCGCTGTACATGCAATGTAAGGGTCTGATAAAGAATATCAGGACAAGCCTTATTTTGGGGGTGAACTTAGCTCACAGTCAGGGAATTGTGAAGTCCCCTCTAAACCACGGGAACTCACCAAGTCCAGGTCCTCCTGTTCTTCAGAGGAGGGAGCCAGGTGCAGAGAGGCGACGTGAAAGCTGCTTGGGACAGACAGGGAGTCACTGTCTCTTGTGAAACCAGAGGCCAAAATTCCTTGGTGAAAAGTCTCTATCCGGTGTTTCTTCTGCCCCCGGCCCTCAGCATGTGGCCTGGAGCCTGGGAACCTTTGTGGGGGACGGCGGCAGGGAGACAGACCTGCCTAAGAGAGGGGTCCTCCCCCGGGCCCTCCTGCTGACAGCCGAGGGGCAGCGTTGCAAGTGCGGGTATGACACACGGGGCTGCAGCCACCCACTATCAGGGACCTCCTCTCCAGCTGCCCAGCGGGGAAGGGCTTGCTCCGTCCTGGAACGTGCTCTTCAGTACAAATGCCCACTAACGAAAGATGGTACAGCCCTCCCAGCCTGGACACACTCCCGTGGGTCTCAGAAAGACAGGCCACCGGGTCACCCGAGCCTCCTGACGACGCAGATCCACAAACATCGACACGGTTTACGTGTTATTCCTCAATGTGTGCCCGCCTTAGAAAGACTCAACTTCCTACTTTCCCTCCATACTCCGTCCTTGTCTTCCTGGGCGCACCCGGGTGAAAGAAGGAACAATCTGTAACGTCAAAAAGTCACCTCTGAGCACCAAAGGAACCCTAAACACCGTTATTAATTAGAAGCGTGCAGGAAGATGTACTTTAGGCCTCATATTAGGCCATTGTGAATAAAATAATAAAAGACGTAAGGTAAGATGTAATAAAATGAAAACACCAGAACCTTTCTTAGTCCTGCCAATGCAATGTAACATTCTGTTGACGTATTTTAAACGGAAATCCCATTAGATTAGCTTCGAACCTGCACGAAGACGGTGTGCGGCTTTCAGGAAACTTCTCACATTCCTAACATTCTGCTTTCAAGACCTTAAACCTCAGCCCTCTCAAAGCACAATAAGCTTCACAGTTACCCACGTGTGACTGTTTGAGAAAGCAAAGTCATTTGGGTCTCTTTGCTCAAAAAACAAACAAAAAAACCCCCAAACTATAAAAAGAGCACAGGAAGTCGCAACGTAGCAATTCTGGCTGTTTCCAAAGAAAAACACCATAAATACTCTCATTTTAAATGACCTATTTTGGAAATATCTTCTCAATTAGGCACAGACATGCCACTACATCTGTGCTATAGATAGGAAATCAATCTGCATAAATCCACAACTGTTTTAAGAGAGTGTCACCAAATAACGGTGACCCCAACACATCTTCTCGCTTATACGATCTCAAGTAAGACATGGGCCGTCCTTCCTTTGGGGTTCCCTCCCTTGGTGAAGAAACTTACCATCTGCTGACTGTCCCTCCTCTGGGCCTTGTCTGGCCAGCGGCAGACACAGTATCCCACTTGATTAAAGTGGCACTTCCTCCCAGCCCCAGACACTGCCTCTCCCCCGTCTCAGCTTTAGGAGCCCCCAGATCAGGTCCATCACTTGCCTTTTCTTTTTCTTTTTTTTTTTTTTTTTGCATTTTGTTGTCAGATTCAGCTAGCTTCCTTCTCAGAAAGGACGCACTTCAGAAACGTTTATACAAAATTTATAATCAGCGAGGTTTGACCTTGAAGGGACATGTGAGGCTGAAAAGGACCACAGAGACTGGCTGACAAAATAAAGAACGGAATTCAAAATGGGAGATGCTGAGAAACAGGGGGCTCTGGAGCAACTGGGAAGGGGGCAGAAAGGATGGGAAGACATTTGGAGGTTCAAGGGGGAACAGGTTAATGGACTCGGTGGGGTTGGAGCCAGCAATGAAAGAAGTGGGGTAAACTATCAGACATTTTGGTTCAATTCCTGGTTAGGGTACATTGCCTGGGTTGCATGCCAGGTCTCCAGTAGGGGGTACACAAGAGGCAACCCACTGATGTTTCACACATTGACGTTTCTCTCCCTCCCTTCTCTACTCTCTAAAAAAATATAAAAACACTATGATGCTTAATAAAATCTTTTAAAAAAGGAAGACAGTAAAAAAAAGAAAAACCATATGATGCTTCACTGATGCAAAAAGAATGCTGGAAAACAAATTCAACACTCGCTAAAAAAAAAATCCCTTGCAACCCAGTAATAAAAGATTTTTTCTTAAACCTGATAAAGGAAATGAGTGTTACTTTGCAGTAAACACTGTATTTAATAATAAAATGTAAAATAATAGCAGAATTTTTTCAGGCAAGAGGTATCAAACAGGAGGAATCTGATTAACCTACAACAATGAAGTGAAAATAGAGTCTTGAAGGGGAGTGAAAACCAGGAAAGGAGAAAGCAACCAGGGTAGCAGTTTATCATCTGTGCAGTGCAGTTTGGAAAATTGTAACTAAAAAAGAAACAGGGCTGAGGCAGGGAGGGAGCGCCAGCAGGGGGGAGCTACTTAGGCAAATGAATGGGAGCTAATAACGGAAAATGTAACAGGCGTGGGTTTGATTAGTCGACCTTATGCAGCCAGACAATTTCAGACCCTTAGGAGAACATGACAGAAAATATTAGTTAGGGTCATATTTCATAACTGCTCATTAGCGTGTCCATAAATGCAAACGAAGTCCCCACCACACACTGAAATGTTACCATCTACCAAGAGGTGGGGATGCACGTGTCCCAAAGGTCTGGCGGAGGCGCCGAGAGTCAGGGATTCGATGTAATCCTGCGGCGGTGTGTGTTTCGGGTCGTGGTGCAGGTCAGTGAGGAAGGAGGGGAGGGTGGATGTCACCAGGGAAGAACAGAAGGACAGAGGGGACTGGTGAGAGAGTTACCTTTGTTCTCCAAGCATCCTGCCCAAAGTGGCCTTGGAAGGAAGTGCTGAAAATGATACATTTCTGCGTACACCCTGCCTTCCTTTCCACTCCTTAACCCTCTGAGCTCTTTATTTTTGCCTTCATCCAACTGCTCTATGGGTGACACAGGTTCCCCACAACTGTTCTGGGTTTCATTTAGCCTTTTCTTGCCTGTGGAGAAAAGGCGCCCGCTGGATCCTGTTTCTGGGGGCTTCCTTCCTCTCAAAGGTGCGCCAAAACCCCACAGGTCATGAACGCTGCCTTTGAGAAGGAGACTAAGTTCACAAGTCTCCTCTCAAGGCACACGCTGCTTTTACCCACGCTGCATTTTACTAGGAGAAACAGATAATGAGAATGTCTGCAGCGATGCGGCAGCTTTTCCTCCATCTTTCTGGAATGCCTTCCCGCCCACCCCACCCCCACAGCCCCCCGGGGACCTGACTCCCCTCTCTCCCCAGACTCGTGCCTGTGCGACGTGTCATCAATCTAGAGCTCACACAAGTGAAGTGACGCCTACGGTGACGTTCCAGATAGTGGCCACTTTCCGCTTCATGCACCTAAACTCTCCAAATGTGTGGCCTTTTAACACAAATGTAGTAATACAGTCTCACTTAAACAGTACCAAACAGGTCGGAATTAGAAAGTGGAGTTCTTGTTACCCACTTCGTTCTGACCTAACTTCTAGTACCAGCCACAGTCGAAGGTTGGTTTCTGGAATTTTCTGCACATACACATGTGAAATACAGGTATGTGTGTGTGTTTGTGCGTGTGTGCACCCTTTTTATTTAAATTGAATTAGCAACACAGACTGTTCTGAAACTCAGTGTTTCCACCCCAAACCTCGCAGACGCCTTTACCGTCGGTGCGCACTCTGCACCTCACAGCTACTGCTCCTTCGTCTCTGCTGGGCAGCCCGCTGCGTCACTACACCGCTGACACACATCTAGGTCGCAAAAGTTCATTAAAGCCACAGCTGAAGGAACTGTCACACATTGATCTGAGATGGGGCTTAGTGCAGGGGCTGTTAACACAGCACGCTTCCCTGACCCTCACCCTGACCCTGACCTTTGGGTTGGACCCATGGCCTGCGCTGGGCCGGCCACAGTGTGACATGCACCATCGCAGTCTGATGATCGGTGATGCAGGAGGAAGCAGAGTCCAAGGTACAGACAACAGGCGCAGGGGGTGACGCCCCCGGGCATGATACCCCTGGGGCTGCCGTGAGAAGGCGGGGCTTCTGGCCGCCATCTTGCTCCTGTGCGAAGAGTGGGTGCATGGGAACAAGCCATGCAGAATCAAGCAAAAGCAAGCAGGACAGAGAGCACCCCAGACAGAGCCCTGCTGCTGCTGCTCACTTGGCTGTGGCTGTGTTTTGACGGGTCCGTCCTTTCTTTTCAGTTTTTGTCACGCGCCATCAGAGGGCTCTGACTGATATACCAAACCGGTCACATTTCATGTCACATTAAAAAGTCGTTCAGAGGGCTTCTGCTCTGTTCTCTGGGACACACAAAGCTGAAAAGAGCACCCCTCCCACACTTACAAGAAAAAAAAGGCAGACAAACTTCAAATTAATGCCTTGTTTTTTCACCCCCTCGGAGGACGAGGGTGTAGAGCAGTGACCTAGGCCACAGCTGAAGGAGAGACAGACACCTCAGGGAGCGTGGAGACCATAAGTAATCGCTCACCTGGGGCAGACGCAACCGGACCCTGGTAGCAAGAGTTCGGCCCACAGAGCTGATGACCTGGTGACAGTCAAGTGCGGGCTGCTGGGGCCCCTGGGTCTGTAGGAACTGCAGGCCCCTTCTCCGTGCACTCCACTAGGAGCTCACGGAAAAGACTGGAGGGGATCCTAAGAAAAGGTATGAAGTGGCGCAGACCCAGAGGAAGGAAGCGGCTGGCCCACGCAAGGGCAAGGAGCTCTGCCAGCTCTTCTCCCGATGGCCCACACACAACACAGTCTTAGTCTGTGGATGAGAGGTCAACACACACTGCTCTCTTTGGGGCACTGGCGAAAACTCCCTGCAGCTGGGGGAAGAGAATGACAGCGACAACCACCCCACTCCAGAGGAACGCACAGCAGTGCCGGCCGCAGGGACAGGAGGACTGAGAAGGACACGTCCCTGAGTCAAAGGGACACTGTGAAGGACTAAGGCTAAGGCTTACTTAGAAAACAGGGAAGGTCCTCCCCTCCCTCCTTCACCTCCTGCCACCAAGCTAACAAGTTTCAAGTAAAAGTGAAAGCAGGTACTGACAAGGGAGGGGCAGGAAGCATGAGGGCAAGCAGAGAGACCTGCAGCCGAGGGCGGAGCCGACGCTGCTCTGGTGAACCAGGTCCGACCTGAGCAGGGCTTCCCCACCTGGAGGGCTGCAGCCTGTGGTGCCCTGCAGGTAACCATAGTAACAATGAAACCTCCACCTGGCTGGCCTCCTACTCCTGCATTAAAAATCTAGCAGAAGGAAAGGCATGCTCAGTTCCAAGCATAAAATCTATTTACTTCATCCTCTGTACTCCTCTATAAGATGACCAATTTTGAACAAAAAAATTATAAGGCAGACAAAAGGCAAGAAAAGAATGTATACTTCCTAAAAGACAAAGCAGCCATCGGGGCAAGACTCAGATATGAAACATTTGTGGAACTATGTCAGGGCTCTAATGGAAAAGAAATACAATACGGAAGATTGGATGGCAAATTTTAGCAGGGAGATGGAAACTGTAAAGGAAAGGTTCCAGTGGAAATGATAAAAATGGGAAACATAGTAACGGATACAGAATGCTTTCAGAGAGTCATCACACTAACACAGTCAAGGAGAGAACCAGCGACCTTGAAGACAGGTCAAGAGAAACAACCTAAAGTGAGACGCGAAGATAAATCTGAGCGAATTCAAAAAAGAAGCCATTACTGAATATCCAAGAGTTGCAGAAAATACCCAACTAATGTGTGCATAGTTGGAGCCTCGGAAAAAGGAGAGGCCAAAAGAAGTATTTGAAGAAAAAATAACCAGGAAATTATCAAAATAATGCCAGACACCAAGCCACAGATTCCAGAATACCAGGTAACGCCAAGGAGGACAAACACCCAAAGAGGCAAACAAATGAGTACACAGACAAGTAACAAGTCCTGCAGAACGAGTCTCCTCATAATCCAGTCGCTGGAGACCAAAGACGGAGAGAAGGTCTTGCAGGCAGCCAAGGAAGAAAAGGACACTTACATACAGAAAAACCAAAGCAGAGATCGCAGGAGACTCCCATCTGCAGCGCAGCCAGAAGACAATGGAGTCACATTTGAAAAGTGCTAAAGCAGGGGCAGGGCTGCCAACATCGAATTCTACGCCCACGGAACGTATCTTCCCAAAATAAAAGAGCAGCACTTTCTGTAACAAATAAAATGGACGATTCGTTGTCAGGAGGCCCACACACAAGGACTGTTTAAGGAAGAGCTTCAGGTAGAGGAAATAAGACACAGGTTAAAATGTACACAAAGAAATGGAGCATCATAAATAGAATAAGTGGCAGTAAGATAAAATCTTTCTTATTTTCAATTGCTCTAAAAGAGCAATTTTGATCTAAAGTAAAAACAGTAACAACATCTAAGGTGTTGATGGCCTGTGCAAAAAATCCAGGGTGGGGCAGTGCACAGAGGACGGGAGGAAGCAAACTGGCGGAAGTCCTTCCGCCACACGTGGAGTGACGGACTATTATTCGCAGGTCATTCTGATTAAAGATTTTATATTTTTAACATAAGCGCAATGACTAGAAAAAGAGGCACAAGTAGTAAGTTAACAGGAGAAATAACGTGGAATTGAAGATAGTTCGTTTTCCCTGCTGTTCTTCCCCCACTGCCCTCATTAGCGGTTGCCTGTGGTGGCCCCCCAAAAAGCTGACTTACAACTTCACGGCACACGGAAGGCAGTACGGCACCCTGGTAACAGGATGCGCTCTGGAGTCGGACAGACCTGGGGTCTTATCCCCCAGCTGTGTGCCCCCACTAGCTCCGTGATCTTGGACTGGTTTCACACCGCTGAGACTTCTCATCTGCAAAGGAGCTGTGGTCGTGGTTCCTGTTTCAAATTTTACCGTGCAGATAAAATAAAAGAATGCGTGTAATTTTTTAGCTTAGGACTCAGCATATAATAAGTGCTCAACAAACACAGGTTATTTACTTACTGCACTGTGGCACCGTTTCAGGAGTACCCTCTGTCTCTCTCACAGCCGCACTGGGGTCGGGGTCGCTGGCCGCCGTCCTTGGGTGTTGACTGCAGGTGTACACACACCTTCCAGCAGGCAAGTGGCACAGGCACATGCGGCAGATGTATGTTCGATAGTGTTTTTCAGAAAGTGAAACAATGGTGAATGAAAGCCTCAGGTGTTTTCCCAACTCATCACCTGATGTCACCTGATGTCACTCCTGGCTGCAGTGGGCATGAGCTCAGCGGAGCTTTTCTTGTTACTTCCTGATTCTCACTTATAGGCTGTGATTTTCCTGATAAGAGAGGCATCTACCCTCTTATTCCCTGCGTATTTTTTTAATCCTCACCCAAGGACAAGCATGTGTTTATTGATTTTAGTGAGAGAAGAAGGAGTGTGTGTGGGGGGGAGAGAGAGGGAGAGAGAGAGAACCCCTGATGTGAGAGAAACATCAGTCAGTCACCTCCAGCATGCTCCCTGACTGGGGATCAAACCCCCAAACTTTGGGTGCACAGGACGATGCTCCAGCCAGCCGAACCACCGGCCAGGCCTCCCTGGACATTTTAAACTAACACAGTAATCGTCTCGGTCTTATCAGCAGTTTTCTCCTACCGAGGCAGAAACGCCACGGTACTTCCAAACTGACAGCTGGAGGAGAGAAAGCATGGGCGCGTCGGCGACCACGCCTGTCCTGAACACGAGCACCTGGTAAAGGGCCTGTTTGGAATCCACAGGTTCCTCTGCGGCCACCCCGTGGAGTCAGAAGCCGCGGCCAGTAAACAGTGACGACTGCCAGTGGTCGGCCTCACAAGGAAACCATCGCCGGACCCACGACCAAACTGAGCTGCCTCTTCAGGGGGCATTTTAACGAGGGCACCGCCCCTGGTCCCTGAGTCAGGGAGTCCGGCAATGCTCTTCCAGGGACGAGAGTTATAGCTGTCCCCTCCCTTGCATTCCCCAAAGCCGCTCGAGGAGCTTCTCCGTGTCTCGAACACACATCGCTGCCCCGTCTCTGCAAAGGTCCGAGAGCAGTGGCTCTTCAGTTTCTGGCCTCAGCGACAGCCCATCACCAGTGTCCTGATGCGGAGGACTGCAATGTGCGGCCAGTGAGCAGCCTCCTTCAGCAGGAAAGGTGCAGGCTTTAAAAAAACGGGGGCCCGTAAGTATCCCTGACATTAGTGGGGACACATTTGAACAAGCACGTCTTTGAACAGAATGACTAAATCCATGTACTTATATAGTGTACTCTGGCATGAGAATAAAGGGGAAAATGAAGAGAAAGGGTATAACTCTTGCATGCTAGGCTTGATGTCGCGGGTGGGGAGGAAAGGCTGACCCTCACTTTGCAGGTGGAGAGGCAGATGAGCTGCTAGCGTTCACCTCAGCCCACGCCCCCCCCCCAGGAGACGAATTACAGTGACTTGCGGGGTTTGAATGAAGGGGAACCACCTCCCTGGCGTGTGGGTGCTGTGGGGGGGGGGAGGGCGGGGGAGTGGAAGACAAGAACGCTGTGTGTTGGGCCATGAATCTCGACTCAAGGACATTCGGGACTGCCTGGCCACCTCCCCGCAGTGAAACAATGTCGTGCAGATCATGGCCACACGTAAGGGGCTGCCCAGCAGGATGCGTCCGCTTGTCACCAGTGGGTGGATAAATCTACAGCTAGAAGCAGATGGTCTCTACCATCTCGGTTTCGCAGGAGGGGCCTGGTGGACTCCAGGGCGTAGAGCGGCACAGGCCCGGAGAGCAGCCGGCTCTGCTGGCCACACGTGAGCTCCCAGCTGTGAGCGGGGCCGCAGGCGGCGGCAAGGCAGCTGAACAAGACTCACAGGAAGCCAAGAAATCGAAACACACACGGAGACCTCGCAAGGAGGGAACTCTGAGTGCCGCACAAGTGGCATCCTAAGCTCCCTCCGCCCACACCCTCCCGTCCCTGCACTGTGAGTCATCCGCTCACTGAGACAGTAAAATGCCATCCACCCACCACATCCAAGCCAGGACTTCGTTTTCCAAAAGCCAGATTTTTCATCTCTGAACTCAATTAATGTGTGCTGAGGAATCACCAGGAGCCTGCATTCTGTTAGGAAGTGCCGGAAGGAAGAAGTAACTAATCACACCCGTGGTCCCGCCCCTCGCGGGGTTTCCAGTTTTCTTGGGAGCACAGATGTGCTGGCCTGTGTTCTTTGTCACTGAGTCTGTGAAATCCCGGTGGCAATGACAAGGGACCGTGTATCCCTAAGAGCCCAGAAGGTACACTATGTTCCCACAGCAGGGGCTTTGTGAACCTTCTGCGAACCTTCTGAACCTTCTGCATTCATTACTCCTGCGCCTGGGCAGACAGGGAACAGGACCAAGTTCAAGTCTGGCTGTGAGTGACTTTGGATACGTTACTGAGTAGTCAGCATAAAAGGGCAACATTCAATGTTCCACAGAAGTTTACTGTGTGCCTACTGTGTGCCTGACCCTGTTCTGGAAACGGGGACATACCACTAAAGAAAACAGGCAGAGATCTTCGCCCACATGAAACGTGCCTTGTAGTGGGACAGGCAGGAAAGAGATGAACGAGTCAGTGACAGACTGTGTTAGAAAGGGCTGAAGGCACGGAGGCAAAAACGGGGCCGTGTGCAAGGCCCGGGGGGCTGGGCGGAGGGTGGAGCAGGGCCAGGGGCAACGTGAAAGCAGGGGGTCGGGCTGACCGAGGTGGGGAGAACTGAGCAAAGCCGGGGAGGAGCCGATGCAGCGAGCCCGGTGGGTGTCTGAGAAGGGGCATTTTCAGGCAGAGGCGAGAGCAAGAGCCAGGGTTCTGGAGGGAGAGCGTGGCCCTCACAGTGGACGGCCTGCAAGGGCGGCTGGGCTGGGCAAGGGGAGGCCAGCAGAAGCGGCCAGAGCAGTAATGGGGAGCCAGCTGGTGCGGTCGGTGGGCCAGGCCAAGGGCTGGTGGCTTTTACTCTACAGGAAACGGGGAGCCACTTTAGGGCACTGAGAAGAGGCAAGATCTGGTTTGTGTTTTAAAAGAAAAACTACAAATTAGGAACACTAGAACAGACGTGAGGAATTCCTTTAATGGCCTCATCAGTAGACTGGACATGGTCAAAAGAACAGTTATGTCAAAAGAAGACTGTGTCAATAAAAATTTCCCTAACTGAACTGTGAAGCGAAACAGCAAAACCAAAACTGAACATTCAGCACCTGTGGGGCAATAGGAAAAGG
The DNA here is from genome assembly GCA_004026765.1 of Micronycteris hirsuta. Taxonomy (NCBI): domain Eukaryota; kingdom Metazoa; phylum Chordata; class Mammalia; order Chiroptera; family Phyllostomidae; genus Micronycteris; species Micronycteris hirsuta. Next base: position 63,770 of record PVJI01001139.1, on the reverse strand, counting down.
TGCAATGCATGCGCAATTGTGACACCGAAGGAAGAAGGAGAGAATGCAGGGGAAGAAATATTTGAAGTCACGATTACAGAGAACTTGCGAAATTCATGACAGACACCAAAACACGAATCCAGAGAACTCCAAGAACACCAAGCAGGACTGAAAACACACACACACACACACGCCCCTAGGCATATCCAATTAAAGCATTCAGGAAATCTGAATTAAGTATGGACTTTCATTAATAACAACGTCAATTTTCTATAGTAACGTACGGTGCTCATAATAGGGGCGACTGAGTCTGGGGTGTAGGGAAACTCTGTACTGGATGGCAGCAGGGGAGGCGGTGAATGGAGTCCACACCCGGAGGGTTTCCAAAGGTCTATCTCTGAATGAGGAGCTCAGAAGGCCGGCAGAACTTAGAGTCCCTGATGAGGCACCTTAACTCTCCACTCTTTGTACCTTTCTGTGCCCCCCACTAGCCTAAGCTCCAAGAGGGCATTTCTAGGGACACATCTCCATTCCCTGGACAGCTAACGAAGTGGCGGTAGTGACACCTAGTAATCACTAAGTTACAGCTGTTGAGTCACATTCCCTACGCTGTGTGACGAGATGCTGCAGGCCTCCACCCGTGTGTGGGCGGAGCACCTCCCCACACACCAGCAACTCAACATCGAAGCCAGCAGAACTCTCCCTACTTGTCTTACTAGAGGAGACCCTTTTTAAGAAGCTACCTAATCATTTTCAGATTACCTGGCATTTATATTTCCACTGTAAGACTCACTGATGAGTTCTACAATCCAATGACAACTCAAGGCCAGAAAGTTATTTTTAACCAACTGGATTGACACTGTTGCGGGAAGTCTGGCGGAGAGGACACTGTGTGTGACGACTGTGCTGAAGATTCCAGAATTACGATGAAGACCAATGCATCTGACAAGTCATCCTTCAGCGCAGTGAGGGAAAGCCAGCTAAAAATAAACCGAAGCGGAGAACAGAGCTGGCCCGACATTGTTCAGCCAGAGGGGTGATGTGGAGCTGCCACCACCGCCACCTCATCTCAGGACAGCGGGAGCGAGTCCACACCACGGCCCCGCGAGAGAGGAGGGGCGGCTGTCACCAGCAAGATCTCAGAGCAGGCACAGAGAGGCCATGCTGAGGGGAGAAAACGACAGTTGTCGTCCCCGATTTCCTGGCCGGCAACGTGTCAGAACTCCACGTGCGTGTTAAGTGTCAAGCTCTGGATTCAAATCCAGAGATGGCGGCGCTACGTAAACACCGTACGCCCACCCTTCACATCTGAGCTGTTCAGCGTGTTCACTCCTGGCGAGGGCAGGGGGCTGCATCATGTACCCATCACGAGAATGTCACATCTGAAGCTACGGACTTCTCAGCCAGGAAAAGATCAACAGCCTTAAAGGGGCTGTGACTGCAGAGTTTTCTCTTCAGGGCGGCTTCACTGAACCACATACTATAAAGCTCCCTGGAATGCCCACATTTAAATACAATGACCTGAGGCCAAGGAACAGACTTGGTCACCCACCAGCAAACACTGAGGACTCACTAAACCAGGAGGCCTGCAGAGGGCACAGGGGACACACAGCAGGAATAACATGGTGTCCCTGACCTCCAAGACCCACTCAACGGGGCCAGCCCTACGGTGCCGGCAACCTCACTCACAACGTCTCCGTCGCTAAACCCAGTGTCCACTCCTTGGTCTTGGGTGTTGTGTGAAGCCCCTGCTAGTGCTGACCACTCCTGCTTTCTTGAAACCGTGGCCTGGCTTACCTTTACACTGCGCTTTATCTGGTTTCACAGGTCACTTCCCCATCCCTTCGGCTGCTTCTTCCTCCTCCACCTGTTCCTCACAGGCTGGTCCTGCTCGTTGGAAGCAATATAAGTCCTTTGGAAGGATTCCCTATTGCGGCCCTTTCGTGTACATCTGGTAGACCTGGCAACTCCAATCAGAAATCTCTTTCCAGGGCTCACACACAGCGGGAAGTCAGTGATCATCTCTGTGTGGTCAGATGCATCTGCAGGTCTCCCCACCCTCCTCCACTCTCTGCCTGGTAGTTCAATTAGGACTTAGTTAGAATCACAGGCCTCACTGACGAGAGACATGCATCCCCGCCGGCCACTGTGCCTTGTTCAGACATGAACACAGGACACAAAAGGAGTTGATGAGACTGTCCCCCAGGATTACAGCTGAAACTCTGAGGAAAGATGCTTTCTCTTCCTTCTGGGATTATTAGCTCTAGGAAAGCTAGTGACCACCATCACACCACGTGGACAGAGCCAGCTTAGGAACGAAGCCCACGGAGGAGAGAAGGAGTAACAGAAACAGCATCGATGCTGCAAGTTAAGCCTCTGGACCATCCAATCACTTATGTGAACTATTAAATTCCCTTTTTACATGAAGCCAGGTTCATTTGGAATTTGCGAACACAGAAATCCCAACTACTACAGAAAAATCAGAAACAAATTAAATGTCTCTCAATGGGGAAAATGGCTTGTCAAATTATAGTATCTGCTATGAAATATTACACAGGCAGCAACAAGAGGCCATGTCATACGTCACAGAAGTTCTCTAAGATTTATTGTTAAGCAAAAAGGGAAGTAAAAATGTGTGGAGAAGAATCCCATTAATATCTGAGGTGTGTGGATGTGTGTGCGTGCCAGCATGCAAACGCTTTGGAAAACAGAATGAAAAGAATCATTCCGAAAAGTTTACACTGGTTTCCATTAAAGAGAGAAGAAGTTAAGGAGTGAGGGAATTGCATAAGGACAGACTCTCTGTGTATTTTCCCTCGGTTTTCTAATTTTATTATAGCCATACACTTATGTCTTAGCTCTGTGAATTAAAACAGTGAGATGGAAAATAACCCCAAAGACTCTCTACTCTCATCGGCATCACTTCTCAGCCCGCAGGTGAGCACATCTGAAACCAATATTCTGTTCCCCAGCTGTCTTTCTGTTTTTTCCCCTAAGCTAGTTAATGACACCACCTGGTCACCAGAGCCCTGGACGCAAGAGCCGTCCCAGATATGGCGGTTCCTCCCCCAGCCCACCTCCCCTCATCTCCAGCAGCCACCTGCTGTCACCAGTGCGACCTCCTGAACGTGTCCCCCTCTTGTCCGCACTTCCGCACCACAGGCCACGCTCCCATTTTGATTTGCCTGGATTATCGCACGCTCTCCCACTGATCTCCGGGCCTCCACCTGTGCCCATCTTTTGCTCACTCCCGCTGAGCGAGGTCAGCAATTCCAACCCATTAATCCTCTGCTCAACAACCTCCAGCCGACGCACGAATGCAGCCCACACTCTGACGCTCCCCGAGTGCCTGCCACCGCCCTCGTCCCGTGTGATCACACTTATCAAATATCGTGCCGCTCCCAGAACATGCCAGACTCCATCTTGCTTTTGGGCCTTTGCACATGCAGCTCCCTCCACGCAGCCCCCTTTTCCCTCCATCCTTGCCAGACTCACTGCCCCATCCTTTAAATCTCAAGGTAAGCACTGTCATTTCTGATTCTCCCGGCTGGGACTGGGCACCATCGTTCTGTGCACTCCTGAAACTCTAAATAGTCACCTGCCATTCTACTTTACTTTAATGACCTCTTGACCTATGTGCCTTCTTCCCAGACTCCCAGGCAGGGGAGGCGGCTCACAAGTACAGCCTCAGAGCAGATCCCTGCTCCCCCATTTTACAGGGTGAGACCCCAGGGCAATGGACTTGTTTCTGTGCCAAGAAGCTCATAGGAGGGGTAAGCAGGGCCATCCGGGCGGAGTGCTGGAAACAGGGCCCGGCCCGTGGAAAGCACCGAGTCAGGACTTGCAGTCACTGCAGGTGTGCTCTATAAATAAACAATTACTTTTTTGTGCAAAGTATTTTAAACAAACACTTTTGTAAAAGGAGGCATTCCCAAAAATGTAGTTCAATTTTAATGCGAGGCTTACCGCCTGCGTACAGAAAAGAAGCAAAATGCCATGTAGAAACTCTGATTTCAAATAGCTGGAACGCGATCATCCGCAGCGCAGCCACTCGCTAGGGCTCTGGTGCTCTTACTCTCACGGCTTCATGGGAAAGCGACCTCACCATTCATCGTAATTTCCGGAACGGTAACAGCGCTAGCCCCCGTGTTGAACTAACGACCTGCAGAGCTTCATGCTTAAGACATCCTGGAAGTGCTGGCAGAGTTAGCCTCTGACACGGTTATTTCAAGGCCTGATTTTCCAACTAAAAATTACTAAAAATTTCAAGACTAGATGGTTTCTAAGAACTTCTTCAGCACCAGTGGGAGAGCGCGAAAGGCCCTTTGTCATCTTTGTTCCTGTCGCCAGTCACGATCGGATGTTCCTTGCAACCACATGCCTTCGCCTGGAGCATGTCTTACAGTCCCCCAAAGACCTAGGCATACCGGAAACATTACAAATTAATTATATTAGTTAATTCTTGAAAGAGAAGGATGACTAATGGGGCAGCAGAGAGTAAGGGGAGGGACTGAGAGAATGGGGGGTGTGGAAGGATGGCCTCACTCCTCAAAGGAGCCGCAGGGGCTGCGTGGTTGGACAGCCACACCTGTCAGGCGGCCCCGCCCCCACCAGCCTAGGACTCTCGGCCCGGAATGTCCCACCTTCTCTGCTGACACACAGCGGCATGAAGTCTTTCCTGTTAGGCTCTGGCCCTGGAACTCTATTTTTTTAATAATTTAATTTTATGTTTATTATAAAATATACCTAATAAAACTTACCATATTAACCATTTTCAAGTATACAGTTCAAAATGTAATGGTTAGCCCTGGAACTCTTGACTTCCGTTTTTTACCGAGTCTGGAAGATGGAAGAGACCAGCCAACGTTCACCTTCCAGATCTCAGGGGGGCATTCGGGGATTCAGGGAGGGAGGCAGACAGCAACATAGGCCAGGCCCCTGGAAGCTATCTACTCCGTTCCCTGGCCTCCCAGTGCTTCGATCTCACTCTGCGGATATCTCTCTCTCTCACCATGTCTCTCTGTTCTACCCTTAAAGCCTGACGATTAGGAGCAGCTGAGTCAGAACACTGGGTCCTATACTCACGCAGCTCCTTTCTTCCCAGGAAACCGGGTGACCTGCTACGTCTTTCTCTAGTCTGCAGCCCTTCTGGGAAGGGGCTGCCAAGCTAACCAGCGGGGACTCTCTGGCCTGCAGAGCAGGGGCAGGCACGGGAAGCCTCAGGGGTTCCTGCCAGGGTCAGACAGAGAACTGCCCTGAGCAGGACCGAGGAGTCTACAGAACACAGAGCGATCCACACTGCGCCATGGCCAACCTTAAAGAGCAGTGCCAACTCCAGGACCAACACTGCAGGCTCCTAGAAAGCCTCTAGGAAATACATTAATGCCGATGGTTTTTGAAAAGATTTGCTGAAACGAGGAGGATGAACAGAGAGCCTCAGCTGGGATTTGCGGGCAGGATCCTTACAGGAAGCAGCAACTGGGGGCCTCCGCTCTGCCACCGCCGTCCTCCGCCCCCGATTTCCGCTGGCTCTTTTTCCAGGAAGGTCTCAAATGCTGTCTCTTTATTTGACTACATATATTTGTCAAGAAATCAGACCTTGTTTCTCATTCTAGAAAAAGCACTGCCGCCTCTCCGGACCAGGAGGCAGCAGGCATTCGAAGGAGTTAGGGAGCATTAGGACCGACTCACTACCCCGTGTGCTGATTTTTCCAGCTTTCGTCTCACTTGCTTTTTTTTCTTTTAGACATAGATATCACCTCCTGCCAAAAAGCAGACTGTTCAGATCACATGTGCCAATGTTCCCTCAGTCAGAGGAAATAAGAACGCTGCTACCACGGCTCCGTCTGCAGTGCCTGGCGTTTTCATTGGTGCTTCTGAGAGGTTATGGTAGCGGCAGCTGAATGCCAGCAGCAAAGAAATTTCCGTGGTTTGGATTGAGACTATGTCCCAAAAGGTCCCACTCCCCACATGATGTCCAGGACGCACTCAGTGTCCTCGTGGACGAGAAGGAACAAAAGTGACCATAGCTCCTGTGTTTCCTCCGGCAGCCCCTCTCCAGGCACACAGCGGGCCACGTGCGGTCAGCGGCGCCGCTCTTGGTGACCGGCGGGCCCAGTGGGGACAGGCCCCGTGCTCCAGCAAAGGCACAGCACCGCCCCTGCCACAGGTGTAGGGTCATTTAGAAGCCACCCTCTTTAGGCTTTTACAGCGAGACCCTCTCTGCTCCCTGCCACGCAGTTGGACCCTGGGGCCTCTCACTGCACAGGATGATGCTTAACCAGAGAGATCGGCGCGGGAAACCGGCCACACTCCGTCCCGCACTAGACAGCGGGTGACTTTTCTTTCTCTCTATACAATAGCTTTAAAAATTCTGCCTTGTTACCCGAAAAGCATGTTCTACTTAAAAACTCCTTTTACAGCTACATTAATTAATCTTTGAAACATCCCCAGTGAGACTGGCACCATTCTCTTCCATTTTAAAGAAACTGAGGTTCAGGAAGAAATAGCAACGTCACCGTGTCAAACATACACAACGGTGGAGGCGGGGATCCAACCCATCCCAGCACACTCTGCATCCGATAATGAGCTCCTACCCTCGTGAGCAGTAAACTTATTTACAATAGCCTCATAAACGCTTTGAGAATCACAAGATAATAATTTTACATTGATTCCATGAGATAACAGGAATTTATACACCATTAAGGAAAACAGGAAGGATATGGAAGCCTGAGATATGAACCATAAGAAAAATGAGGTAAGTTCATCAAGACCAGGAAGAACTCGGAAGACAGAGAACAACTGTTTGCAGGCAAGGCTAGAGTTCCAGAATCACACGTGGGAAAGGGGCAGGCTGCCGAAGGAAGAGTAAGGAGCAAATGACAAGTGACGCAAGGAGAGCCTCGGACGACTGAAAAACCAGTGTCCGCCCGGAGTCGCAATGACGGGGTGATGTCATTACTTACAGCGTTTTCCCCGACAACCTCAGAGTTTTGAGTTTCTGTTCTCTAAAACAAGCAGAGAGAAAGCCAATAGAAGGAAAGGATAAGTAAGAACAAGACAAAAATAACAGAACTGATTCAAAAAGAGTAAAAAAATGAAGTTTTGGGGAAGAAAACCTTTACACTATAAACATCATTAACCCAAAGGGGCAGCTGTTGGTTAAGTGGATCTCAGGGCAGAGAACAGCACATGAGGAGGCCAGTGTGGAAGGAGGGGTTCATCCAGCTGACCCACCCAGGGTTGCTCCCAATCCCGCCTCCGGTCCGCTCACCAGCCTGGCCCAGTCACGGTGCTGAGCGGACGAGTGCCCAGAGGGCTCCATCTCCCTCCCGTTAGACGTCAGACGCCGTCCCACACACCTGCCTGAGCAGCGGTGAGGGTTTCTCACTGCCCACATGCCACCTGACAGCAGGTGAAATCTCGCCCTGAGACAAGCTGGGGAATGAAAATATGCCAGGGCACCTAGCTCTCGGTAGCAGGTCTCCAACTGACCTGGAAAGGCGGAATGCTTGCTAAGTAAGTGAGTAAGTAAGAAAGCAGGAGGGAGGAAGGAAGGAAAGAAAAAACTAAAAAAAAAAAAAAAAGTTGATGTCTGGTTGCTAATATTTAATTTACAGCCTTTGAGATCTAGGAAAGTTCTAGAAAGAGACTGTTAGTGACAAAGATCATAAACTTTCAAGTAACACTAATGGCTAATTGATATTAATTAGTGATTTTTGGCATATTTATATTCCATGGGGAATGTTCTTGAAACAGCAGCAGGCATGTAACATGCATATGTAAGCCAATATAATTTCATGCTATATTTTAAAAACTCTTACACCGTTCGATGAGGAGCGTGCCTGTTACATTTTAAAATGAAGAGACATGCTCACGGACTTGCCTTGCTAAATAAGATGGACACCACGAAGAAATCCAGCAGGAAACCCTCTGACAGAGCTTTGTAGTCAAAATGGAAGAAGACTGCAGTGAAGCTCAGGTGCACGAACTGGTGGACAGGGTTACAGAAGGAGGCCCGCAGCAGCTTCATGCCGGCCACGATCATCAGGAAAATGTCCCAGCTGTCAGGACGGAAAGGAAGAAAAGTCAGCAAGGACGGTGAGCCGACAGCAGGGCGAGTGACAACAGCTAAGTCTCTTCAGCGGTCACTGTGCATTCTGCGCTTTGTAAACACAGCACACCAAACTGGGGGGCCCTGTGATTACCCTCCCTTGACAGAGCGGTAAACTGAGTCTCAGAGCTGGAGTCCTTTGTCTAAGTGCTCACGGGTTGAGCTAGGATTAAAACTCAGCCTGCGGGGCCCTCCCACACAGACTCTGCCACTAGAGGAGGCTCCTTCCCACCGTATGCTTCTGATTGTCCCCTGTCCTTCAGAAGGACACAGAGCTCCTTGGAGCTGATTCGAAGGCAGTGCCAGGTTCCACAGAATGCTTGAAGGCAAGTGAGAAATCAGAGCATGCCGTCCCTGTTCGGTAGGCTCAGTGGATGCCTTTTATGATAAAAGAATCTTACTGAAGCAGTGATGTAATAGTAGTCAACGTGAAATTCTGAAAAGAAGAAAAACTATCTTAATCAAGCATTTTGACTCTTACACATTAACTTTCAGTATTTCTTGGCATACTTGTCGTTCCAATGAGCACAAGCTCCCTGGTCTCCCTTTCTTTCTGCTGAAAATGATGTCATTGACATTTTTTCCCCGTGGCCTTTTCAGCTGCAGAGCTGACCACGGCGGGCAGCAAAGCCAGACCAGGACTTGGCTTTGAGGACTGACCTCCTGAACGCTCTTGCCCAGGGAGGCAGGTCAGTGACTTGTGTAGGGAGGAGCGTGTGCTGCATGTGCAGTTCCACCAGGTCACGAGGTCAACTGTGAACAGCCTACTGACTGTGAGGCCAGACGGTCCATGGCAGCAGCTCGGGACAGCCTAACAGAGCACCACCCTGCTCGAGGGTCTTTCCGCAGGAGGATTTGCACGTTGTAACCAGATTCCCCCAATTAGAAAGCCTCTTTGGAAACTCAAAAGAAGACAGAGGTGGGAACGCTGTCCAGAGAACAGGGGCACGTGAGATCAAGAGACGTTTTCTTTTTCTGGCCAAACACACAAAACTGGGATGTGCCTCACGTTCCCCGAGCCTAGAAGGGCCTTGGGCTCAGGACTTAATGTCCCAGGAGGAGGTCATTTTAAAAGGGCTTTCAGTCTTTGCACCTATCAGCTGCAAAACTGTCATACTGCCATCACAAAGACCTAATGCTGGCAACTGCATCTGCCACGATCTGACATTTTGTGTGCCTTCAGACCCAGGGCTGTGCCTGCTCCCGCTCTTCCCCCACGCCCATGACCTCTGCCCGAGGCCCCGAGAAGTGCTAGCCCTGGGTCACAGGCAGGTCTGGGGAGAGTGGGAACGCTTTCATGTGACTTCACAGAGAGCTCTCAGCGTTCCCGCGGTGCAGCTGGCCGTGGCTCCTCGGCTCACCAAGACGACGATCCAGTGTGAAAATCGGACTGCGGGCCTGGTTGTCCTTGACAACAGCCCTGGGTACAAGGATCCCCAAGGGACAGCCAAGGCCCTTGCAGGGACCCCAGTGACACGTGTCTCAGGCTGGGGATGTGCTGGTGTTCAGGGGAGGCGGGTGATTTCTGGGTTATTCGGGCCAAATCTAGATGAGCGCTGACTCTGAACTTGCTGCGCCCATGGCTGCACCGACAGTGTCAGGTTCCGTTTAACAGCGATGACTGGTGTGACTGTGGTAGATCTGAGGGGCTGATGTGATGGCCTTTACGACATGGTGATGGTAATGGTTTCAGTTACGGATTCACAGACAGTTTGCAGGCTTAGCTGAAGGCTTTAGAAATGCTTATATAACAATCGATGAACAACGGCTGGGGACAGCAGCAAAGCATCCATTTAGGTCAGGCCGGGAACTATAAGTACCTGATGAGACATCATGACTCACTGGCGTGGTCATCCATCCATTCGTCCCTCCATCACCACTTACTAGGGGGTTGGTACTGAAGGCTGACTAAGAAGCAACGCCTGCTAATAAAGAGCCCACTGTCTGACTGTCGGGTGCGCCGGTTCTCAGGAAGCTCAAAACAGGTCTCCAGGGGAGAGTGAGGGATGGCCTCCACTGTCCTGTTTCAGAAGAGCTGGGCTAGAGGGGGTGCCTGAAATCTTGGGAGACTTTCTTTTTAAGTCTTCAGATGGATGCCTCAAATATATACAAAAATGATCAGCTTTGGACTCTGAGAAAAATAATTCTGTGGGTGTCATCTGAAAGTTGGGACTGCCTGGGGGCACATAAGTCAGCCGACAGTTTCTATCTTTAGTGTTTGGAAAACAATTACAGGGATTCGACAGCAAGATTACTTCGAACTAGACTCTCTCCAAACTGTTGATTGGCATCTGTCTGATTCTCAACCTTTGCATCCACACTCTGCCAACAGCCAGAGCGGCTTGGCCTCTGCCTGCAGGCTCGGCTCCAGGTCTAGTCCTGATGCTGGGGAGGGAGAACTTGAAATCTGTAGCTCGATACTCCAGGCAGCACTGGTACCTTCTTTGCTACTCTGGTTCTGATTGTGAGCCCTCACCCTAGAAATGGAGGATCTGCCTTATTCTAGGTAGGAGGTGACCCTGGGGCCAGCCAGGACAGTACTGCACTGGAAACACCTGCCTCAAGGAGAGGGACTTCATGTTCTAGATGTAGAGTCACCCCTGGATCAGGCCCCACCCAAACTATGTAAAGGGTCTCTAGTCCCATGTCCAGCTTCTTTATCCAGGGAGATGACTTTTCATCCTGGGACCCGAAGTCCAGGACTTTAAGTACTGAAAGACATGGACTTCTCGCCCTGGCCTAACTGAACCGGGTCTGGACTGGAAGGAAGGCAGGGTCAGGAAGGTTATAGGATCATCTCTTTGTCTACCTTGTATGACCATGAACTTACTCAAAGTCCAGCATTCAAATGCCTTTGAGCTTAGCGTGCTCAATCTTTGGCAAACATTCAAGAATTTGTCCTCCTCTTACCCTGGCAGGAAGAGCAGGCTTGAATCCGTCTGCCCGCGATTATATACGTCAGGGTTGAGCTGGGCAACGCGACTAAGAAGCAAGTCTGGGGAGGAATCTTGTTCACAGCCTTCTGTCAACTTATTTGACCAGAAACTTGAACTCTTTGTCAGGAAGACAAATCCACAAATTATCCGGCAGAATTCCATTTGTAAATTCAGAGGTAACTTTCATATAAGAAACCAATAAGTCAACTGTACATTGTTAATGCTTTGCAAAAGCATAGCATCCTACAGCATGCAGTCCCTGCGCTCCGTTTTTGTAACGGTGACGCAGAGAGAGCAGTGACAGTGCCCCCAGCACGGATGGCAGAGCACTTGCTAAATGAACTGACGCGAGGCAGGAACCTCAGGAAGCCTGGAGTCGCATCGGCCTTCTGTCACTGCGTCGGGGCTCAATGACTAAGTCTGCGGGATGACTTTCAAACGTACTGACATGTATTCACAGCATCACTTCCAGCAGATCTAACTTCCCTGCGCCCTAGTCCCTCTACAAATGACCGCCAGCTCCTCGGAGTTTGGGTAAAGGACACCAGAGAAGATTGCTGTCTCCTGCAGCCTGCTCTGGGAAAATTCACCAGGCTTTAAAAACATTATCAGCCGAATCACTGGGAGAACGAGCCATCACCCACTTACTGCGTCCCGAGTCTCCGGTAGTTGCTTATTGAAAATGCATCAATAGTGAGGGCGTTCAAAATGATTGCTGGGTACAAGACATATTTTTCAAAACACTGAAGCCAAACATAGAGTCTTTCGAACCACATTAAATGGGCGACATCTGAAAGAAACACAAAAACCACTTAGAACAGCAGCTCATCAAATTATTTGCCTTTAAGTACATGTGATAATAAGCAGTATCGCCCTTTAATTCAAAAGCTGCTGGTTCAGAACTCCGGGCACTGAACAGGGTAGTATGCCAATGCACTTTGCAGGCAGCGACTCTTAGCTGTGTTTCTACATAGTTCATAAATAATAATACATAGAAACATAGGCCAGCACCCCGATTTCTCAAGTCAGTTGATTTTCCCACATATAATTATGACTGGGACCAAGGAACTAACACCCACATAACATCGAGGCATCTCAGAGAAGCGAAGGGTAGAAAGTGAGCCCACCTTCTCTTACGCTTGGGGTCACTTGTGAGGCAAGGGCTAGTTTCTGGGCTCTTTTCTCTCTCTCTTTAGACTTTTAATCCAAATTTCTGGGTAACACATGCAAGTGAGAGAAAGCTGACCCCAATCCCTTATCACTATGAATGTGTGATTCGCCAACAAGGACGCACCATAGAGACACTTAATACTATCTTTTGTAGAAAAGAAATATTTAATTTTCATATGCTCCAAATTCTCATTTTTTTTTGCTTTTAGAGTCTTTGGTGTTCTGCCTCAAAGACCAAGAGCATGAGCCCATTTTCCCATTTTCCTCTGAGACATTTACTGTTTTCTTTTTCATGTTTAGATCTGCAAGCTGTCTAGAATTGACGAGTGTGTATAATGTATGGGGTTGAGACTGATTAGTTTCCATGTGGGGATCTCACTGACCATCACCATTTATTGAAAATAACTCCCATCTGCCCCTGTGCTGTGGGGGCCCATGCTGTTTTACATCCTTCATCCCTGCGGGAAGCCTTCCTGGAATGTCTTTCCACATTTCCTACTTGAGAAACTCCTCCTCGTATTACAGAACCAGGCATCTTGCCATCTGAAAGCCTCCCTGACCCCTCCCAGCCCCCCGCACCACCCCCCCACAGTCACTTCCAGGGAGCCCAGGGGCAGGGCGTGGGGGGTGTCTGTCCCAGCCAGGGTTATCCCACACGGACACTGTTTGGAAATGTCAGCACATGGTGAGAGTAAAAAGGAGTTCCGTTTTTATTTGGCTTTATTATTGTTTCTAATTAGAAACAACACCCACCCTCCTTCCGGCCTGCTCCCAGCAGACATCCCCCTATTTCCCCGCCTTTGGGTCTCCACTCTACTGCCACGTGCCCAGTGTTAGGCGTTTGCCGGACGCCAAGCCAAGCTGTCTGCACTTATTATCTCTAGCTTTAAGGCTAAAGATTTTATTCTTTTGTGTCGTCACGGAGCACTGTGACCCTGCAATTATAGTACCCGTGACATCACAGAGCGAGTATTCATTTTAATATGAGTCTTCCCACTAGACTGTGAGTTTGTGGAGAGTAGGCACTATGTCTTAAATGGTTTAATATTTCAAATACCTAGTAGAATGTCTCCTGGCCAAGAGTCAGGGTTCAGTACATGTTCTTTGTTATCTCAGCACTTTTAGTGGCTGGGAACTCGGAACAATTAGATTGAACAAGGAGGAACTAAAATGCAGCCTATCAGAATTATTATTTTTATTCCAAAGCAAAAGTTCTCCTGACTAAAGCATATTAAACATTTCCCATCTCAATCTGTCATAGAGTACAACCAGTCAGAGCTAGGTCTCTTTCTCCACGAAATCACTTTTTCTGATTTCTCAATTTATGGGCCATCAACGGTGTCAGATTGAGGTCGCTGCATCGACTGCAATTCAGCCGGCTTGTAAAAATACATTTACAGAGTGCTATCAACATTTGTCACCAATTCAGAGAAACATGACAACCTTAGCTAGATTTCTGCAAATAATATGTAAATTAAGAGAAATAGAAGCCAAGCGCATCCCGCGGTGCTGATAGAAAAACACTTGAATTAGAAAACAGGTCTGAGGGGCTCATTGCCACGGAGGCCCTGGGCACCGTGCGGGGGAGGGGCCGATCGGCGAGACTTTCAAATGCTTGCCACCTTTACTTTTAGAGGAAGACATTTTCCAGTGAGCGGGCATAAGCCTGATTCAAGTGCAGGGACACAATCCCATTTTAGTCGACAAGAATTTCCTGTGGGTAATGATAACAAATACGGGTTTGCTGTAAGGATTTCAGTTCACCCATCCTAGGAACACATAGAGCAATGAATTTCAAATAATATGAAATCACTAATAATCTCTGAATTCACCATCCATGTCTTTTCGAATATTTGAAAGCAAAAGCACTTACTCAGTGAGACTTGAGTGTGTGTGTGTGTGTGTGCACGCGTGCCTGTGTGTGGGAGAAACTACGCTACAGACACAACTTTCAGGCACATACGTGGCTGAGACACAGGCTGTAGGAAGTCCGGGGCTGTGAGCCCCGTTCTGCAGTTTGACCTTGGAACAGCAAGTTGCAGTGACTGCTGCATTCAATTGGGCGTGATCCCTTTCATGAACAACTAAGACCCAGGATTTGGGGTAGTAACTGCGTCTCCTGTTAGACATAATCAAGGTGACAGCTACAAAGGAGGTCTCTGTTGGACTTTTGAAGGTTAAAAAGAACTTGTAGGAACTAGAAACGATTCATTGCTGTGTTTCTAAAACCTCTACTCGCCTTTGAACAGCTCCTTGGCCAGAGTCGTGAAGACTGAGCTGGGAGCCCTGCCGCCTGTGCAATTCAGCCGGTTCACCACTGGGGTGTGGCAGGCAGATGCAGGTGACCACCACGGACAGGTAAGTGTGATGTGGAAGCCTCACACGCCTCCTCTGGGTCTGGACGGCTAGCTGAGAGGACAGCGAATGCATGGCGCGCTGCCGGCGCACACCAGCGAGCACCTGTGCGTGATGCGCACTGTGTGAAGGGGAAACTTCTCAGGTAAGATCCACCCCAAGGTGCGTTCAGCACAACAGCCAGCAAAGGAGGGTGGAGAAGGATGCGGAAAGGGAGTCAAAGTAAATATCTGGGAGTGACGGGGGAGAGCAAATCCCAGAGATCACCCACTCCAAACTTCTGATTTCAGGTTCTGCTAATCTGCATATACTGAAAGCAAATTAATTTCCATTTAGTTCTTATATATCTCTAGAATCTTTCCATCAAGTTCAGAAATTTATTCCAATGAAACGTGACAATGTCTAGATCACAGAACACATTTTACAGATAAAACGAACTCGTACTGAATGTTTCCCTCCGGGAGTTGAGGGGAAACAAACGGAAAAGATGACCAGAAATGGGAGCCCAAAACTCCGCATTCCAAAAGACTTAAACTTAATCCCTTTTTACGGAGTGACCATAAAAAGCTAATAAAAAGGAATGCTTACAAATGCAATAACATAATCAATATGTTTCTTAAGTCCCCAAACTATCTCAATATTCATACAAAGTCAAGTTAAAGAAACTCTTTGAGATGGTATTTTATAACTGCCTTTCTATAATGTCCTAAATATGCAGAGAGACCATAAAAAGACATTGCTTTAGCATTACTACATCTCTTTTCCCTGGAATATTAGGCCCTTGAGAAAAATAATGCAGACTAACTATGCCATTTTGCAAGTTCCTACATGACTTAAGATTGAACATGTTGAATTTTCTCAAGGGCTTTTTGGGTTGGGTTTTCTTTAGCTTACGTTATTAAACTGAGTTCCTCTCAATAATTTTTGGTTGGAAGTTAACCAAAAATCCTCAGGATGTTTTTATCTTTAGGAAGATAATTTTCTTGAATTCGAATCCTGAATTACAACGGAAGCTGCAGGGACACGAGGCTTCTTGACTTGCAGGGACAGATGTGCTCGAAGCATTTCCGTGGGGGTTCAGCTCAGTCCCCCGGCCCTGCCACCGGGGGCGGCTAAGACAGAGACCCTGCAGAACAGAACGGCCATCCCACTGGGAGCCTGATTCGAGGGTAAGTAATTATCCTTAAACGGAAAGCAAATCACATCGCCCTGTCGCTCAAAGCCCTAGAATCCTATTTGGGATAAACCCAGGGTCCTCTCGGCCTTTCCGCTCCCATTAACCAACTTGGGGGATGCTGGTGGTTTCTTCTTAGGCCTGGGATCCACTCCTTGCACTTTGAGGGCTAACCCGCTCTTCACCTTCAGGCCGCCTAAAATTAA
Source organism: Micronycteris hirsuta (assembly GCA_004026765.1). Lineage (NCBI taxonomy): Eukaryota > Metazoa > Chordata > Mammalia > Chiroptera > Phyllostomidae > Micronycteris > Micronycteris hirsuta. The sequence continues at coordinate 47,837 of PVJI01001139.1, read as the reverse complement.
ATGTCACCTCCTCAAAGAAGCCATTCTTTCTCTCTCAAATCCAAATGAGGGCCCCTTTATACTCCTTCCGGGCCCTTACACTTTTCCTGCAAGAACCAGGGCTGTCTTTCTGCATCACATTCAGCATTTAGCACTGCACCTGCTTCTTGGGTGCCACTCAGTACTTTCAGGTGACATCACCGATCGACTGATTAATAACCTAATCAACTAAGCAGACCCCCCAGGAAAACAAAGTCTGGAGAGAAGCTGGGGCTTCTGCAGGGGACGCAGCCTGCCTTGCAGGGGTCTGGATTGATTCCCGGCTGACGACCCTCCCTTTCTCCAAAGGCTCCCCCGACTCTGCACCCCTGCAAGGCCGGCAGCCTCGCCCCCAGTGGCTGCCCAGCCCTCTGCACAGTCCCTCGCATGGGATGGCTGTTCTATGAATATTTGTGAACAAATCGATGAATGTGATCAGGTTCGACATCATGATAAACCTCTCAGAGAAGGCAAGGTGATGAAGAGCAACATTTGGGAATCAGAAAATTAACATGTCCATTTTTGAAGGAATAAAATGTTTTCATGGTTTCCTCAGTGGTTTTTGATTTGGGGGTCATGTTTAAGACAATTCTTCTCTCCAACCAAGATTATATAACTTGACCAGTATTTTCTTGCGGTGCTACTCTTGTCCCTTAATTTTTCTTCCACCTTAAAAAATTTTTTAGAGATTTTATTTACTTATTCTTAGACAGAGGGAAAGGGAAGGAGAGAGGGAAAGAAACATCAATGTGTGGTTGCCTCTCACGCACCCTCTACCGGGGACCTGACCTGCCTGCAACCCAGGCATGTGCCCTAGACTGGGATGCCAGCCAGTGACCCTTTGCTTCACAGGCCGGTACTAAATCCACTGAGCCACACCAGCCAGGGCATAAAAATTTTTCTTTAAAAAATCTTAAATCTGCCCCGGCTGGTGTAGCTCAGTGGATTGAGCTCAGGCTGGGAACCAGAGGGTCCCGGTTTGATTCCCAGTCAGGGCACATGCCTGGGTTGCGGGCCAGGTCCCCAGTGAGGGCCATGTGAGAGGCAACCATACATTGCTCTTTCTCCCTTCCTTCTCCTCTCTCTAAAAAAAATAAATAAAATCTTTAAAAAAAAATCTTAAATCCACCAGGGATTTCATTTGATACAACATCTAACTCAATTTTTAAAATGTTTAGCTCATATCCTCAAAACCATTCCAGTGACTTTGTCATTAATTCGGTGGGGATGAAAATGCATCCTTGACACCTCTCTCCTCAAAGGGGAGGATAAGCTCTGCGAAGAACCCACACAGGAGTGTGCTTTCTCCTCTCAGAAGCAGCAGCAGAGTCCTTTATGCAATGCTCACCTGAAGAGGGTTAGGACAGCCTTCCACAGCTTCTCCCTATGGGCGTGTGAAGGGAGAAACTCCCTGATGGAACAAGCGTCTGGCCATGAACAAGGGTCATGCTGTCTCTCACTCTGCCCTCCCCACACCTGGCCCAGCAGCCAGGATGCAGCAGGTGCTCAGTGACCGCCAGACTCGCCAGACCAGAATTCTTCTCAAGTAAGTAGTGACTTGCATGCTATTTAAACTACAAGATTACTTTAAAACACCATTTCTCTTTTCCCACCTGGCACCCCCATCTATATCCTATCGTAAAGTGCTGCTTAGATAAAAGCAGTTCGTTTAGGCTGCTTCAGATAAAACCTCAACAGCTACAGCTCGGGGAGTCTGAGTCGGGATTCCTCACAGCGGCCCCATCAGCCTTGCGGGGCGTGCGGGCCCACGGGCCGTCTGCTGCGGGCACGCCCGCACACTCACGGACTGCGTTTCAAGACTTCCTGATTGTCAGGGTTAGTTTTGCCTACTTCTCCAGTTACTGACCACTGCCTTTATTTCTGCATTGTTTGGGATTCATCGGCAGCTAAGAGAACGCCAGTGGGCACTTGGGTGAATGCCCGTGACCTGGAGCGCTGGAACCAGAGCTTGGCGGATGACCACCGAGCTGTCTGCAAGCCGTTGCCCTGAGCTCTGTGCCCAGGCCTGTCCCCTCCCACTGCTGGCAGGTGTTTCTCCAGCCCCCTGTCTTGCCCCTCTTGGGCACAGGTAACTGGATTCCACTTTTCTTTTTCCTGCTGCCATGTGAGCCAGTTGTACTGCCAGTCCCAGTACCCCTGCAGCCTGCAGAGACTCACACAGGAAAGTAAGTTTCCTGGTGGACCACATGGACACCAGACCAGCCGGAGTGGGAGGTGCAGGAGGAGCGGGGCCGGGCAGGCAGGAGAGCAGGGAGAGGAAAAGAGTGTGTCTGGAAATAGGAAATAAGAGCCGATGGAATAGTTAATAAGGCCAGCTTCCAACTGGCAGGCTGTTTCTGACCTACCAGCTCTAAGCTCTTCCCTGGCATTCGGAATACATGTTCCTATAGAAGCATGGTAGCAAATGAGACCACGCAGCCCACTAGCTTCAAACTATTTTAGTCACTTTGAATTAAAGAGTCTTTAGAGGGTTTTCTAGGTCTCTACCCACCCCCTGCAGCTAGCATCCCTTCACGGGGGAGAGAAGGGGGTGAAGAGTACGTTTTCCCCAGAACTGTGTCATCTCCTCGACACAGACACACAGACACACGGACGACAGCTCCCAAAGACCCCCACACAGCCTTTATGTTCTGAAATCAGACAATCATCTGGTGCTGTATACATTTCAAATGATTTTTACATATATTATCCAGCTGATTTAATCACCACAGAAATTCTGTGAACTAGATCATGCAGGCATCATTATCACCCATTGACCAAAAATTTTACAACTGTAGCACATGGACATCCAGATCGTAACGGGCCACCAACTGCCTCGCACAACAGGTGAGATGGGCATGAAGGAAGGTGCGAAATGATCGACTGTCAACCTGGGGAAGAGGAGGAGGGGCGTGCGCTTACTCAGTGAGTTCTGCCTGCTGAGGACTACGCCCAACGCTCAGCATTTATTATCTTGATTAATTTCATCACCCAGCAAGCCTTTGTTATAGAAATCCAATTACAGATGACAAAACTGAATTGCAATGGTTAAGCACAACCGACGTGACAGAGCCAGGATCTGAGCCCACTGACACTGTTCCAAAGCCTGTTCTCGGGGCCACGACAATTCCCTCCTAACCTTCTCAAAAGGCCTGGTCCCATACAAAGTACCAGGAGTCAGAAAGACATCTGACTTTTCAACAGCAGCAGTGGGAGCTGGGAGACAATGGCCCTTCCCTCAGAATTCTGGGAGGAGCACTCACAGGCTTCGCATTACAGACCACCCATTAAGTGCAAAAAGAATTTACTGCTTTGACATAGCCAAAGTCTCAAGAGTTTCCTTTCCATGCATGTTTTTCTGGAATGGCTGGAGGACGTGTCTCCTTCAAAATGTGGAAGTAACAAGGAACAAGTGGAGTCGATTCCTGGAGAGAGTCTGGGGGTGGAGTTTAGAGATTATGTGGAAACTGAACTGAGAGGTGTCATCCATAGCTTTTAGGAGAGCAAGCAAATGCAAAAACAGAAATAATGAGCAAGGAAATGTAATCATGCTATACTATGGCATTAGGAATGAACACAGTTAGACTTATGAGTCAAAAAAAGCTGAGTGTGTTCAACAAAAACTAAAACTATCCTGTGAGCAAGGAGGAAAGTGTTAACGTATAAGGAAAGATACGAGAATAACACCTTCTTTTTCATGACAGGAAGTCAGTAGACAGGTAAATCTGAAATATGGAGAAACAGCAGAATATGCACATTATTTGCAAGAATTATGGTAAATGCCAGAAGAAGTATCTAAAGAGAAGAAAGTAATTTTCTTGGGAGAGGAGGAATCAGAGATGGGAGAAGCTGACGGGGGGCGGCTGCTTTTCTTCACCACTTGCTCTGTGTTATTTTTAACACTGTGTGTAACTCTGATATAAATGAAAAATACATTACAAAAAGCATTATCTCTCAGAACCCATGTCTCTCACAAGCAGACACCAGTCTGTCTGCAAACTGACAGGCAAGATCTGCTAAAACGCACAGTATATCTCGTTTAAGAATTATAAATTCATGACTCATCTGTGAATTCATGTTCTAAGCGAATTTTTAAAATTACAATGTAAAAGATTTTTGATTGATATTTTTATGTCTATGATCTTTTATCCACTCATTCTGATGCAAAATTTCACTTAAAAATAACAGCTTCAGCTTTCTCAGCAACCACATTTCCGCGGGGGAATGAGGCTGTCTGTCTGTAGTGCGTCGCTGTGCACAGGGCGCTCTACCAGCCTCCAGGAAGCTCTTCTTCCGGTGCATTTACAGAACACTAGTCATTCCCTGTACACTCAGCCAATGTGACTCACCACCTGCTATGCCCCAGACATTAATTCAACATTATTACACGATCCCGTATATTTTCTGTCTTGTATGCATATGCAACCGGTTGGAAAAGCTTAACCATTGAACACGCAATTAATTGGGGGCTCCTCATGGAAGGTCTGGGCCTCCTGCTTCTTTGTGTCTCCTTCACGGCCGAACGGAGTGCTGGCCCCATGTCACTGCGTGGGGTGACCGTGGCTCTTGTCTTCTGGCGCAGCTGCCCATTTCCTTATGAGGTCAGACAATCTTTGATGACAGAAAATACATCTTAGTGATTCTGTCTCACTGGTGAACAGGCTTGGCTTCATGTAGAAACTCAGTAGTCTTTTTTTGTGATTAGTATATTTGTACACACTTCCAAGTGAATAAATAGGTACACAAGTGGAAGCCAACGATGCACTTCTTCTTTACCCCATTCTCTTTTCACCCAGTGAGTCCCAGTTTTATGGTAAGAGGGTGCTCATCAAATCAGATCACTTCTGTTTTTCTTAAATTCTTAAGAGCCGCCCTGGCTGGTGTAGCTCAGTGGATTGAGTGTGGGCTGGGAACCAAAGGGTCCCGGTTCGATTCCCAATCAGGGCACATGCCTGCGTTGCAGGCCAGGTCCCCAGTGAGGGCCACGTGAGAGGCAACCATACATTGCTGTTTCTCCCCTTCTCTTTCTCCCTCCCTTCCCCTCTCTAAAAATAAATAAATAAAATCTTAAAAAAAAAAAAGAAATGTTTAAAAAAAAATTCTTAAGAGCCCAGAATGATGCTATTTCAGAAATTTCTCCTTGCAGGACTAAGTGGAAACATGACTCAACTCCATTATTCCGTTTCAAAATGGCCTAACTCCAGACAACGCACCACAGAATTGTATACTGGAAACCTATACAGTCTTATTAATTCATGCCAGCCCAATAAATTTAATTAAAAAAACAGACCACCACCCAATCGGCAATCCCATTTCTGAGTATTTATCTGAAGAAAATAAAAATGCTTAATTTGAAAGGAAAAAATGACACAATTCCTTTAGAAAGTTCTTAGATAAAACAAACTACTCCTGTTAGAACAGGGGTGACGCAATGAAGTCATCTGCCTGGAACCGTCATACTCAGGATGATGGATTTCGTTTTCTAAAATTCCAGTGCTCCTTGAACATACAGTCTCAAAAATTCCACATTTGACTAATAAGGTGCCATTTGCAGAGCTGCCTATTCGATATTTTCAGCATGATTCACTAAGATCGATGGGAAATAGAAGGGAAAAGAAAGAGCCACTTCATGTATATTCATTTAATGCAACTAACTTGGTCATGCTCACATTGCCACTGCGGCTCATTTGACTCCTGAGCCGGAATATAAGGGATAGAATTCTGTTCTTTTAGCTATGATGTTGTTGAAGCACAGAATTGGGGGCTAGGATGGGGTGAGGTTTATAAATCAGTGTCAAAAGTAAAGAACTGAATTGGCTGCGCTGACGTGTCTGCCCTTGGCCCCGTTTCAGGGTTGTTTTCAGTGAGTGACGTTAGGCGTGGGACCAGGGGATTCCAGGGACAGCCACAGACTTGCCAGCCCTGCTCTGTTCCACCTCTTCTCAGTCACATGGTCCTGTGACTCCATGAGAGACAGGACGGAGCGCAGTCTTCACATCGAGAGTTACGTGAGTGGTCTGGGTGTCCTGTACGTCCTGTGCATGACTGTTGCTAGCGGGAGAAACGGAGAGTGACGTACCCAGTGGCAGGAGGCCAGGGAGAGGAAGCGGGCAGACCCAGGCCGTGGAAGACACCACAGTGGGTGACAGGGCTTCAGTGAGCTCATGCCGACACATTTTAAATATTTGGGTTTTCCTTCCAAACACATGATTTGGAAATGCAATGTGCTTGCATTTTGTGCCTAATTTGTCCACATTTGGCTAGATTTCAGGCAGCTTATAAACAGCTAGCGTGGGCAAGTGAAATAAACATCCGGAGCCTCGGTCCAAGCCTGCACTGATGTGCATGCTGCCCACTGGCGCCTCCGGACTGAGGCCCCCGATGCCTGCTCAGCCGCCCCCAAGACAAGGCAACCTGCTCACACTCACCCCACGTGGTCCTGGATCCCTACTGGAAAGGCCACACAGCTGTAAAGCTGCTAAATGGTTCTGATTTAAACTGGGCTCAGTTAGGTCCAAGGAAAAAAACAACCACATTAAAAAAAATAATAACCCCAAGATTTAAACTGCTGGCTCTCCTCTGCCAGTGCTGAACCCCAGCTCTGAGCGCGCACAGTGAGGGGCCCAAGCCTGAGTTGCCTTCTCCGCCTTCTCTCAGCCTGATGAGCTCTCTCTCCTGTGCCGTGCAGGGACAGACAGGGATGACATAGACCAGATGTGCACTTTCCGCGGTCAAATCCCTACCAACTACTCACCGATGATGCCAAAATAATAAACCCCCAACTATGCCACTAGAGTCACCAAAGGTCGGTCTTTCTATTGGAAAATGACAGGGAAATGTGACCTTAATTTAACACTGCAGAAGTTCTGTAGAGTTCGTCTGCTCATCACTCCCTCTCCCCATCCACAGGAAGCACCCGTTCCGACGGCACTTTCTCTGCAAGGGGCTGCAAAATGGACCAACCACTGTGAACTGTTCTTATGGGAGCCCAGCTTCCTTTGATGCTCATAAGACTGAGAATACGTGTTTGCATTTAAGTGGCACTGGGCATTGCACAGAGCATTTAGAACATACATCACGCAGTGTGATCCTTACTAGGTACCCCCTGCTGCAGGGGCGAAGAGCAAGCCTGAGCCACCCTCCTGCACCCCCTAAACCCCGAGCTGGCCGCAGACCCGTCACACCACACTCCTCCACTAACCAAGCCAGTTTCCCTGCTTGGCTGTTTCCAATGAAGGCAGCTCCTCGTGTCCTCCCAGAGATGTTCCTTGAAGAAATGCGCTGTATTTTCGATGGCATGGTAAGTGATGTTTTTGTTTCTGTGTATTTTTATTAACCACCCCCCCCCCATTTTCCTATTGCCACACTAGGCTGCTGAGGACAAATCTGGCTGGGTCCAGGGTGCTCCTGGGCTCAGCAGACCTTGGTGCCCTCACCGCCCCTTGTGCCTGGGCATGGAGACGACTGGATGCCCCACTCGACAACGGAGAGTCACGATGGGCCAGACCAGCGGTGTTCAAGCCGTGTGCCGCAAGAAACTTTAACATGCGGTACCTGACTATTTGGTCAGGGGCGCTGACTTCTTTTCCCTTAGTCTGTCAAATTAAAAAATGGAACAATACAACAACAGCCATCCGGTGTGAATGAATCAAAATTATACCTATGCTTTTGTCAGATTGGCAAAAAAGATATTTTTTGGCATGCCGCAGAGTTTCAGTAACAGTTTCCGGGTGCCATGGGATGGAGAAGGTTGAAAGTCACTGGGCTGCGAGGGTCTGTAGCATTAGCAGCATCAGCTAGCTGCACACTACAGCTATAAATTGTCACCAAATGACTGGGAGGTGTCCGAAACATGGACACCCGTCCATCACGGAGCCGGGGGAGACTGAGCAGAGAAGCTCTGACACCACTGGGATTACAGGCAGTTCCTCGATCCGGCCACACACAGCCCAGAAACTGCTAAGTCCGGCAGGTCTAGGTCTAGATGAGCAAAGCCAGTTAAAGTTCAAGGGTTCGGGGTCCTGAAGGTTAAAAGTCAGTCTCTGCCATATCCCCACCATTTTGTGGAGGATGGGAGGACCATCAAGTGATGCTGTTGCCGGCTCCCGGTCACCTTAACTGGAATAGCATAGCTTTCAGTTCCGAGTGATAGAAATTTTTCCTCAATGCTAATGACCAATCACCATTTTCATCAAACATGCCTCTAATGGACTCTAGGTCTGGGCACAATCGGAGTACTCCAAGGAACACACGCTTTCTTTTTGAGTGTGGTAAAACACATCATGTCACATCTACCCCTGTAACCAAGTTCAAGTGCACAGTTCTGTGGCATCAAGCACATTCTAATGCCCATTCTAATGCCCACTCCCCAGTTCAAAGTACACTGGGCACTCTGTGGTGTTCAGGAGGAGCACTGACCTTGAACTTCCCGTTGCTGATATTCCCGGTTTTTAAGGACGGGGTGTGAAATCCACATCCACGGGTGGTGCTTGCGGAGCTGAGGGAGCAGGTAGTGGGTGATGAACCCCACGGCGCCAGCCAGGACGAAGAGCACCACGCTGAGAAATGGCTGTGAGAAGGGAGGGCGCATCTCATCATTTGGTGTGGGACGGGGCAGGGCCGCCCAGGAATGACACAGGACACAACGGCCCTTCCCCATTTTCCTCTTAAAGGACAGATACAAACTCAGTTCTTGTTTCAGGCCTCTGAACATTGCATGAGACCGGTCCCTGTGCTGAGAAGCACCAAGAACCACCAGCACGGGGTGGAGAACCGGCCGGGGAAGTCCAGAGGCCAGGGGAATTCTGCCCACCGGGATACTTCTTTTTTTAAAGAAGGAGTGAAGAATAACAAAATTAACTAGTAGACTTTCCCACATTGAAAGAATACATAAATATATAACATTTTTATATAGAGGCAGCAATTGTCCGCAGGAACCTTAAGCCAGAAAACCTGTGTAGATTTCCCCATTTTTGTTTTTCTAAGTATGACTATGTTCCAGTGATCTTTGTGGCTCTGTGAGCTCCGAGTCACTGGTGCTGTGGTAACCCCTCCCTTCTCTGCTGTGGCCTCAGCCTGCCTTATTACTAGTGGCCGTCCCCATGGGGGAGTGCCCAAGACAGGCTGTGGCACCAGAAGCTGAACAGGGAAAGGGGGAAACACCTGAGCCAGACCTGTGAGTGGACCAAACTCCAGCCGGACACACTCCTCCCGGCCCATGGACAGAGCTCCCCAAACCTCCCAGCTGGCCCTCTGTCCCCTCCCTCTTGTTCCACTATCCTCTATCTTCTGCGTCCCCAGAGCCCCACCATGGGAAGAGGACTAGCGAATGGAACGTACTCTCAAGGACAGGAACACAGTGCTGGCACTCACTGCGAAGGACAGAACCGCAGCCACCGTGCACACAAGGAGATCCGACTTTAAGACATCCTTCTGTGAAGAGAAAACCAGCCGTCAAGTTTACGCTTCTCTCAGCAACTCTGTGTCACCAGGCAAATCAGGGGACAGGATACAGACCCTGGGTAAACTGCCGCTCAGCCCATCACTCATCTGACATATTCCCGGTGGCACACCCTGGGTGGACCCTTCACCACTTGGGGAACATCAAGGACACTAAGGCAAAGGCGGGGAGAAGGCCACGCAAGGCCAGCCTACGCCTGCCACCCACAGACAGAAGGGAGGTCTCTGCCCGTGTAAGAGGCGTAAGGTTCTTCTGCATAAACAGTGAGGTGCAAGGTGCCCAGGTCTGATAAAGAAAGGCCAAGTTCAAATAATCTGCACCTGGTCTTATCATAGCTTATATTTTAACACACAAACAGCCCAGGTGTGCCAAATGGAAATTTCTTGTACGTTTAATGATTTCTTTGAACCAGAACAGATTTTACATTTTACAGTGTCTGATTTCAAGGCTTATTACCAAGCTACAGTAATCAGGCAGGGATGGTATTGGCACAAAACAGACATCTAAAACCAAAGAACAGAGAGTCCAGAAATCGATCAACACGTATATGGTCAGCTGATTTTAAACAAAAGTGCCAAGGTGAAAGGACACCTTTTCCTAAATGAGGGAAAGGGTAATTTATTCAACAAGTGTGGGAACAACCGGATCGCCATCTACAGAAAACAAAACAACTGCAAAAAACATTTTGACACTTTACATCGCATACAAAAATTAACGTGCATCATAAACCTAATGTAAACTATCACATTTCTCAAAGAAAACATAAGAACAAATCTTATTGGTCTGGGGTTTGCCAAAGCTTTCTTAAATGGGACACAAAAGTCAGAACTATTGAAGAAAAAAGTCATTACACTGGAGTTCAAGAAAATTTAAAACATTTGCCGTGCAGAAGACAGTTACAGAATGAAAAGGCAAGCCGAAGACTTAAAAAAATATTTGCAAAACATCTATCCAGGCCCTGGACAGTAGCTCAGTTGGTTAGAGAATCATTCTGATAAGCCAAAGTTGTGGGTTTGATCCCCAGTCAGGGCACATACAAGAATCAACCAATGAATGTATAAATAAATGGAATAACAAATTGATATTTCTCTCTCTTTCTCTCAAAAAAATCAATTAAAAAAAACATCTAGCCAACAAAAGTTTTGAACAGACTATTTACCAAGAAAGATGTACTTATAAATTAAATGGTAATTATTGAACTTTTCATCCTTGGCACTAATTAATAAAACTACAGACCTCTCAATATGGGTGAAAGTAACACCAGCAAAATGAAAAGGCAATGGTTCCCTCTTTCCTTACAGCCACCATGAAGTAGACATTATCTGCTCCAGAAATTATTCTTGAAAATATTATTTTTTTCAGAAGAATCTTGGAAAACACCTGAATCTCAGAGATTGTTGCTGTGTTCTGTGAAAGTGGCCTTTAAATTTGTAAAAAGGCAGTAATTTTGACTGATTTTCTTGTTAAATCAATTTCTGCTCCCTTTTACATTCTACAGCCCTGGTTCTGAAAGATACAAACGACTTCGGAAAGGAGAACGAAGTTAGAGGATACACATCTGTTTCCAAGGCTCATTACAAAGCTACAGGAACCAGGTAATGGGCGGGCTGGCACCAAGTAGACACTGAGAACAGCAGAACAGAACAAAGAGGGGGTGTCTTTGCACTGCTTTGTTGGGGCTGGGTTTTCCTTTTGTTGTACAGAAGAATGATTCCTGTTACTTCCCTCTTCCTCCACATGTTTCAAGGCTAAAACAATCTATGACTCTGTTGGATTCCTCATTTAAACAAGAGTTTTAGAATATGTGTTTCATTTTGATAAATGTCTTAAAACTAAATTGTACAAGCTCAGATCTTACAAAAATATGAGTACAAAAGATCTAAGCAAAATGCAAATTTAGAAGGTCTCTGCAATTTCTGTAATAAAATTTTCCATTCGAGGGTGACATAGTGACACTGCAGCACTCTGGGGCCTGGGCAAGGGCAAGGTCACTCCTGACCATCACATCCTGACACTGGCAGTGTCTGTGTGCTTGTGTTTGCTGGGCCCGTCTCTGCCTGTGAATGCTGAACCGTGGGCTCTAGTTGTAATCAAGATGCATATGGTTTTTATGCATATTTTATAAATGCCTATTCTCAGTGTGCATATAATTTCTACCTTTTTCAACAGAACTTTTTTGTACGCATTTTATGTATTGTGTATATTATTGTCTAGACTTACTGATAGTCACTTAGTGGCTAAATAACCTGCCATCTTGCTGTGCCATGCACAATCACACACACATACAAGCAGGGCCGTGGTGGGCACTCGAGGATCAATCGGAGTGAACTGCAGCTGTACAAACACCCCCGAGCCCCGTGACAGGCTGCCTTCCCCGTTTACCACGGTGGATTATGCTCGGTCATCGTCTTTCCGCACCTAAATCTTGTTTCAGTTTCAATGAATTCCCTAGAAAAACTGACAAATAGATTTACTATGTCATAGGTTATGAATATTTTACAATCCTTGATAAATTATGCTTTTCCAAATGATTGTAATAATTTACACAATACAATGCCTAAGAGATCTCACCTTGTCACAACTGGCAATATCATTAACTCATCCTGGGCTGAGTGGACCAGAAATATGCCATCTGATTTTACTCTGCATTTCTTTATTTACAAAAAGCATAGATATATGTCATATGTTTACATGCTAAATATTTGGTTCCTAAATGAAATATATGTAATAATATCATTTGCTTATAATTTTTAAAATTAAATTACATGAATGATAATTTATTTTGTGTCAAATTTACAAACATTTTAATAAATTATTCAAATGTTATTGCCTTTTTTACATACAGAAGTAAAATTTTTATGTACTCAAATCTAACTCTGTGTCTTTATTTTATAGATTCCAAGTCTGGAAAATCATTCACTCTCTAGAACCTGAACATTTGATTTCATTTATACTTTTTTGAAAAGTGCACAAAACACATATGCACAATTTAAAGAATAATTATAAAGCAAATGCCCCAGTAACCACCAAGTGCTTCAAGAAATCCAGCATTCCCACGGCCCAGAAAGCCTCTGGTAAGCGGCTCCCCGGCCACAGCCTTTCTTTTCCCTCTTGGGGGCTCCTATCAACTACCCTAACTCTGGTGAAGATCACTTTCTTGCTTTAAAAAAAATGATTTTGCTACTCATGTATTTTATAAGTGTAATTATAAGCACTTTGGTCCAGTTTGCCTATTTTCATCCCATGGACAGATGGCGCCGCGCTGGATACACGTGCTGTGTCTTGCTTCCTTTGCTCACATTATGTGGTTAAGGTTTGCCCACCTGTTATTACATGTGGCTGTAGGAAGGTCTCCTTTACTCTATAGTCCACGTGCTACTGTGGGTGGAGTTCCCAGTGGCTTCAGCGTGGGGTTCTGACAGAGACGTCCTTGTGAGCAATCTTACACATGCATGTGTATGTTGGTACTTGCACCCAAGGTTTGCCCGGGTTAGATATCCAGGAGAATGGCTGGCTGCAGTGTGTACATTGCTGGAATTTTATAACACCAAACTGTTTCCAAAATGGAAATACTAATTCACACTACTTCCAACAGTGCATGAGCGTTCTCTTGCTCAAAACTTTTGTCAACACTTAGTCTTCTAAGAACTTTTCATTTTTTTGTCAGTCTGGTAGGTGTGAAATGATAACTCAGCGTGGTTTATTTTGGAGTTTAGTTTGGATATACAGCAGCCCCCCCTTATCCATGGGGGTACACTCCAAGTCCCCCAGTGGATGCCTGAAACCTTTAGTGCTGAACCCTATCTGTACTATACTTTTTCCTATACATACTTATTCACTTAAAGGAAGCGCTTTACGGCTTCTCAGTGATATATCCGAATTGTGAGCACCACTGCTCTTACTCAGGGACCATCATGAAGTAACATAAGGTGACGTGAACATAGCACTGTGACCCGTGTGGAAACCCCAGATGAAGGGGCGACTCGCGTCCTGGGCTGGATGCAATGGGTCGGCGTGAGAGCTGATCATGCCACTCAGAAAGGCACAAGTTTTCAAATTTATAAATTGTCTATTTCTGGAATTTTCCATTTAATATTTCAGACCTCAGTTGACCATGGGTTACTGAAACCACAGAAAGCAGAACCAAGGATAAGAGTAGACTACTGTACCTTAGTGTTTTACCATTTATATCTCCTCTTTTATGAAATGCATGTACAAGTCTTTTGCCTATTTTTAATGGAGATATCAGCCTGTCTCACTGATTGATTAGAATTTTATACTCACCTCAACAGTGGTGCTTTGTCAACTATACATGTTTTGGTAATTGTTGCCCATTCTGTGGCCTGCTTTTTGTCTCTTTTTTGGAATTATTCGATAACTCAAAGGTCGTAATTTTTTTTTAATTTTGTTTATTTACTTTTAGAGAGGGGGACAGAGAGAGAAAAAGGGAACCATCAATGTGTGGTTGCCTCTTGTGCGCCCCCTACTGGGGACGTGGCCTGCAACCCAGGCATGTGCCCTGACTGGGAATCGAACCAGCGACCCTTTGGTACACAGGCCGGCACTCAATCCACTGAGCCACAGCAGCCAGGGCCAAAGTCATAATTTCAATGAACTCGAGTTTTCATGCCATTTTTAACTATTCTTTCCTAGACTGATATCATGAAGATAATGCCTTTTATTAGTATGACAAGTGCTTTCAGGTTTTGTCACCGTATATTCAGGTTTCAGTCCATCTGGAATGGACTTGGAAGAACAGTGTGACAGAGGAGTCCTCACACTCTCTGTTACTTACAGAGAACTACTTTTTAATCGTTCATTTTCCCCCTTTGTACAGGGTTGGAGCCACATGTTCCTCTGGTAGGAACAGAAACCGTTACAGTAGACATTCCCACATGCAGACTTAACTTATCACTGTCTGAAGTTAATCAACAGCTTAATTTGTCTCCTGGACATTGCCACTTTCAAGTCTTGGAATCTATTTCACTTTCCATTCAAACTTGTGTGTTACTATAGTCACATATTTTAATTCTACCTTATGTTCTTTACAACCATAAACTCTTATTATGGTCTTATACAGTTTATGCTTCTTTATATTTACTAACATACTTGCCACTTTCTTTTCTCTTTCCTCTTTCTTGCTAATTAGACCTTCCATCTGAGATCACTTTCTACTGAAGAATATCCTTCAGAGTTGTATTTAGTGAGGATCTCTCAGCTTTTGTTTGTCTGAAATATTTTTATTGTGCCCTCATTCTTGAAAGATATTTTTTCTGGACATAGATTCTAACTCGGCAGGTCCTTTTATTTACAGAACATTAAGTATATCAAACAACTGTCTTCTGTCTTCTGGCTTCTATGATCCCTTTAAATGTGATCTGTTCATTTTGTTAAACTGCTTTAGGATGCTCTTCATCTTCAGCGTACTCCAGCCTCACTCGGGCTTGACTTGTATGGATCATTTATTCTTTACTGCACCCTGCTTGTTATTCGCTGGGATTTTAAAATCTCTACATCAGTGTTTTTCATCAATTCTGGCAAGTTCTCAGATATTACCTCATCAAATATTATGTTCCAGTCTCTTTCTTTTTCCAGAATTCTTATTAGATATATGTTGGATCTCTTACTCTATCCTTCACATTTCTTCACCTCGTTCACATTTCTTATTTTTGTTTGTCTATGTGTGGTGAAACCTGGATACTTTCTTCCATCTTTATCTCTCAGTTCAATAATTCTCTCTTTACAGGTGTCTAATTTCCCGTGTGTGTATGTGTGTGTGTTTAGCTACAATTGCTTCTTTTTTGGTTTTTGTTTGTTTAAAAGTTCTATTTGGCTCTCTTTCAAACATGCTGGATCATTTTAAACATTTTCTACTGTCTACAAATTTTAAGCAGTCTTTATTCTTTAAACACAGTACAGGTAGTTGTAAAATTTTTGTCCAGTAGGTCCTCCATCTGAAGTATTTGCAGATCTGTTTCTGCTGGTTCCTTGTTTCCTTGTATAGTTTTAAATTTTCTCTGTAAGCTGCTCATTCCCCTTCACACAATTGGCATTGGCGATCAGGCCTTGAATGCCTAGGAGGGAGGAGTCCGCTGTGGAATATTCGTGTTTGTTTCTGCTGTGAGGTGTTCCCAGGCAGAGGCCACTTCAAACTGTGTCACAGACTGAGGCGTTTTGTGCCACCCAGGTTACATAACTTGGATCATAAATCCATGCAAAGCTACAACATTTCGAGGATGACTTTGTTGTTTTGATGCTCAGCATGGACGCGGGTTTGCTTGCATGCCCCTAATGCTGAGGAGGGAGGAGCTCATTCCTTCTGGTTCACCTCCCACTGAGGGCGGGCCCTTTAGTACCCCAGCTTGAAGAGTGGACCATCTAACACTGGACCCCCACCTGGCAGGACAGGCTTCAGTGTCTCTTCCCTGCAGTCTGGGAGTTGAAAATCAGGGCTCGTGGTCCCCTCAGGCAGATGCTCTTGAGGCGAAAGAAGCATCCTGCTCTCTGCTTCTTCCAGGCGTCCTTGTTTGCTCAAGTTTTAACCTGATAATTTCTCATTACTTTGTTAATTTTTTGTCACATTAAAGAAATTTTTTTGTATTTGGTTCAGAATTTCTGGTTTCAATGAGCACACAGTTTGGTTACAGTGACTGGACTGCCATCCTGTCAGAGACGGGGAGTCTCATCTGATCTCCCTCCTCGCGTTTCTCTCTCACACACGCTGGCGTCTGGCGCGGGGGTAGCTCAAAAAATTCCTCTTTCCCTCCCACTGCTAAAGAAATACCTCAACACCATATACTGAATAATCAATTCCTGGTGTGACATTTAATTTTTACATAATAAATTCACATAAATAATTTGTCTCCTTTCTGTGTTTCACTGATTCACTAATCTCATTCTCTAATCTTGGATGAATCTCATTTTTTTTTGATTACTCAGTCTTTATAATATACTATTAAATCTCAAAGTGGTAAGTTTCTCTTTCTTATTTTTTTTCTTGTATTTTTTTAAAGCTACTAACTGCTATTCTTTTAAATGAACCTTAGAATCATTTCTCCAAGTTATAAACAAAATGTCTTTGTAACTGCTTTGAACTATATTAAACCTACAAATTTATTAGAAAGAAATGGCGCTTAATAAATCTCAGCCTTCCTACCTCAAAATCAGGTTATGTCTATTTATCACACCTTATTCATAACCTCATTTGCATTTTAATAGGCTGCTGTAGTTTTATTTCTGACACTTGTTAAAATCACTCCTATCATCGATTCATATATTTTGTTGCTATTGTCAGTTGAATTATGTTTTCATTACATTTTCTAAGGTTTTTATTGATATGTTGGAATGTTCTTGCTTTTCTAAATTCTTGTCTCTGATGGTATTTATGAATTCCCTTATTAATCATGGTTGATTCTAATAAACTTCTCTGTGCATTCCATTTGAATACAATAATGCAATCCGCACTCGTTTCTCTTTCAAGACGCCTGCTGGCCAGAACTTCTAAAACAATATTCAGTACTATTACTATTTTTCCCAATTTTGATGGTGAGTCCATGCGTATTTAACAAATATATCAGTTCTTAGCATATAAAACATTTTACGTCCATGTGGCATTTGCTGTAGCACCTCACCCTCCATCCCTAAAAGGAGGCTGCAGAAGCCCTGGTCCAGCACTACGCGGCCAGGAGGTTTAGGCAGGACTGGGGGTGGCCAGCAAAAAATCAAATACATGATGCAAACAACAGTTTAGAAGCAGCTGTTTGAATTGTACAGATAAAATTGGGTAGTTTTGTTTGTTTGTTTCCAGGAACTGAGAAAAACAGAGACAATGAAAGTAACCAATCGGAAAGTGGGGAAGTGCTGAAATCGATGCCGCTGAGGACCAGCCTGCGGATAGGGCACGTGGGAAAGGCTGACCCGGCAGGCAGCAGTGGAAGGTTCGCACTTTTACTAACCGCTGAAGTCCGGGAACAAGCTTCGTGTGCATCCCTTATGTTGCTCACATGGAAATGGGTGAGCTCTATAGGAAGCTCCGTCTCTAAGTCAACGTCCCTTAAAGCACAGTCTTTGGGTCGCCTGAATGGAGTCACCTGGGTAACAGTCAATGTGCAGAGGCCCATGAGTCAGAACAGGGGAGGGATGGAAAACTGACCTAAGGAGGCTGGCTCTCTGGGGGCTTCTCATACAAACTAAAATTGAAGGGGAGAGAGGGAGAGGGAGGGAGAGAGAATATAAGACAGCCAGAGAAAGACACAAAGAAACGAAATCACAGACAAGGAGAGAAATTTTATACTTACACTATGACACAAAAGTCTTCTGCACTGAACTGTAAAAGCTGAATCTGATAGTCCCATTAAAATATTATAATTAGACCAGAAGGCTTTTCAGAGAAGTGCACACATATCACATTAAACCTCCTACAAGGATGTGCTCTCCCTCGTACGAAGCCTTTCAGAGCATGTGAGAACCGAGTGAGCCAACACCTACCCAGCACATCCAATTATGCCGATGAAATGCTATCAGCCGCTGCTGGGCAGATTTCTCGTCACGTTTCATTGTAATTCATGCATTACTTTTACTACAATAAATCACAAAGCACCTTAATCGTTCAGGAAATTAAGAAACATTTGGGAAGAGAGTTTTTCTCAGACATTCATGGGAAAACTTCTGGGTATTTTTCAGGCCACTCAGTGGCTTTCCCAGAAGCTGATTAGGGAATGTCATTTTGATCTCGTCCTCATCAGTCTCCCAGCATACAGTGTGTGAACGTCCAATGTCTTCTTTCTTTATCAGCTGCCATCTCATCAGCTGTAGCTGCATCACTTTGTATTCTTTTGGTTTACAGGCTGGTGCTCAATCCACCGAGCCACACCAGCCCGGGCCACTTTTTATTCTTTTCAACATGTCCCTGCTTTTAAAATTAACGAGCCCCCCCGACTGGTGTGGCTGAGTGGTTTGGGCATTGTCCTGCAAACTGAAAGACTGCCACTTCGATGCCCCGTCAGGGCGCGTGCCTGGACTGTGGGCCAGGACTCGGGTTGGGGGCACGTAAGAGGCAACCACTCGGTGTTGCTCACATCAACGTTTCTCTCCTTTCTTTCTCCCTCCCTTCCCCTCTCTCTAAAAAAATTGAATTAATGAACCTTGTCCTTATTCATAGTCGGGGATTTGTTTTCATTCCCTTGTGATGACAAATAAGCCCCAATGCTTTAGCCTGGATTGTGACCACATCAAAGGTGCAGGGGCTGAGATGAAGCTTTCAAAACGTTACCCTGTTGGCTCTGAGTCCTACACGTTCTCTTGAAAGGGTGGGTCGCAGTTTAACTCATCTAAGTTCAGGGGAACGTACTGAGCACCCCGTGTGCTGGGGAGACCAAGGCAATGAGCCATGGCTCCTGGCCAGAGAAGTCTGCAACCAACCCAACGTTAACTGCTTTTCCTTCCATCTGTCATTCCTACGCAACATGGGAAAATCACAGCCCACGGACATCACACTGCTGCTCCAAGGTCAATACTCAGATAAACGGGAGATTCCATAACCAATGAGCACGCTCTTCAACACATTAATGTTTGGAAGCTGATGCCAGAAAGGGTAACCCTGCAAAGGGGGTTTGAAACGGACCCCACGCCGCCTTCCTGGTGAACGAGGAAGCAGCACCTTTCACCCCTTGGCCTACTTCTTCTTCTCTTCCTTCCCTCCCTCCTCTCCCTCATGCGCTCCAACCACCCCGGCTGTGCCTTCTCCAACATCCTGGACATAACTCCAGAGCCAAGGGCTCCTCACAAGGGCTGTGCAGAGGCCAGCCTGGACCAGAAGACCCCGGAGAGAGTGCTGAGTGCTCAGTGCAAGGCAGAGGCAAGAAGACATGGAGTGGGTCATGGGTGGGGAGCATCGGGAATGCCGTTTGCTTGGATGTTTATTGGAAAAATTTTGCCTGCCTGCTGCTTGGTGCCAGCAGTGGGTGGAGCTGACTGAACATCCAGGCCAACTGCCGTCGGCTGAGGACCTACTGAGTGTCTGCGGCACGTGGACAGCATCTGCCTTCCAGAGGCCCCAAAAGGTTCACACTCTGCAGAGGCCCCTGCGGTCCACATGCCAGGCCTAGGCCAAGGCAGGGCACCGCTCTCTGCACTGGCCGCTCTTGGGCACAGCCAGCTAGGGCCCCACTGGGAGCCCGGGTTTGCGACAAGCTCCGCCCCCGTCATGCCAATGGTATACGCCACAAATGTCTCACCACCGAATCTCTCATCTTCCTGGGGAGAGGGTCTTCAGCCAAATCCTCCAGATTCTGACGTAAAAATTTAGGGAATAATTTGCATTGAATAAAGGACCTGAAAATAGGAAAACACACAGATTTTACTTTTTAAATACATGTCCATTACAATTCCTTTCAGAGATGCCAGTCTTGTCTCCCCGGTGTGACCCCTGGAGCTAAGGCAGGGGCACCACTTAGGAGACACCGAGAAGGTCCTGGTGGAGGGTGCAGCATCTCGGATGCTCGCCCACGGGAAAGGCGGGGGCAGCTTGGGCTGCAGCCCTCGTCCGCTCCTGCATCGTGCGCTTTACTGCGGAGCACAGAGTGAAGCTGGAGCAGTCGCCAGCAGCTCAGGGGTTTCTGGTCAACCTGCATGTCTCCCACCCTCGCCAAGGGACCAGCTAGGAAGAGTCCAACCGCACAGGGACTGAACAGCTGTCCCCCATTTGGTAACAGAGCAGGGCTACAGGAAGCCACATGCAGTGTGTGTGTGTGTGTGTGTGCATGCCACAGCATAGCTGTGTTACATCTGTGTGTGTCAGTGCAGGTGTGCTACTCACAGCTGTATGTGTGTCACAGTACAGGTGTGTTACAGCTGTGTGCATGTCGCAGTGTAAGTGTGTTACAGCTGTCTATGTCACAGTGCGGGTGTGTTATAGCTGTGTGTGTGTCAGTGCAGGTGTGTTACAGCTGTGTGTGTTTTAGTGAGGGTGTGTTACAGCTGTGTGTGTGTCACAATGCAGGTGTGTTATTCACAGCTGTGTGTCACAGCACAGGTGTGTTACAGCTGTGTGCGTGTCACAGTGTAGGTGTGTTACAGCTGTGTCACAGTGCGGGTATGTTATAGCTGTGTGTGTTTCAGTGCGGGTGTGTTACAGCTGTGTGTGTGTCACAATGCAGGTGTGTTATTCCCAGCTGTGTGCATGTCACAGTGCAGGTGTGTTATTCCCAGCTGTGTGTCACAGCACAGGGTGTATTATTCCCAGCTGTGTGCGTGTCACAGCGCAGGGCATGTGTTACTCACAGGAGCACAGAGGGGTCGCTGCTCTGTCTGCTCAGATGGTAGGAGAGCGAAACCAAGAGGCCGCAGAAGGCTGAGAACAGCGCCGGGATGTGCTGTGTGCTCCACGGCTCCTGAGGGAAGATGCCAGACAGCGGCCGGTCACCCCGTGCCGGGCGCAGAGCGGCCGGGCCGCTCTCTGTAAAACCCCAGGCACCATCCCCGGCATCCCGCTGATGGACGTGGTGCCCTGTCCTCACTCCTGCCGATGCCCGTGCCGGCACCTGATGGCTACACGTAACCCACCTGTTCACGTCCCAGCAGTGACTCTGACAAGCCGTGGGGTGTGGGCGCACTGCACAGGGATTGTACATATTGCTGAGAACACATTTACTCAATCTCTTCTGACATTAAGTTTAGGATTTATAGGAGATGAAACATTAAACCTGTTGCCACTTCTGAATTCAATGTAATACCTAATAATGACCCTAAGAATACAGATGTGTATTGAAGGAGATACAAAATACAAGAAATATTGTACACAGGACAATGACGCCTCAGTCCCCTTCAAGTTAGGCACTTGGGACCTCACACAGTTCTCCCAATTGCCATCAGCTTCCCCATTGTATTTTCCTGAATCTCATCAATGGTCTGAAACTCTGCCCTTTCAAAGGTGACTTCAGTTTTGGGAAAAGCCAGAAGTTGCAGGGTGCCAAATCTGGGCTGTAGGGGGGCTGAGTCACCTGGGTGATTTGATGTTTCACCAGAAACTCTACATAAGAAGTGATGCATGAGCGGGTGTGTTGTCAAGATGAAGCTGCCAATCACCAGTTGCCCATAGCTGCGGCCTTCTGAATCATCCGAATAGTTTTCAAGGAGGAATGTTCAAGCTTAAAGCAAAATTTGATGCAGATTCATTGCTCTACTCACTCAGTCATTTTGGATGTGACAGCCACACAGTACACAAGCTCACTCAATGGCATCTACCGCCCCCACTGACTAGGACAGTGAAGTCGTCATTGTTTACACATGCGCATTCCAGTCCACTCCCCTTAGCTGCCAGGCTACATTCAGGTCATGCAAACCATTCTCGCTATATTAACAACGGTGGACTTTTTCCAGACAGACCTCGTATTTAGCCTTTTGGTCTCCATCAATGGAGCCGCCCGTGTGCCCTGAAAGCTGCCTCTAGTCAAAGACTTCGATACTTTTCTCTCAAGATTTTCATCCGCAGCTCACCACGTTTTATCTAAGAAGGATGAGCTGCCAGTTACGCTCAGAATCCAGTACACAGGTGAGTGGGCCAAGTGTGCTCCTACGGTATTCACAACTGCTGCAATACGCTGCAAATGCCAGCGTTACCCTGGGCGGAGGGGGTGCTTTCATTTCTGCCAGCCTCACTTTCTTAGAAATTAAGATATATTCCCTTTCTCACTCCCCCAGGGAAGGCCTCGGACCCTGAGAGCAGTGTCTGGGAGGGAACAGGGGCCGCCAACCCCGTAGCTGGAGAGACAGGGGGGAGTCTGGCTCCAGATACACCGTTCCACCACCAGCCATGCCAAGGGACACCCTGAGAGCCCCTGATCAGCTCTCTCGCTGGCCCATTGATCCTCACACATCATTGATAAGACTGTCCCCTCCAATCTGCCCCTTCCTTTCATTGGATCCTCCTGGAAAGGCTTCCCCGGTCTCCAAGACAACTACTAACAGCATCATAGCGGGAAGATGAGCTGCCAGTCTCCACGTCCGTCCCCCACTCCACAGACCCAGGGCCGTCTGCCACACAACCAAAGGAGGGGTCCTCCTCTCCGAAAAGGCAAATCAATCACGTTACTGTCCCCACACATTATTTTTCAACGACCCCTCCTGGACTGCCTAACCCCACCAACTCCAGAGGAAGCGACGTGAGCCCGCTGGGATCTGGCATCGCCCAGCATTCCAGCCCCATTCCTCACCATTAGGATGCACACAGCCACAACCGTAAAGATGCACTGCCTCCTGCCCGCCCCCCACCCCGCCTTCGCCAGCAGGGTCCCATCTGCACAGAGGGCTATGCCAGTAGAAGAAACCCACCTTCTTGGGGCTGTCTCCCTGGCGGCCCAGGGAGACATACTGGCCCCTGCTATGTGCCAGGCACCAAAGAGCGCACCTGGGAGGACGGCAGACGCAGGGCCTTGGGAAAGGAAGAACAGGTGTGTAATTACAACAAGGTGCGACAAGCGAGTGCCGCCCACTCATAGAGCAGGGAGCAGAGGCTCAGGTGAGTCAAGAGTGGCTTTCAGGTGGAGCCCTGCACAGAGGAAACACAGGGCAACACAGTCCTTCCCTGTGGGGCTCCTGTAAAGGGTAAAGGGCAGGTTTGGTGCTGCCAGTGCTTGTGGGCGGATGGAGCTGTCCGCCTCCACCCCCCATTCACTCCTCCACTCCCTGCTCTGGCCACCGCCTAGGGCTTCTCTCCTTCCATTTCACACTTGGCTGTTAAAAAAAAAAAGAATGAGCCCAGGCTGGTGTAGCTCAGTGGATTGAGTGCGGACTGGGAACCAAAGGGTCCCGGTTCGATTCCCAGTCAGGGCACATGCCTGGGTTGCAGGTCAGGTTCCCCGTGAGGGCCATGTGAGAGGCAACCATACATTGCTGTTTCTCTCCTTCTCTTTCTCCCTCCCTTCCCCTCTCTCTAAAAAAAAATAAATAAAAATAAAATCTTAAAAAAAAAAAGAATGAAAGAGAGAAACTCACTAAGTTCTATTTTCTTCCACTGATTCCTCTGTGCTTGCCTACGCTGAGTATTTAATTCACAATTTCTTGCAGCCCATAAAAATGCAAATACTGGAAAAAATCACTATGAGAAGGATTTAGTAACCTTGACCTTGGAAATGATTGTCAATGCATGACACAGAGAAAAAGTCAAGGCAACAGGCGCTGGTAGAGTTTGATTCCAAGCTCATCACTTCCTGGAATGAATGATTCTGTGGAAGGCACTTGGCTTCTTGGGGGCTCGGCCATCTCTTCTATAAAAAGATGACAATGACACCTTTCGTGAAGAATTGACTTAATGACTTAATGAGATTTGAAACAGCCTTGCGTACTGCGAAGTAGTATGTCAATGTTAGTTTTTATTAATTGGAAAAGAAAGAGTATGATGGATGGTCTTTGCACACAATAAATTGAAGCCACTAAATTTATTTAAGTAATTGTTTACCTACTTTTATTCACCTAATACCCCTTCCCTAATTCTCCTCTCATTTACTCTCTACATAGTTAAATCTCTTCAATGCGAATACAAGTGACAGCTAACCTCATTAGTGCTGAGAGACCCTCCCTCCTTCTCCTACGACGGCAGATTGGTAGCAAAGGGAGTGGGAGGTGCAAACATCACATCGGCAAGTGGGTGAGTGAGTGAGTGGTTTTGGCCCCTTCCTCCGACTCCCCAGCATTTATCTCGGGCTGTGATTACGTATCTGCCTGAGTGACCACGTGGTTAGTGTCTGATCCTCCACGGGTGGGGCCCCACTGACAGCAGGAACTCTTATTACCCCCGTGGATTCTGAACACCTTGCGGAGCTGGCCCTGCAAGGCACTTAATCAGTATGTACAGAAGCAATGGCCTGGTTCTGCGTGACTGTTCCTTCCTCTGCAGGGCGTGTCCACGAGGGCACAGAAGGGCGGTCTTTCCCACGGCAGAGCAGCAGTTGAAAGCATGGCTCTGGCCTATGACTTTGGTCCCAACACAGCTGAGTATGTGCATGAAGACACTGGACAAGCCATTAAGCCTGAGTTTCCTTACCTAACATAATTTAAAAGCCACACCCCATAGGGCTGTTGGAAGTACTACATGAAATGCTGTGTGTTAAATTCTTAGTGGAATAGCCAGTATCAAATGCTCAATTCATGGCTGCTGCTGCTGCATGCGTTACTGAGACACTGTCTCAGCGCATTCAGGCTGGTGTCATAAAATAACACAGAACCAGTGGCTTATGAAGAGCAGAAGTTCGCTGCTCACAGTTCTGGAGGACGGGAAGTCCAAGATCAAAGGGCCGGCAGATTCGGTGTCTGGTGAGACGCCGGGTTCTGGTTCATCAATAGCTGTCTTGTCACTGTGTCCTCGCATGGTGGAAGGGGCAAGAACATGCATCCCAATCACGAGGGCTCCATCCTCTTTACCTGAGCACCGCCCGAAGGCCTCACCTCCTGGTACCATCCCCTTTGCCGTTAGGGTGTTAACATATGAACTGGGGGGAAGGGCGGATGGGGGTGGGAGGGACTCAAACATTCAGACCCTAGCAGACACAGAAGGGGACGGAGGACTGCAGTGACATCCCATTTCCTGATAAAATTCGAATCAACTTTAAGAGCGGTCCTTCTCTTGAAGGCAAAGGAAGAACAATGATATTTCTAGGTTCTGTATATTCTTCTGTATTATGCACCATGGACAGGAAACAGGGTAACGGGAAATCTTTACAAGTTGTGTCTCTGACCTGGTCCAGAAGTGTCATTACCACCCCAAGCCGCACAAACTGAACTGACTGATCTCACTAGGGATAAGCCTCATTTATTATTTTAAGTCGCTACATTCTTCTGGTGCATGTCCTCTATTAGCAAAAGTCTGTAGCCATTCTTCCACGAATGAGATTTCTTTTAAGCAAAACCCATGGCTTCAGGGTAAATTCTTAGACACGACTGAGTGGCGGCGTGGCCACAGAGGCAGGGCAGAAGGCACAAGTGTTCCCTTCAACAATGCAAAAGCAACGTGATGCCAGGAGGACGTACTCCTGGCCCGAGAAGAAGGCCGGGTTGAAGGGCACCACAGCCCCCATCCCAGGCGCTGCTCTGCACGCTTTCTCGCCAGCCCAGGCTCCGCCCTCCGCGTAGCTGTCTCAGAAACAACCTGGGCCGACCTGCGCTTTGACAGATCGTGAAAAGGCAAACATTTCCTAGGTTGATTACTGGAAACGCCCTCAAGCTCCAAGTTTTTAATCTTGTTTATTTTTCCAACAGAGACAGTTTTTACTTTATTTTATTTATTTATTTTTATGTAGAAAGCAGGAGGCAATGTCTCCAGGAAGCAGGGAGAGGAAAGACTCCTCGGATACCAATGTGAGTGATTCCTCCACGTGCCAAGTGCCAAGATTTGCAAAACCGGGTTATTCTCAGAAAAGATTATTTCAGATTTGAAAGAACTCTCACAGCTGAGACAGCCCAACCCCTTCAGAATACTGATCGAGGACAGAGACGGGAAGACAGGAGGGGACCCACCCACGAGGGTGAGACCGGGGCCAAGGCCTCAGTCCAAGCTCCGGGCACCCGAGGGCCCTCGAGGTTTGCACAGCGAACTGTGCGGGGCGTGAGGACATCTCGCCCCTCTCCACGCAGCAGGAGTTGGCGTGTTTTGAATAATCCCTGTAAGTTAGAGGTTTCCGGCCGAACAGTTCCATTCATCCCTTCGTCTCCCATTCCACAGTGTGCGCCACCTGTTCAGGTAACTGCCTGTTTCAGTGTTTGTTGTAACGCGTGGTTCAGCGACGGCCCAGAGAAGAAGCCACCGGGAGCAGCTCAGGGGCGGCTTCACGGAGGACCGAGGAAGGTGGGGGGGGTGGCAGAGGTGACAAGAAATGGGCGAGGGGGAGCGCACTCCAAGTCAAGGAAGGGCGCGATGCTGCGAGGCTGTGTGGACCTGCTCTCACGCCTGGTCACGCGGCAGGATGGCGGTGGCTGTGTGTGATCTGAACGGGGCGCACTCCAGAGACATGCAAGTTCCAGGAACAGGTAAAAGAGTGGAGAATGGGCTTGAAAAAAATACACTGAAGGAAAACGGCCTGTGTGGTTTATCACCCTGTGGTTTTCTGCCCTGGGAAGTCAGTCCGCTGGGTGCCATCAACTCTGAAGATGGAACAAAAGAAAATACGCTGCAACATCAGGAATGGAATCTGAGTGTGATTTAAGGAAGGACTTCCCGACATTGATGACTCACACTCGTCTGAGGTCAGATGCATCCAGATATGATCCCTTTTGATTAACTTAGTTGACCGATTAGGGACCTCAATTGCATCAGCAAAAACCTTTCTTCTTTGCCAGGTAATGGACCTAATCACAGGAGTGACATCCCATCACACTCAGAGGTGCCGCCCACACTCCAGGGGCGGAAATTCCGGAGGATGGGCACCCCAGGGGCAGGAGCCTTGGAGGGACTTTAGAATTCTGCCCACCACCGTCTGAGGAGAACCCTTGAGCCAGACACTTTGAATACATTACCGATGTGGTTTCATTTACTTCTGACAACTTCATAGGAGTTGGTATTACTGACCATTTTACAGCGGTACAAACAACGTTTTAGCCATGTGCCCTGAGACAAATAACCACCCGTGCTTTGCACTGGCCCCTGGGATACAAAAATGCTATATTTTTATGTAAAAAGGGCCAATGAGGAAACCCTGGGGAAGTTATTTTAAATTGAAGTTCCATAGACCTGGAAGGTATCTTCTATGCCTGTGAATTGTTCTTGACTACAAAACACATTTATGCTTCGGGTGCGGAGCGAAGATGACACAGAAGAAAAGACATGAGATCTGGGGTCTGTGACGTGTGACACCGAGTGACCCCGCTTCCTCATTTTCAAAAATAAAATGAAGACGTTGGACTCGAGGACATGTAAGGGCCATCTCAGCACTAAAACTGTCCTCGAGGTTAAGTCTGTCTTACCTCTGCAATTAGATTTTAAGTCCTGAACGCAGGGGAAATGTTAGTGTTTGAGCTGCAGCCCTGCAGTGTCTAGAAGAACGTGAGAAAAACTCTCCCACAAGCGGTTGTTAACGAAGCTTGGGAAACAGTAAATCATAATAATAACGTGCCCCCACTTCTGGATCCGCCTGCCATCAATGAAATAGGATCTCTTTGTAAGGGATGATAAAAAACCGAAATCACGGACAGATAGAAAGCCCAGCTAATTAACTACTGAGACATTTCTCCAGGGAGCAAATATTCTGGTTGTCTCTGTACATCACTGTCAAACGTAGAAGTCAATGAGGGAGTCTATTTAGATGTTACTTGCTGCCATCTTGGATGAGTCAAAGAGAATATACAGTTAGAAGAGAAATCAAATTTTGCCCCAATTAATATTCCAGAGAGCAAAATTAACTCCCCATCCCTCAATCTGTCTCTATCAAGCGAGAATAATAAAAATAAAGGGCAGACACGGATATCAAGACTCACAGAGAAATATGTCTCTGGCAAGGCAGCTGACATGCTGAAATTGTCCACAAGGGCCCATCAATCCGTCACGGTGCGGAGATAACAGGGAAAAATCAATTCCTGCGATGCAAAGAGTAAGCCAAAAAGAGAAGCAGACTCGCAGCTCCAGGTAAGTGCGTTAGGTTGAAGACGGTGAGCTTTCGTGTCTTCCTAAGGACCCCCTTGCGAATTTGCTCACCCCATTCATTCAATTCACAGCATTTAATAGGCGCTGCATTTGAGAGTGGAGAATCCATCTGTGACCATTGGGAACCTCAGGACTTACAAATGAGGAGGAAGAAATGCAAAGTGGCTCAATTTTTACCAAAAGACGTTTCGAAATATAGATAGAGTGTTAAGAATCTGTAACAACAGACCATATTATTTCTTCCAAGTGGTGCCTGTTCCATGCTGAGCAAGGGAAGTCAATACGTCTCTGGGATGCAATAAACCTTTCCAAGTACCTCACTTCCACCTGGTAAAAAGCATGTTTCATCACTTAAGGAAACCCCAGAGCCTCTGAGTGTTCATTCCCATCAGTGATAGCAATGTGCTCTCAAAATGGCATCTGCTCACTCTGAGCCAACAGTTCCTCACACCTACAGCGTGCCATGAACAGAAAGGAAATGAAATAAACAAACCTCAACCCGGGATAAGAAACAGATTCTGCCTCCGGCCAGCTCCGATGCTGCCTGGAATACTGTTTGGGCATCTGAGGCCCTAGTGACCTCAGCTGGGGGCAGGGGGCAACGATCAATTAGCAATGTCTGGTCTGAGGAGGGAACCTGACTTCCGGAGGTGAGGAAATGAAAGACGCCTGCCCCATCATTACGTAAAAACCCCAAACACGCTGTCTTCTTGGATACCAGGTTCTTCAAGGCCCCCACCAAGGACTTTGTAAGAAAAAGTCACTTCACAATCCCAGGAGCGTACATTACTTTTGATACTACTTGAGCTGGTAATAATGAGCCTCCGACACTTGTCCCGTGAAATGGGTTTTTCGGAGCTTGCACACAACTTGGCGTGTGGAAATCCATCTGAGAAGTCCCCAGAGTCGTTTCTTGGTGGGGCGGCCCTGAGGATGGGAGAACATTCTGTCTTCCCAGGTTCAACCATGGTTCCATCACCCATGAATCCCTTTTCACTAGTGGATGACTGCTACCTGCAGGGGAGCCTGAGACATGAGATGAAGGTTCACAGGAGACCCGGATTTGGAGCAAGCAGATGGGATTTTGCAGAGAGCACGCAGCACACAGCTCACAGGGTCAGCGACGGGAGTTTTGGTCTGACCACTCATGGAGTGACTTGGGAGGTCAGCTGGTGGAACTTGTTTTTCAAAATCCTCGCCCAAATATATGTTTATTGATTTTAGAAAGAGAGGAAGGGAGAGAGAAACATCGATGGGAGAGAAAAACATCAATCACTTGCCTCCCATATGCACCCCGACTGGGGACTGAATGCACAACCCAGGCACATACCCTGACCGGGATCAAACCCGCAACCTTTTGGTGCAAAGGACGATGCCCCAACCAACTGGGTCACCTGGCCAGGGCAGTTGGTGGAACTTTCCACGGTCATTGTTCCCATCATCACTCAATCCCTTAAGAGCTGATGACTTCTTCTTCTGTAAGTTTCTGTCGTGGAAACACGCCAACTGGATTAAAACATATTTTTTTAGCTTTGCATCTAAAATTGTCTGTAATTTGATGAATCCTGCATGGATATCCAATCTTCTGTCTCATTTACCATTTTTGTAAGTTAATTTCCTTACCACCTCCTCCCCCTGCCATGCCGTTTGCCCCTAACTCTGGGGAAGATGCCTCACGTGCTTTACTGCATTTCCTTCGGCGAAGTTCTCAGCCCGATGGCAAAATGTCTGAAGGGCGGGCTGGAAACCACCTTCTCTGACCGATTTTCTCTTTCTGACCACCCAGCACATCATCATCATCATCTTCAAGAAATGTTAAACTCCTGAGGAGAGAGAACTGACTTCTCCATTTGTATCTCTCTAGTACCTGTCAGAGTCATTTCTAAACAAATAAATATGTGTTGACTACCAGCAAATGTGAACTTTTCAGCTTCTCAGTCAGTTACAGAAAACCTGCACCAACCGAAGAAAATCATATTTAGCCCTGGCTGGTGTGGCTCAGTGGATTGAGTGTTGGCCTGTGAACCAAAGGGTTGCCAGTTCGATTCCCAGTCAGGGTACATGCCTGGGTTGCAGGCCAGGTCCCCAGTAGGGGGCGCATGAGAGGCAACCACACATTGATGTTTCTTTCCCTCTCTTTCTCCCTCCTTTCCCCTCTCTAAAAACAAACAAATTAATTAATTTTAAAAAAAGAAAATCATATTTATATCAGACGTTGTTTGCAAGTTGGGGATGCAAAGAAAGAGGAGGAGAGGGAGGCCCTGGTCAAAATGGCGTGAAGAACACAGGAAACCAGCTTCCTGCACCCCATTCAATGTCCAGTAAATATTCAAAGAGAGAAAAGGCAAGTTCGGAGTGAGAGCCAGCGAGAGCCCTTCTGCAGAAGCCACAGGCTCTGCGGACCTGGAGCCACATCTAGTATTATGGACGAGCCTGCGATAAGGTTCTGAGCTGTGACACACACCCCATTCCCACTCGCCACTGGAGAGAGGGGGTGTCCTGAGGCAGTACGCAGGGAAAGATCTTGCCGGTGAAGCCCTGCAGGTTGCACCTAGATCAGAGGCGGGAGGCCTGGAGCCCCGGCCGGGCACGGGCTGGCACACAGCACGCTGGACTTGCACATCTGCCAACTGGCAGTACTGGGAGCCCCCACTGTTTGGAGGCCACAGGTTTTCTTTGGGCAGCTCCTGGGCACGGGTGAGATGCTGGAGCAAAGAGGGGAGAGAGAGAGATGGGGTGGGGGAGGGAGAGCGAGCCCGGTGTCTCTTCCTCTCCTTGTAAGAGCACGACTCCTCTCGCGAGGCCCCACCCTCACGACCCCATCTAAAACCATCTCCCAAAGGCCTCGTCTCCAAATGGTGCTACGCTGGGGCTTAGGGCTTCAGCACACACATTTTGGGGGACACATGTCATCCCCCTCAGAAGGCAGATGTAACTAATCTTTGCTCCTCTACAGTTAAGGTGTTTCTCCCCCACCCCCCGGTTGCTTTGGTATTTTTTACCTTTGACTTTTAGCAGTTTAAATATGATATCCACAGGTACAGTTTGTTGGCATTTATCCTGCTTGATGTTCCTTGGGTTTCCTGGACCTGTGGCTTGGTGTCTGATGTGAATTAGGAGAAATTCTCAGTCATTATTGCTCCAAATAGGTCTCTGTTTTTTCTTTCCATCCCTCTGGTACTCCTATTACACGCGGTACACCATTTGTAGTTGTCCGACGGGTCTTGGATATTCTTTTTCTCTCAATCTTTTTTTTTTTCTGTTTGCTTTTCTACCTTCAGAAGTTTCTATTGACATTTCCTTAAGCTCAGAATTTTTCCTCAGCTAAACCCAGTCCGCTAATGGGCACACCACTGGCATGCTTCATTTTTGTTTCCGTGTCTGTAATCTGCAGCACTTCCTTTCGGTTCTTTCTTGCATCGTCTCTCTGCTTATGTTGCACCTCATTCATCTGCTGCTGTGTGCTGTCTCCGTTGTCCATCAGAGCCTCAACGCACCCTGGTCGCTGTTTCAGTTAGTGGTCCGGTAAGTCCCACACGCCTGCCACTTCCGAGCCTGGTTCCGATGCCTGCTCTGGCTTTCCAAGCTGTTTTCTGCGTTGTAAAATGGCTTGTGATTTTTTTTCTTGACAGCCAGGCAGGGTGCACTGGGTCAGAGGGACTGTGCCAAATGAGCCTTCAGCAATGGGGGGCTCAGTTGTGGGGGGGGAGAAGCCCTGCGGTGCTGGCTGGTCCGCAGTCCCTGGTGAGCCTGTGACGGTCACAGCGCTCTGAGTGCCCCACTGAGGGTGCAGAGCGACTACAAGGCGCTGGGCTGCCGTTGGCCATTTCCCTTCCTCCAAGTTGGTTACGCTCAGAAAAACATCCCAGTAGATTAGGTCCTGGAACAGTTTTGCAGGCAGGCCCGGTAAAGGATGGCACCCTTCACTGTGGTGGTTTCCCATGTGTTCCTCTTCCCTCCAAGGCCTGAAGGGGCTTCCCTCTGACTCTCGCTGTGAGATCCGGGGCGAGCTCTTGGAGTAAAGCTCATGGAAGTGAGGGGCCCCCCTGAGGACTGGGTCCCCCAGAGTTCCTCCCTCCCAGCCTTATCCCCATGAGTCTCCAGCGATTCATCAGGGACAGTTCAGGCTTTCCTGCCCGGGCTGGTCCCTGCAGAGGTGGTTGCTGCTGGGAGTCATGGTCCCTCCAGCTCGCGGGCAGCTCTTGGCGCTGCTTCCCCACTTCTCTGAAGTAGGGAGGGTTGTTGATTATTCAGTCCGTTCAGCTATTTGCTTCTTATTAGGGGGGAGTGACGGCTTCCAAAGTCCTTACATACTGGACTGGAAGTCAGGAGCCAGTGATTGAATTTTGACAAAATTTCCAAGACAATTCAATGAGGAAGGTTAGTCTTTTCAACAGTTGTGATGCTGAATCTCAGTCTACCTCTAGCATACACAAAAACCAACTCGCAATGGATCACAGATCTACCCGAAGAGCTACAACTATGAAACTTCTAGGAAAACATATTTGTGATCTTTTACTAGGTAAGTGGTTTTTCAATAGGACATAAAATACGCAAACTATAAAATAAAAAACTGATAATTTGGACTTTGTCATATTTAAAAACTTCTGTTCTTAAAAAAAATAATGTTGCCCTGGCCAGTATGCCTTAGTCGGTTGGAGCATCATCCCATGAACCAAAAGGTTGAGGGCTTGATTCCTGGTCAGGGCACAGGCCCAGGTCGTGGGTTCAGTCCCCAGTCAGGCACGTACGAGAGGCAACCAACTGGTGTTTCCCTCTTACGTCAATGGTTCTCTCTCTCTCTCTCTCTTTCTCCCTTCCCCTCGCTCTAAAACCAATACGTGTGTCCTGGGACGAAGATAAAAAAATAAGTATACTGTTAATGAAATGGAAAGGAAGCCAAAGACTAGACAAATATGTGTGCAATACACATCTGATAAAGAACTTGTATCCAGAATATGTAATAATTTCTTATATCTCAATAATAAGGACATACAATGCAATCTTCAAATGGGCAATATTTTAACCTATTTTCACCAATGAAGATGCACACACAGCAAGCAAGCCGTTCAACAACAATCATTATTAGAGAAATGCAAATGAAAACCACAATTAGATACTAGTACATACCAGAGGGGTCACTGTTTTTAAAACCAACGATATTATGCTAGAAAGGTTTGGGACACTTGGGAATCCCAACGATTATGAGGGGCAAGGAAAATGGCGTGGACCCTTCAAACAAGTTGGGCAGTTCCTTACAAAGTTAAAATAGATCCACCACTTCATCCAGCAATCCCGCTCCTGGCCATTTACTCCAGATACAGGAAGGCACAGACCCATCCCAATACCCCTACACACACGTTTACAGAGTGTCAGTCACAGAAATGCCACCTGGCAATAAAAAGGACACGCGATTCAAGCAATGACACAGCTGGGCATCGGAAGCATCACGCTGAATGAAAGAAGTCAGACCGGAGAGCTGGAGACTGCGCGACTCCATGAACAGGACGGTCTGGGAAGGCAAACTGTGAGGACAGCAAGCAGATGGGCGGCCGCAGGACCCGGGGTGTGGGGGCGGGATTGAGTGGACGGCAGCAGGAAGAGAAGTTCAAGGTGGCAGAAGTGCCCTCCATCTCGACCGCAGTGGCGCCTGCCTGACCGTGTACAGCCGTCAGCGCTCACGCGTGTGCTCGTATGAAGTTGACGGCTGGACGTTATAAGCACTGAAGACGGGTGGGGGAAGAGGCTGACCGCAAAGGGACGCCGGGGGACCTCCAAGTTGGTGCAAACGTTCTATGACTCAGAGGTGGAGTTGGTTGCATGTCTGTATACACTTATCAAAACTCACCAAACTCCATGTACCGAACGGATAAATTCTGCAATATATAAACTACGTCTCAATAAAGCCGACTTAAGAAAAATGAATGGAAAATAAATCTATAAACAAACAAGCACGCACCAGAACACAACAGGAGAATATATGAAAGGTCCTGCAAGGAAAAGCTTGTGAACCCCAAATCTTACAGGCGGCGTTTGACCAAAAGGCTATAAATAGAAAGAGGTCCTCAGAGGGCAAGGACTCGGGAAATGCCAGTCCAAGTCCTTTCCCCGAGTGAAACACCGGGGTCCTGTGACCGAACAGGGAACGTGTTTCAAAGAAGGAACGCCAGATACAGGTTTTAATTATGCCATTGTTCCAAGCGAGACGGTGCAAATGTAACAAACCGAGCACCGCCTTTGTGTGTTGGAAAAGGAGCCTTCCTCGCCTCCTGCTCGTCCTCAGTCTGAGAGAAAACGTCTCCTCGAAAGGGGTGGAGGAGTGAGGAAGGGGATTCTGCCTCCGACACCCACGGACACCTCCGTGTGCTGCACTGGGAGACGACAGCGCTGAATCCCGTGTCTCCGTGAACGGGAATACTCTGCCGTGCTTTCGCCACTGGCCCTGACAAGTTTAAGATTTTAGGTTAATATTTTTCAAAAGTTAGTTAAGAAATGCCATGTGATGTACAGTATATTAGAAACCCTTTGGGACATAGGTTATTTTTAGTTACGCTTTTGCATTTAATTTTTATTTTATCCAAGAGGTACCCGTGGCTTAAAACACTGAATTGCAGGGCATCCACAGTGTCAAGAAATCTGTATAATTTAACTGACTGTTTTTTTAGGGATCGGAGAGGGCCCCAAGGACCCCACGTGAGCTGCTGTCTTCTGACTTTGCAGCTGGCTCTCCGGCTCCCACTGGCAAGTGAACGGCAGGGGGCCTCTGCCCACGTGCCCGCCAACCCCAGCCTCCTGCCGGCCATGACTGACAGCTGCTTCTCCTCACCCCTGAACCTCCAGGTGTCCAGGTAACACGCTTGTTTTGTTATTTCTTTACTTGTTTCAATTTCAGATATTATTTGCTTACTTGCTAATATAAAAAATGTGACTGAGACCTTCCCCACACCTTCTCACACACACACTGCACCTCCCCCCTTCTTCCGTTATCAGTGGAACTATTATTCAGACCCTTACAAATACCGAGGTGAGTCACAGCTCAGCCGTGCAGGTGCATGAGTTACGATTCTGTTCTGACGCAACTTTTTGCTTTTCTACAGTGAACGCTTATCTTGTTTTTCACCTCCTCGCCTTCCCTCGCTGATGGCAAGGCTGCAGCTGCCCCACCTGGATGAGCCTACGGCCCAGGTGCTTGCCAGATTCTAAAGCTGCGCTGCTGTTAGAGCCTCTCCAGGTCTCTGTCCCTCCACAGAGCTTTATGCAACTTGACCCCTTGACCGTCTTTTGAGTGGTATTTCAGAAGGAGGGGAAGGCAAGCCCAGAGTCCCGCTGACCACCATGCACGGCAGAAACCTTTCCAGGTTCCTTAGCTGACCGTTCCTTAGGGGGAGGGCAGGCCAAGTGGTGTCTGTGCACTAGGGCAAATCAGGTGTGTCTTTAACACCTCTGAGCCTCCCCACCGGCAGGCCCTGCTACTCCTGGTGCACTCCAATTCCGTCTCTCCGACAACTGGAGAAAATACCTGTTAACCTGGAACGCCAGCTGACGCCATGCACGCGAGGAGTGAGGTGAGGGCCCATCCTCCCACCTACCTTCACTGCGCTGAAGCAGAGCACATGGAGCATGGCGGCGACGGCGGCGCTCCGGGCCACGCTAGCGACGGCCGACGTCATCCCCGAAACGGCTGGAACACAAACACCAACAGCCCCTTTCTAGCCTGGCAGTCCACACGACCCGTCAGCGCGGACGGAACGTGCGAGAAGGTCGTGGTATTCAAACAGGCGGTGGTGCCTGCTGAGGGGCCGAGACTGAGTCTGCAGGGGCAGCCAACGGGCCCTGCGTGACCGGCAGGACAAGAAGGAGACCGGCCGTATCACTCATGATTCAGGAGGATGGCCCTCAGAGAGACCCGTGCCACACCTGAGAGGGCTGTGCACACGTGCCAGTGTGGCGTGGGGAGCCCTCTTCGCTTACAGCTGCCACCTGTGGGCCTAGACGAAGGCCCCAGGTGGTGACTTCAACAGAAGAAAGGGGGAGGCAGGGACAGGCAGAGAGAGAGAGACGAATGGCGGGGGGAGAGACAGAGGGACAGTGACAGAGACAGAACGAGGGCTCCTGCAGTGCGTGTGTGCGTGACGTGGGGCAACGCTGCCACCACCTGCCGTGCTCTCGTGTATCACGAACATTTCACGTCCCCGCACGGCAGCCTGAGGAGATCCGTGCACTTATTTCCACTTACAGACGAGTCAGCTTTAAAGTTGCACAATCTGTCAAGTCTCCACGTAAGCGTCAGGTGCACTGTGGTCTGAGTCTCAACTGCTAGACTAAGAGTCATGGGGATGGTGTGCGGACACAGGCCACCTGTCCGCCCGCGTACACACAGAACACACACGTGCAATGTCACGTCCAGAGACTCCTGTTCACACACACTCCAGGACTTGATCAAATATACACACACACGTACATCGGCTCACACCCCTTAACACACACTCAGACACGTGATTTTTCCAAGCAATGGTCAGAAGGACTTCCATCCTGTTCTGAAGCTCAGAGATTCTGCTCTTCCCTGTGTCTTTGCTTGTCTTCACTGAGAAGGGGGTCCGGCTGAATGAGTCCAGACGGGCCCACTGCCCCCCACCCCTGATGGACCCAACCTGGCGCAGTTTCAGTGCTCGGGGCAAAGAAAACCTAACCATTCCGGCTCTCATTCCAGCCGAGGCTACTTGGCCCTCCTCTGAAGTTTAGACCCCTTTACAGGAAGAGAAGAGAAGAAGGCAGAACTTACCAGAACCTCCGAAAAACAGCATGTCGATCTGTTCCAGAAGATAAATGCAGAAGGTGTCGATCTGCGGGAAGAGCCCAAGGAGGGAAATGGCAGGGAAGCAATATAAAAACACTGGAAGGGAACAGACGGAAGTGACCGTGAGTGTGCAGGAGCCGTTCCGAGGTCCCCGCTGCATCCCCCACAGCACCCGCCACAGCCCCCCCAGCCCCCCAGGGAACCGGAGGACAGTCTGGAGGCCGAGCCAGGGAGCTGCTCTGCGGCAGAGGCCCGAGGACTGAGCAGAGGCCTCCGAACGCTGAGAGGGCAGACTGGCCTTCAGTGTGAAGAGTGGACGTGGACTTGAGGCGGATGAAGGTGGGAGCGCTCGGCCTGGGAGAATGACAGGAACTTGCAAAGCCCGAGGAGGGCAGGGCGGGGGGCTCTTCCTGAACGGGAGGGGCGACAATCAGAGCCCGGGGGCCCTCGCTTTGTGCGTCCGCCCCTCCAGCACTGGAGTTGCTGAGAGTCCTAAACACTCCGAACGTCACCTGGAGACTCAGGGAGACTCAGGGGGCACCACGACTGCAGACCCCCACAGGGGAGGCCGGGAGACAGCGAGTAACCGTGAGGCTCCCCACACTGACCCTGGGACCCCGAAGGGCCTGTTTGTCAGGTGAGCCAGTCACCTGGGTGAGGAAGGCGGCCCGGCCACGTCCCCAAGCCATAACAATGCAACTGGATAAAACATCCACGTGCTGTCGTTCAAAGCTTCACAGAGTGGAGCTGTTTGAGGAAATAAAACGGAACAGAGCTGCATTTCATGGCAACTTCCTTCCCTACATTTTCTCTTCCTCAACTCTACTGAGGGTGGGTTCCACAGAATTACACAGAAACTCGCCTCGGTGACGCAACAGTCCATGTGTCTTCCTTGCTCTCAGTGTATTGGGTAGAATGTCAGTGAAGTCTGACACTGGTAATCCTTAAGAAAACTGAGGACATTTTATCTGAAACCCAATATGTCGAAACATTGGAACCAAATCCTAGCACCACACATAAACCACAGCCAGCGGAATAGGGAGGGAGGGAGGGGGGCGTGGTTTCAGTTATTGCTGAAAAATCAGAGATGCAAACTTTCCACACTGAAATTGTAGAAATGAGAGATGCGTGTCTCGTTCTCTTGCTAATAGTGGGTGGGAAGTAAGTACAGGACAAACCTCTGTACAGTGAGTACCGAGGAAGGGTTCCAGCTCTCGAGAAGAGCGCGGGATGTAACTTGGGATTGGAGTCACATTTTGTTAGAACGGTGAATACATTGTAATGTTTTCTGTTTTGAGATTTTGTAACGACAGTTACTAGCCATATAATGAGATACTGGTCAACAAAGACCACATCTAGCCAGGGTGTGGAGTAAGCAAGTGGCAGCCGTCTGAACAGAGTGGGGTAAAAGTAGGTTTACAGTTGTTCATGTGGGAAATAATACAATAATTAAAAAATAATAATATAAGAATGAATGTGTTTCGGTTACTCACAACTGTAAACCCTACTTTTGCCCCACACTGTGTATTGTGAAACCTACAGCATCTGCGAATAATGCACTTCCCAAAGTGGGCAGAAAGATACAAATATTGATCTGCTGGACATAACTGTATAAAACACGATTTCTTTTTTCAGCTTTTGTGAGTGGAACCCAGAGACATAAAAGGAAAGATATAAGAAATAAAATTTTAATTATAGAATATGATAGCTGTGAGCACCAAAATTTTAATTCATATCATCTCAACCTAACTGACGAGTTTTTCTTCTCTTCACTTTGGGTCCAGGAACCCAGCCGGGAAGACGGGCACCTCGCCGACTCCTTCCAGGCCAGGAGGGGGCAGAGGGCAGTGTGAGGAGAGTCACCCGTTCTCCTTCTCAGAAGCTGCGTGTGTTAGAAAAACCACACTGAGATCGAAGAACTATAGGAAAAAGTATGGGTGCGATATGATATTCAAGGCAGCGAAGTATCGGAAACTGTTCAGCAAAACGCGGGCATAGAAAGTTCTCTACAAGAAATACGCTGGGCAATGGGACCGAAAGCAGTGAGGGACCCCACGAGGACGGCGAGAGGAAAACGAAAGGGGGAGACACACGGGAAGCCCCCACGGAGGAGGTCCCGGCTGTGCATCCAGAACCAGAACCTGATGGAAATGCGGAGGGGGAGGGGCGGCCACCGGGCGTCGGGGTCACAGCTCCGGGGTGTTTGGGGGGCTAGAGGTGGAACCTCCTGTGTCTGGAACCTTGAGGCCGGAGGCAGAAGGGGAGCAGGCGGGGCCCAGATCACAGCTGCCAGGCTGCGGCCCACGTGCGGGGAAAAGCGGCCAAAGCGTGTGCGGCCTTCCCGGGACGACCGGAAAACTACACTGGAAGTTGCTCCAATGATTTTGTTCTCTTTTCCCAAAGAAAAAATGAAAAAGGCCCTGGGGTTGTTGGCAATTTTCCCTGTGACCAGACACCTTTTTTCTCAGCAGACAGCTGAGAGGGCCAATAATTGTCCCTCACTTCTTCCCTACTTCTCATTTTCTCTAGGAATTACCAAAAACGCAGCAACTTCTGGTATGGTTCCGTTTATTTTCCAGAAAAATGTATACATAAAAATATCGTAACTCGCTCATTGCCTTTGTTGAATGTGAATAATAACATGCATTACTACATGTGCAGCTTCGGGGTGAGAGCGCACAGAATTCAAGTGGCGTGGGAGCGACAGCCAAGCCTACGGAGCTGATGTGAATGCACACGCGTGTGTCTCCAGGGCAGCACAGCTGTGCACGGAATGACTGCTGGCACCAATGCTGAGCCCAGAAAGCAAGCCTTTGCCCACGACACGGGCGTGTGAGGTCTCCGTATGCGGAGCAGTGCACCCCTCCCAGTAACAGTCCCCGAAACCGCCACTTGTCCCGAAGGATTACGTTATTGAAGCTGTATTATTGTGGACCGGGGTTGGGGTCCTAAGGCCGAAAATAAAACAGGAAACTCTCTGATACAGAAAGGAGCCCAAGGGCCATGTGACAAAGAACCCTCCAGGGCACAGCACCCGTTTGTTGACAGCTGATGGATGTCCCACCTTCCTGTGTCAGGGAAGTCCTTCCCTCGCCAGTGACCCCTGATGCTCCTGGGCAGCCCGAAACCGAAACCACTCACGGTCTTTCCCGCAGGGAGCTGTAGCCCACCTATGGCTGGCCGGGACCAGTATAACCATCCAAAGCCACCCCGAGCATCTCTAGCACCCAAGCAGTTCTGCCCTTAGGTGGACACTCCCAGTCCTTTGTCCCCTGCTGGACCCAGGGTAGCCCATGGGGCCTCAGGCACACTAGCTTTGCCCCCTCCCTTTGAAATACGACAGTCAGAAGACCTCTTGGCTTCGCCATCCAGAGCATCACTACAAAGCCAGTCTCATTCCTCCTAGGCTTTCACTGAAGTCACCCAAATGCAAAGCGGTAACATCTCAGCACAGAGGGCCGGGTCTCTGAGGCAGCACAGGAAACGAGTGCTGACTACAAAGGCCTTTCACTGCACCCCAGAAGGAAACAGGGAATTTTCCCTACGGTGAAGGAGAAGGGCACGGGGGGGGGTGGGTTCTAACGTACGCGAGGGACCACAAGAGAAAAGAAATCATGAAGAATGCTTCCCTCAGTGTTTCTGCCTCCTTCTTTCACTGGGAAGGGGCCCCACACCACCAATTTCTTCTTGTGCCAATTCCTGCCCCTGTTCCTCGCTCGCTGTCCCTGTGCTTTCCTCCCCTCAGCTGTTCAGTCTAATCTGACATTCCCTGTCCTGTCTTTCAGAGGCTCTTGTCCCTGGTTGCCCGTGACAGGAGCTTCTCCATCTGCCTCGCCCGTCCACTCTCCACCTGGTACATTCAGCACACCCTGGCGGTCCTCACTTCCTTCCTGCCCCTCGCCCTTGGCTGTCTCCCCACCTCGGACAAGCTGACAGTGCAGAGCAGACACCAAGGGCAGCATGGGTCACTGAGGGTCACCAATAGGCAGGGAAGGAAGGCAGGTGAGGTGGGGACTGGCAGCTCTGTCCACTCAAACCCTGACCCCTTCACTGCGGTTGAGCTCAGCAGCAGGAGGGGTAAGCCAACTCGGGAGAAGGTGAAAGTGATCTGAAGTCTTTCTTGGTAAATGTGTGTCTGTCTGTCTGTCTGTCTGTCTGTTCCAACCTTTAGAACTTCAAACCCTACTCTTACCCTAACCCTAAGAATCCTCAATTGGGGCATGAACAGGCTACTGATTGATGTTTCTCTCTCTCTCTCTGCCCCCTTTCTTCTCCCTCTAAAATCAAAAACATATACCCTTGGGTGAGGATTAAATAAATAAATGCAATGTAAAAATAAAGTGAAAAGTATCAGTCAAGGTAGAAGGAAATATTCCTTGCCAGGGGGCACTGCCCAGGAGTCCAATCTCCAGGACAGTCCCCGTGTCTTTCCGACACGCGTCTGTTTCCTGTCTGAGCTCGGAGATTCTGAAACCTGGCGCCGAACCCTCTGGGGTCGAGAACTGCTCTGCTCCTTACCTGACGTGATAGAGAGGTGCTGCAGATGCAGAAAAGATGGGTTTGGGTGGGCTGGGTGGAGGCGGGTAGTTTGCCACCCACACAGCAAGAATGGGGAGCCGGTACTTGGGAAGGAGAGGCAGAGGGTGGAGTGTCTAGTACCGTGTTCACGGAGCAGGAACTCAAAGAGAACTTACACCACATCCGGGCCCTCCCATCCCGTGGGGGGACTCAGGGAGCTGTCACAGGGGCTGCGGAAGACGGACACGGGGCCTACAGCTCTCCCAGTCTCCTCTGGGTGAGACGTCCAGGGGCCGGTCTCTGCGGGAGCTGCCCTGTATCTGCTCCGTTGGTCCGTGTGGTCTCAGTCGGTGTGTGTGTGACTCTCTGGCTGTCGTCAGAAGAACCCCCAGAGCTGTGGGCTGATAGTGAGCAGCCTCTGTACACTAACGACAAGGACAGCTGACATCTGGTGCAAGGCACTGTTCTATGCGTTGAAATATACTAACTCATCTACACCTGGAGACACCCTCTGAAGTGGGTACTATTTTCGTCCCCTCGTTACAGTTGCATTTAGCTCCAGGTCACACAGCCAGTCCAGTGGCAGGGCTGGAACGCAGACAGCCAGCCATCTGGCGCGAGGCCAGGCTCTAACCGTGCCCGCGTGCGGGGCCCTTGTGTAAACGGAGCACTTGTGTAAACGGCCAGCCAAGTGCAGCAGTGAAAGGCGGGGTGCCCAGCCTGACCAGGAGTCTGCCTGGACTGAGAACCACGCCCACTCAGGTGTTACTGAGTGTCTGTCCCACGTGGGTGGCACCGTGGCTGCCACCCGGAGGGCAAAACCACCCTGGCCCTGGGGAGCCCCGCTGATGCCCCTCAGCAGCCAGTTTTCAGAGGTCATGGCGCTGCAACTTCTCGCTCGTGGACGTCAAAGCCCTTTAGAATAATCCCGGACTAGATGCCCCGTGGCTCCGGTGCCCAGACTGTCTCCCGATGCTGGGCAAGCCGAGAGGCATCACAGACATCTCTCCCACAGCACCAAGCAGGGCAGTTTCTCCAGTCGAGGATTCGGAAGATCATGTGAGGACAGAGCCTCTCTGCTCTACACTCCTGCCCAGATGCCCCAAATGAACTCACCTATCAGGAGGTCCCGGGCCAACTGCAGAGACCCAGCAGAGAAGAGCTGCAGGCCGTACACAGCGTACGTGGCGGGGCGCCGGGCGGTGGCCCCTGCATCGAGGAGCAGAATGAGGCCACACAGCACACAAAAGTAGATTGGCCTGCTGTACGCAATGATCTGGTTGTGTCCCTAGAAAACAAACAGTCTCTGAATGGTACCTTTTATTTTCGTTAAATGACAAAAGCCTCCTAGTCAATAATTTATACCATATAAGATAGTTTATAGCATGAAACTCATTCTCTCCCCTCCCCTACTATAATTCATACACAGGAAATACCAGGAAAAGAAAATAAACTGATGCTTATTCCATCAAATAAAAACGAGAATATCAAACTCTCAGATGCAACAAATTTACCCAAAATCTTCATTACCATCTTTGGATACACATGAGATCTAATTCAATGTTTCTCAGCATCGAAACTTCCATTTGCATTGTTCATTCCACGCACAAAACCAATTTAAACCATTATTTGCTCCACATGGTCTAAATTGAGCTTCACTGTTAATAAATAGAATTGCACCCTGGCTGGTGTAGCTCAGTGGATTGAGGGTGAACCTTCAAACCAAACGGTCACCGGTTTGATTCCAAGTCAGGGCACATGCCTGGGCCAGGTCCCCAGTAGGGGGTGCGTGAGAGGCAACCACATGTCAATGCTTCTCTCCCTCCCTTCCCTTCTCTCTAAGAATAAAAAAATAAACCTTTAAAAAAAAGAAAGAAATAGAATTGTAAGTTGTGGGCTTCCATTTCATTATGGTTTTCAAAGCAAGACTATGCAGGTGCAGGTTACAACTGCAGAGGTCACAGGAAATGCCCTCGTGTGGCACGGTAGAATAACACCATTTTTAAAAACTTGCTATTTATATACTTTCCTCTGAGGAGGCCCCAGAACTTCACACCTCTTATCTTAGTCCTCAAAATATTGCCATGAGAAGTAGGAACAGTTTTTATTTTTCTTCATGGAAGGACA
Source organism: Micronycteris hirsuta (assembly GCA_004026765.1). NCBI lineage: Eukaryota > Metazoa > Chordata > Mammalia > Chiroptera > Phyllostomidae > Micronycteris > Micronycteris hirsuta. The sequence goes on along the minus strand of PVJI01001139.1, from coordinate 4,289 downwards.
GAAAAATGAGGAAGGTGCGGGAATTAGCCAAAGAACATACATGCATGGCATAAGGACACAGACAACGGTGTGCTGAAGGCCAGGGGGACAGGGTAAAGGTGGGTACGGGGAGGGGGGGTAGAAATCAGGACATCTGTAATAGTGTCAACAACGAAGTTACAAAACAGATACAACATCAGCTTTCCGGGGCGAAAGCCAAGGAAGAACTTACATCTCAAGAATCAATGCATAATAATACACGAGGCTAAAAACAACATGTGAGTTCGGGGGAGAATGTCCTTTGCATCCATACACTACTTTGAGTATAAAAAAGTAGAGATTGAAGTGATATGGTTTCAGATGTTTTTAGTCACTGCCTTGAACATGTTATATTTAGAAAGGCAATTTAAATCGCCACCACTTCTATAATAGCAGTAGCCCTATTCTGAGACCGTCTTTAATGGGAAGGAAACAGGCTGTCCATGGGGGCTGGCGATGCTCGGCCCCAAGTCCAGGCTCAGTCTGCAAGGAATATTTGCACTCCTATGAAATTTCCTTTGGAATCCAACTAGGTCATAGATGAATGGGTATGGGAATACTTGCTCTGCATTAAAAAATTGAAACTAAAGCCTAAGTTAAATTTTAATGCATTTCTTATCAAGTGAGTAGCAAAGTAAATTGGTTGGTCCAGAGAGCTATTCAGTATACAAATACACAAGCATGTGAGGCATTTTTTCAAATTGACACAGCTTAAAAAGCATTAATTAAAGAGCTATCTCCTGCTTGTCCTGATTCTTCCTTTTACTGAAAGGTTAAAAATGGACTTTCTAGGAGCTGAAAGTCTTTGGCCTTGAACAAGGTTTAGATATCTATCATCTTGGATCTGCCAAGTCACACTTTATTTACTGGGTGTGAGAACGCTTTCCTCGTACTTGTAATTCATGAGACAAGACCTAAGGCTCCCTTAGAAAGAGCCTGCCCTCACCACAGTCACGCTTCCTCTCACTTCCCGTACACACTGAGGGTCCCCAAGCAATTCTAAGAGTATCGCTAATACACAGCATGTAAGTCACCTTTATCTGCCTTGGTTCCTGAGGATACCTACTAATAAAATTTCCCTGTTCTCCAGTTCTCTCCTTCACAGGCGAATCAATCATCAAAAGTCCCCAGGATTGATTTACTTTTCAATAAAAAAATTCCACTTGCTCCTCCAGGTGAAGTCTGATCATAATCTTTTCAGAAAATTCTCACCTGAGGATATGTTTATTGATTTTAGAGAGAAAGGAAGGAAAAGAGAGAAAAGGAGAGACATCAATGGGAGAGAGAAACATCGATTGGCTGCCTCCTTTATGTGCCCCGCCAGGGATCGAACCCACAACCTAGGTATGTGCCCTGACTGGGAATTGAAGCCACAACATTTTGGTGTACCAGACGATGCTCCAACTGACTGAGCAGCCAATCATAATCTTTTAAAACTTATCCAACTATTTCCCATCTGTTTTTAACCTTAAAGTACACTGGGGAGCACCACCGATTTCAGCTGAGGGGACCTCACCCAGGTGACATCAACAATGTCACAGCCCAGGCTGGGGGAGGTGAGAGAATCTATGCAAACCTCCTTGGATGCCCCTGTGGAGAGCAGTGGGGCATGTCGCTGAGGGGCCAGGCCCTGCTCATCACAAGGGAGTGGGCTGGTCAAATGCTTTAAGTTTGTTAAGGAAAAAAGCAAATAAAAGGTTCTATTATCGGGAGACGGGGTGCCTGTAGTGCAGCTGGGCCTCAGAGGCGACTGCTGGGTGCTGTCCACGCCTGGCCACACGTCCCCACCCATGTCAGCTGGCCTCCCCGCTTCCCTAGTGCACAGGGCACCCAAAAGCTGCCCGATACGGAGCAGGTGTGCACACGTTCACAGCCAGCCACCGCCAGGGGCCTGGCTGTTTCGGACGGGGGGTGTGAAATAGCTCACACTTAACCAGCCTCGCCCGAGTTCTGCCTTTTTTGAATGGATTCTCCCACCTAATCCTCAGTACACACTACAAACAACAAATTATTGTTCTCATTTTGTCAAGAGTAAACTGAGGCATGAGGGTTAAGAAATCTGCCCACAGACAGAGGCACACAGCAGAGCAAGGATCTGGACCTGGTCCCTGGCTGCCTGGCCGCCGCGTACTGGCTCCCAGCAACCCCAGGGAGGAGACTGCATTTGGAACCGATCCTTCCAGGCCGGAGGGGCTCACCCTGACTTCACCAAACCTCATTCATGATCACCATTCTGGAAACACATAACGGGAGTGTCATTCAAACAAAGCGAGTGCAGAGTGCGGGGAAGCAGTGGCAACAGCTTTGGGGTGTTGACTTTTCCTGAAAGGATTCTGGGGGCCCCAGGCTCTGTCCAGGCCTTCGTGACACTATGTTTACCTCCACTGAATGCTTGCCACTGTACTAAGGGTTTGCTGTCTTTATAGTTTCTTATGATGGGTTAGGTTAGTTCACTTCAATGTCATTTCTTGATGACTGTTGATGAGTTCACCTGTGTCTTTAGAGCCATCCTCAACGCTGTCCACTGTACACTTCAGGTCCCCTGGAATGTGGAATAAAAGGAAGACGGCTGGGGTGGACACCCTCTGTCCTACGGAGAGCTGAACCCTAGGAAAACCTTAGCCAGCAACTAATCCATGACCCGCATGCGGTGTATGTTAAAAAGTCCAGAACATTTTGGAGAACGCAGTACAGGTGATAAGCAGCAACGAAAGGGTTAAGTAATTCTCAACAGGTGACTCGTAAGATGCTACTTCCAAACTTCAATGTGGTAGAGATTCGATAAGCTAGTCTAAACATTGAAAAGACACAGGCAAACGAGTTTCTCTAAGCTTAGTTTACAATTTAATGCCACAGAATGATTTATTTTAGGTCCAACTTCCTCATCTTCAGGGATGTGCACCCTGACAAGTGGGCAGGTGCAGGTGTCCAGCCGCAGGGCAGCGAAGTGGACATCCAAGGGTTTCTCGGAGTGCTGGCCATGTGCGGTCCGGTCTGCCGACACCCATTTCACACCCGCCGCTTCCGCAGCATCTCCCTCGCTGCAGCGTCAGGTGTGGGAAGGCAGTGACAGAGTTTCTGCCGTGGTTAAGGGCAGAAATGCAGCGCATGGACATTAACAGGGGCCCTGGGAGGGCTCACGCTTTAAAGAGTGCTTTTCTGAGCCAAGCAAACACACAACTACATAGGTAAGTACTGTTTAGCTTTTCAGACCCACTAAAACTAAGTTGACCACCTTATTTCTAGCACTGAGGGCTGAGAAATTATCTTATGTCACTGGTGATCCTTCTTCTGACAAACACCGCCTTCCGCAGGGGGTCAAGGCCAACACCAACAGTGTGAAGTCACGTGCACGGCATCTGCCCTCAGTGTGATGGGATGAGAAGGCCCCTGACCCCTGGCGTCCTCCTCCCCAAGACCCACAACCCCAGCCTAATCATGCCGTCAACATCAGAAAAGTCCCAGCAGAGGGACAGTCTACAGAATACCCGCCCGATACTCTGCAAAACTGTCAAGGTCACCGAAAACGAGGAGAAACTGACAAACAGCCAAGTTGAGTCCAAGGAGGTCATGTGGTGTCCTGGGTGGAATCCCGGAACGGAACATTAGGTAAAACTAAGGAAATCGAAGTGAAATGGGCCTTTACTTAAGGATAACGACCAGTATGGGCTCATCAGCTGCGGCAAATGGAGCGCGCAGGTGTGAGAGGTCAACGCCGGGGGACTGGGCCCGGAGAACACGGGAGCTCTGTCCTGTCTCCCTACCACTCTGCAAACCTAAAGCCATTCTAAAATAAAACGTTTGCTTACAAAGACTGTTCCCAGTGACTTTCACATAACCTGAAGTGGTGCCAGACGTACCGCAGCCACAGTCCTTGTACTGTGAGGGGGAACAAGATAACCACGCAGGGCGAAGGAGGGAGGGGTGGGAATACTCCCAGAGGACCTGGTGCATTCCAGGCCCTGCACGGGGCACAGCACACACTGTCCAACTCACTCTTCGCGGTCCCCGAGGTTGTTATTATCTGCATCTCGTTCAGTCTCCATACATCCTGTTTTGTTATTTCCTCTTTCAGAGATGAAAAACCTGAGAGCCAGGGAAGGAACTTGCCCAAGATTCTGGAGCTGGTATGAGGCAGGATTCTAATCCCAACACCTGCGCGCTTCCATTACCCCGTGTTTCTCCCGTGGGCTCCATGTTGGCCTCCTCCGGCACCACCTGGGGCGTTAGTGCAGACTCCCAGGTGCCACGCCAGCACATGGACTCCGAGG